>JAANYP010007004.1:0-407693 GCA_020465985.1 Centrapalus pauciflorus | reverse complement strand
GCTCAGATGGGATACAGGGAGTGGATTGAGCTGGCAGTTGCCCTGAGTGAATCAAAGTCTGAAACTGCTAAACAGATCAGGGCATATGTCAAGAAGTTGATGGAAAGAGTAAAGGATCTTAGCCTGATATCTAAGGAAATTAGTAAAGGTGTCTTTGTGACACATCCAAAAATAAAGGCCAGGAGAACAAAGAAGGACACAGAGATGGAGCTACTCCTTACACTGATCGAACAGGGCGACTATGCCATTGAAATGAAAGGAGTTGATCATAGCCTGCCAAGTGGAATAGAGTTTGAGGATGGCAAAATTATTGAAGAACCTGAGCTGGGGGCATTTTTGTAGATCCCCTAACTCAGAAGAAGTGCTTCCAAAGAGCCTCAGAGCTGTACAAAGTTGATCTGAGACAACTTGCCGCCTTCAGACTTGCAGTTTCATTTAGGCAGTCTAGCAAATGGAGAGCAGCCATCTGGGATCAGCTCAGAGGCTTCTATGAAAGAGGAGAGCTCAATGATCCCAAGTTCATGATCATCAGAAGTGAAGTTGAGGAACTTGAGGATACAAGGGAAGAAATGGAAAAGATGGTTCAGGATCCTTCTCCATTGTAATGAAGTCCATCTACCGTCTGGGTAGGTGAAGAATGGAAGCTGTCCATCAGTTGGACAGGCTTACCGTTTTCTGCTCCCAACAAAAACAGTCCAATGTACATTAGTTGTACTCTATGTTACATATGTTGTAATTCTCTTTTACATTAGTTGTAAAATACATTAGTGCATTAGTTGTACTCTTGTAAAAACATGTGTTGTTGTATGTAATCAAGAATCAGTGTATATAAAAACTGATCTTTTACTTTACTGTAATGTTGTAATTTTATTTCAGCAAATGTACTGTAAAAATATATAGTGATTTTTGATAAGACCAGCTTAGACTGGTTATTGCAAATAGGGGGAGATTGTTAGGCACAAAAAGGCCTCAGTCAAACCTGTTCTACATCTGAGGGGGAGATTTATAATCAAACCTGTTGATGCATTTGAAGGTTGAATTTAAGGCCTGTTATATGTCTTATTGAAACCTGAAAATGATTTGCAATATCAGTCTAAAGCTGTTCTATATGTTGCATGTGTTGCAACTAAGACAGTTTGTCCAAGCTGCTCTGTCTGCTGAACAGGCTGGACATAAACTGTCTACGCTGCTCTACACTGTTGAGCAGCTTGGGCAATTTTTAAGTGTTCTGTTCTTTGTGAACAGAACCTGTTCTTTGTGAACAGGCTAAACACTTTATGGAATATGTTTCCAAGTCATCATGTATTGTTTTTGACTACAAGATCAGTTTACAAAGTCGAAGACAAAGTGGAAAACAGAAACTGCTCAGCCTGCCCAAGCTGTTCTGTAACATGAAGACAAAAGGTTATTTGAAAAAGGGTGACAGACCTTTTTTCTTATATCAAAATAGGCCTTTACAAGGAAGAAAGACGCAAAGTTGACATTCCTAAATTAGTTAAAGGCAATGCAACAGTAGACAAAGTAAAAAGACAAAAGTTCTGCACATGTGAAGACAAGTCTGCTTTTCAGAAAAGTGCAGAAAAGGTTATGTTGTCTTTTCAACAAGACTTCTCCTTTTTCATTCCGTCAATGAAGATGTTTCTCTTAGATCCTCTGAGTGAGTATAAAAGGAAGCTTCTAAGGACAGAAAGAAGTGTGAAGAAAGCTAAGTGCTGAAACCAAGAGTGAACGTGCAAGTGTGATTTTCATGCATGCAAGCCTTCTGTGTAAATCAGTATCTGTGTGTCTAAGCTGTTTTACATAAGCTGTTCCCTTAAGTCTTGTAAACACAGTGAGTGCTTCTTAGTGAGTGTATTCATTGTATACTAGTTTGAGTTTGTCTTAGACTAGTGAACATACTGTTGTATCTGTCATCTCAGCTTGAACTATTCCGCATTCAAGCTTGTTTGTAATTAACAAATTGTTGATAATACATACAAACATTGAGAAAATAGTGTGTAGTTTTTAAATTGCTGTATTCACCCCCCCTCTACAGCTTAAAGCTATATACTTTGGGAACCTCTCGGGACCTACAATATTATATTCATAATGAATGTAATAGTTATTAGATGTTTTACATGATAATCTATGTTGATTACATGACAATCTATATAGATTACATCATAATCTACATAGAATATAATACAATACTACTTGTAAAAAATCACACATGATCTATGTAAAATGTTATGTTTCTTATATATTTAATATATTTTTATGTTTCTTATACATTTCTATATCTTTTTATGTAGATTAACATTACTATTCAATTTGTTTTTGGTATATTTTATCATTTAATAATCTACGTAGAATATATGATAATTGACATTCTACACCACATTCTATGTAGATTGCATGTCATTCTACGTATATTGCATACCATTCTACGTAGGTTGCATGTTATTTTACGTAGATTGAATGTCATTCTACGTAGATTGAATGTCATTCTACTTAGATTGAATGCTATTCTACGTAGAATGCATGACATTCTACGTAGATTGTACATATAATATGTTCGTCGATACTCGACATAGAATATGATAGATTCATTTTTCATGTTTTATAATGAATATTATTTGTAAGATATTAGATTTATAATGATTGTAATAATTATTGGATGTTTTACATGATAATCTACGTAGATTAAATGATAATCTAAATAGAATATAATACAAGACTACTTGTAAAAAATCACACATAATCTATGTAGATAGTTATGTTTCTTATATATTTCATATATTTTTATGTTTTTTATACATTTCTATATCTTTTTATGTAGATTAACATTACTATTCAATGTCTTTTTGGTATATTTAATATCATTTGCATACCAAGTGTTTGATAAAATGTCTAAATGAAATCTTTTTTTTTTGTTTCAATGTGTTTTTGATATATTTTATCAGGTAATCTACGTAGAATATATGATATTTGAAATTCTACACGACTATCTACGTAGATTGCATGTCATTCTACGTAGAATGCATGACATTCTACGTAGATTGTACATAGAATATGTTCGTTAACATATTCTATATAGAAAAAAAATTAACTATATAGACATATAATATTTTTATATAAAATATGTTATTTTTTTAGCAATTAAATAATTTTCTATATAGAAAAAATAATTTTTTTTATAAAAAAATGTTTGTTACTTTAAAAATCAATTATAATGAAAGAAAAATGAAAATGAAAATGAAAAAAACATAAGAGAGAGAAAGAGAAAAACCAGATTTTTTTCTTCCAAAAATACAATTTTCACACATTTTCAAGATTCTCCACTATCAAAGTTCAAAATAATTACAAAATTGTCATCCAATATATCAACCATTGATTATTATTAATCCAAAGGCTATAAAAGTTCTTAGGTTCCCACATTTTTTATGGTTTTTAGAAGAACCCTCCCATATATATATATATATATATATATATATATATATATATATATATATATATATATATATATATATATATATATATATATATATATATATATATATATATATATATTCCTAACAAAATCCCTTATAAATCAATGTGTTTAATAAATCAGTTTGTATAGTTGTATTGTGTGTTTGTAAATCATTTTAACATTTTAATTTCTATTTAATGTAATGTAGAACTGTAGATACGCAGTGCGGAAAGAAAAGGAGCTAGAGAAAAGGTCTTTTCATCACCTCCTCTGGCTGCCGTCTGAATAACTAAACTGATAAAACGTAGAAAGATGATTGTTTTTTTCAACAAAAACCTTAAACTTAAATATCACATATATATTTTTTCAACCTAAACAATCAGTTACATGTTTCATAGTTGTTTCATAGTTTTAGTAAGAAAAATAACGTAAAGACTAAAATGGTAAATAGTAACATTGTGTGACTAAACCGAAAAAACTATGAAAACATGTCGATTTATTTCAACATAAACTTTTTTGAATAACATGAATTGTCTTTTATAAATACATTGTTCGTTGTACAAAACAAGAATTTTAAAGTATTAGATTCAAACTTTCATTATGTTATTATAACCCCATGATCCATTATTGCACATCAAATATTGCCTCAGGTGACGTTTGGTTCATTGAATGCAATTTAATGGAATTGAAATTTAAAATTAGCTTGTTTAGATTTTTTATAACTAAGACAAAAGTTAAATTTTATTTATTTTTCATCAAATTTCTTTGTTTATAGGAATTTTAGATCCTTTCAACTCATACATGAATTAATTTCTGACCCATATATGAATTAGATTCGAACCTACATCCTTAACCAATACTAAAAATTTTCTTCTACCATCATCATCAATCATATTAATAACTAAAATTTTTATTTCAATTTCTTCGAATTACATTCCGTGAACCAAATGTCACCTTTACTTTTTTGTTGTTTTTCTCACGTATCCATAGAACAACTTATAGAAAACACAAAGACGAATCATCCCTTGCATATGGATATTTTTTTTTTGAAGTCATAGTTTTTGGTACTGATGGCAAAATTATAGTATAATTAAAATATCACTAATTATATATTATATATATACATTTACCATATCATATAGGCCAATGGCCTTTTTTTCTTTTTTCTTTTTTGTTTTTTTTTTATTTCAATATTTTATAACACACCATCATCTTAGCGTTATCTTTTATGTAGCCCCTCTTTTATTTTAATAAATTTTTATTTACTTCTATTTTAACATTTATTATTGCAATGTTTTATTACACACTTAATATTATGATTTTAATTATACTTATATTTGTAGTATATATATTACCATGCTATGCCAATGGCGTTTTTTTTTTCTTTTTTAGTTTCAATTTTTCATAACACACAATTATATCAGCGTTATCTTTGTTTTAGCCCTTTTATTTTAATAAACTTTTATTTACTCTTATTTTAACATTTATTATTACAATATTTTATTACACACACATATCAGCTACGCTAATGGCGTTTTTTTTTTTTTCCTTTTTAATTTCAGTTTCTCATAACACACCCTTATGTTAGCGTTATATTTTATTTAGACCTTTTATTCCAATAAATTTTTGTTTACTCCTATTTTAACATTTATTATTACAATATTTTATTACACACTTAATATTATGATTTTAATTATACTTATGTTTGTAGTATATATTACCATATCGGCTTCGCCAGTGACGTTTTTTTTTTAATTTCAATTTTTCATAACACACCATTATGTTAGCATTATTTTTTATTTAGCTCTTTTATTTTAATAAATTTTTGTTTACTCCTATTTTAACATTTATTATTACAATATTTTATTACACACTTAATATTAAGATTTTAATTATACGTACATTTGTAGTTATGTTTAATTGTATGTAAAAAACTTTATTATTTAAATGGATGGAGTAAGCCGATGGCATTTTTTCTGTTTTTATTTTAAATTTAATTTTTTCATAACATATCATTATCTTAGCGTTATCTTTAATTTAGCCCTTTTAATTTATTCATATTTTAACACTTATTATTACAATATTACACACTTAAAATTATGCTTATAATTATACTTATGTTTGGAGTTATGTTTAATTGTATGAAAAATACTTTATTATTCAAATGCATGGAGTAGGCCAATGACATTTGTTCGTTCTTTTTTTATTTTAAATTTAATTCTTTTATAACACGCCATTATCTTAGCATTATATTTATCAAGTCTTTTTATTTTAATAAGAATTTGTTTAGTCCTACTTTAACATTTATTATTACAACATTTTCTTACACACTTAAAATTATGATTATAATTATACTTATGTTTGGAGTTGTCTTTTGAAACTATTATGTTATGTTTAATTGTATGAAAAAGACTTTATAATTTAAATGCACGATACAAAATTTAATGAAATTGCTTTATAATTAAAATGTTACTATTTAATGTTTAGATATTTTTTATTAAATATGATAATGTATAACATTGAACACTACTCTTATATCGTTGACCAAGCCTGATCAATGTATTAGAGACATTATCGTTATAAATTTATTTGATTTGATCGTAAAAGCAACAAATTAAATTGACGAGTAAATCTAATCAATGTCAAAATTTCAAATTATGGGAATGGATATTTAATTAATTAAATCAGGTTCCGATCCAATTTAATAATACATTGTTTGTAATTTTAACATTACAAAATCTAGAAATTAATGATAATAAACAACTAACAGTATCATTTGTCTTGCTTCTTGAATCTATATCAGTTTTCCAATTTCACTCTTCGATACTGCTTCAGTTGTATTTCGTTATTTGAATTGCTTGAAAAATATTTTTGTTCATTTGTTTTTATATTCATTTTTGTAACTAAATATTTTTTACCCCGCAGCAACGCGCGGGTGTTAATAACTCGTGTGTATATATATATATATATATATATATATATATATATATATATATATATATATATATATATATATATATATATATATATATATATATAGGGTTAGGTTCTATGGGGCACCTGTGTGCATCATGCAACTTAGGAACCCATATACACCGTTAGATCTAGAAAATGAATGGCTAAGATTACAATGGCAAAAGGGTAATAAAGATGAAATTTGTGAACGCATTATGATGCACGATTTACATATTAGATGTGCATAAGGGTATTTTCGGAAAAAATAGTATATTAAGTCAACTCAAAATTAAATTTATATTGATTGAATATTTAATTCAATAATCAAGTATTGAATGCTAATAAATTTATAAAATGCACTTCTAAAATTAAAAAATTCCAATTGAACAAAAATCCAACATGACGCTTCATCATCTTCATTGACTGTGCATCTTCGTATTTATCTTTTCCGGGTTATGCATCATCGTGTTCATATGGAGCACCAGGTTATGCATCATTGTGTTCATACTGTGCATCTTCGTATTCGTCTTCTTCACATCGTATACGTTCATAGGTTCATTAGTTCAATGTACGTGATGCATCATTTTCATCTTCATCTCATCATCGTCTTCTCAAACTCGTCGGTCGATTGTGTGTGTGTGTGTGTGAGAGAGAGAAAGAAAGGGAATAATATATGGAGAATGGTTAATGAGATTGATTTAGTTTCCTATTTTAATCTTAATCTATTAATTAAAAGAATAATTAATTTTTTCAAATAAAGTATTTCAATATTACCCTTATTGCATCATTTGTAAACAAGCAATGCATTTTTGGTTCCCATTTGGTTCCCGATGCATATGGTGCCCCATAGAACCTCAATCTATATATATATATATATATATAAAATAAAGTGGCTAAAACAGTTACCTCAAAATGTTGAAATTTCAGAACAAAACCAATGAAAAAGCTCCACGTATCCTTGGTTCTCTTCAGATTTTTACTCGTCAGTGTGTAACCACGTTGTTATCCTCCCCTCCTTCTCGGTCAACTGCATATCATCTCTTCATAATCTGGTTTTTTTTCTTCAGCTCTAATTTCTTCTGGAGTTCATGTGTTTCAGTTGTTCATCTGGGATTCTGCTTTTTGAGATCAATTTCTTCTATACTTCTTTTGAACCGATTCAATCACGTACCTTTGATTGAATCCCCAGCAATGAAGACGGTTCCCAATGCTTCTCTTCGCCAACAATAAAAAACGATTCAACTTCATTCTTGCGTTGTTTCCCTCTTTGACACTTCAACTGTGACATACGTCATTTTCAACCGCCTCCAGAGTACTATGTTTTGAGAGTGCAATATCACAGTCCATATAGTTGCAAACGGATAGCAATCCAATTTTGCAGGCAACAGAGATTATCAAACTTAATTGGGCAGAATCAACAACCAATGTTTTAGGCAATCCCCATTATTAATCTGCAATAATAAATTTTTTGTTTCTGTGTGGCAATCATGATCGTATGAATTATGATAGAGACCGTGTATTTCATTCTCTCAATTGTATATTCGCTTAATTGTCAATATTTTCTTTTCCAAATTCAGTCTAATTCTCTCTTTGCAAAATCTCCATCATTGTTTCCATTTAATCGCTTGCCAAAATCAAGACCGTGGTCAAATCTTCCATCACGAATGGAAGCAAAAATAATATCAAATTTGAACATCAATTGCTTTTTCATGTCGCCCACCAAGTGTTTGATGAAATGCTGGCGACTTTTTTCGTGGCGTAGTTTTCATTCAGGTTTCTTACTTCCATCCAATCTTACGTTTAAATTGATACTTGCTGGAAAGTGACACTTGTTACGTTACATACACACCCATGGGCCATGAATGCCTCGTCAACCCTCTATTTTGGTTTGTAGTTTCATGTAAGGCTTTCATTATTTTAGATGAAGATGAGTGTTTGTTTGTTTGCTATAAGGTTGTTTCAGTCACCTCCTTCCGATGAAAATGAAAGCTGTACTAATTTATCATGAGGATTGTCATGAGTTTAAAGACCCTAAACCAATAGAAAAGTCCTTCCCATGTTTGATATTCTGGACAGTGTTTCTCATAATGATGTCTTAATATATTCTAATTTATGGTCAACGGTTAATGCAGAGTAGCATTATTAGTTTCTTTTGGGGTGTAAGTATTACATGCTGATTTTTGAATTAATAGAAAACTCTGTATCTTTGGAACTGATTTTTTTGACATGTGATGCCATGTAACATTTATGCATAGTTGGGTCTTGTTTGTTAGCAAAATATGAATCTCATTTGTATTTTTTTTTCCAATTTCTATTTCTCATTGAGGCCTACAAAATTGAAATGCCTTTGAGATCACTTGGCTAATTATTTAGAGAAATCAATATTATTGCTATTATTTAGATTATATGCATGTTTTGTCTAAAAAAACGTTGAATATTATGGATCCATCAGAACAAATTTAGTTTTTGACTTCTCACATTCTCGTATCATCTGGTAACACTCTTGGCTTATGATCAAATAGAATAATTTCATGCACATGGATTGTGTTTTTTTTTTTTTTTGTAGTATGCAACAAATTTGGACTTGTGTATTGACAATGATACATTATTTTTAGTAAATAAGTTTCAAACCATGTCTGTTACGCTTTTAAAAGTTATATTGATCATTAATGTTTAGATATAATATAACTTATTTTTCTTAACACAAAATGAAGCAGCTGAAGGATCAAAATCCTCAATTTACTGGTGAATTTCCAAAATAGATAAACCCAACTGATTTCTCTATTCAATTTCCATTTCTAATGTTCAAACTTTGTGAGGTTGACTTGAGAGTTTAGAAGATCGGTTTGTTCAATTTCAAGTTTGGTATCCTGTGCCGTTAAAACTTCCATATTGTCAGGTTAATTTTTTACTCCTATTATTACTTCGTTTCATTATTTGCTTATAAAATATACATGGATGTTTTCCTTCATACTGGCTATTAATTTTGGTTTTACGCATATAATAATTGGAAACAAAGTGGAGATCGTCAATTAGAACGACTACTATGTCACCACACTATTTTATGTATGGATTTTATGGACATGTTATCAAGTATTATGAGATATTTATCATCACTATTCATTGCCATTCTTATTATTGAATGATTTTTTTTATGTTTGGACATGTCAAGTGATTATGGAGTCTATATTCTTCAAAATATCAAATCCCAGATTAAGTCCAAAAGAGTCATCGTCCTTGGACCTCAGGGTTGAGCCGAAAAGGAATCAAAGATGTAAAGGACTTCATTTGGGTGAGTTTTAATCAATTCTACTACATGTGATTAAGTGCAAATCAAAGATGTAAACAACTTCATCAGGCATTTAAGAATGCATATGGCCAAATTTCCAAATTGGTAAGGTTACGTCTATTATCACTAACATTGTAATGTCCCAAGCAATTGTCAAATCTACATAAAATTTTTGTACATAGATCACAGATACATAGATTCTTGGTTATTATTCCTTAATTTACTTATCCTAACCTATTATCAGTTAGTAGATAGTCGTATATTTGTATTTGTAGAGACTACAAAGTCTTATACGTGTATGTGTAAGATAGGACGTAGTCGCAAGAGGGTGTTTCCCCTGAGGTAAGGCATTCTCATAGAAGAATCCACCAATTAGAGTTGACATCTTTATCCATCAATTCATGTTTGGCTTGATCGAGTTCATTCTGGCTTTTTGCATAAAGTCACGATTTTTATTCATGTTTTCTTTAGTTAATACCTAGGATAACTCTTGTTTTTGGACACTGATTGATTATTCCTTTCATTCATATACTTAAAATTCATCCAATCTTATAGTGTTTTTGCTTAGCTTTGGGTTTTCCTTGTATGCTTGGGTATGCTTATCATTGCAATAAACTTAAAATTTCATTAACTTGCTATTCCATATAATTTCTATTCCTTATTTAGAAGCTCTATTAGTTTATATGTTCACTAAAGTTTTTATTTATTTATTGTCATTTTAATATTTATCTTTTTCAGCTGACATATTTGTTCACTAAAGGCTATCCTTCGTTGTTTTCTGATTTTAGTATGTGATTTCCTGTAGTTACCGCAACAATTTGTGATTTCTATTTTGTCCTTAAAAAGTTTTGTTTGTTTTCAATCGATCCCTTTCACAATTGCAACCCCCTTCCCTTGGTTCTTCCATCCTTATCTGGCGATTCCGTCACATTAGCACAACACCCTTCTTGAATCATACCTCAATATTGCTGCTCCACACCAGCCAGAAGTTTCATTATAACTAGAAAGATTGAACTAATTAGAAAGATTGGTGAATATGGTACTTGTTTTCCGATATACTAATAAGATTTCAAGCTGCCGCCACCAGATATGCTATATATTATCTCCTAGGGATAGAGATGGCCAAAAAAACCGAAACCAACGGGGAAAACCGAAAACCGACGTAAACGGGCCGGGTTCGGGGACACTAATCGGGGACGGTTCGGGAAAAACCGCTAGGATTTTAACGGGGATGGTGCCGGGGCCGGTATTAGGTAAATAACCGATTACCCGGCCCGATTAACCGTTTAAGAGGCCCGCTTAAAAAACCGATTATTTTATATATATATATATAGAAACTTTATTTTCTTTTCATAAACTTTATTTTGTGGTTTGTAACCGTATTGTTGGTTGGAACATTTTGTAGTGTCGTCTTTCGAACATTGTAATCCTAGTTTATGCATCTTTTAATTGTCGTCGTAACAAGATTTAATCGTTCTCATTAAATGGGGATTTTTGCGGTGAAAATTAACCGTTTACATTAAATGGTGAAAACCGAATCCCCGCGGTGAAAACCGAATCCCCGACGGGGATCCCCGTATAAATCCCCGCGGTTTTTTCAAACGGGGATGGTATGCGGTTTTTTAAACGGGGACGGGAACGGGGGGACTAATCCCCGGCCCGAAACCGGCCCGTTGCCATCCCTACCTAGGGATGACGCATTGGAAGGGAAAACTTCATGCAGAAACAACTATATAAATTATGCTCCCATTCTCTCTAGAGATCTTGCCAGAAGACGTATATCGCTACTACCCACCTTTGCTTCTAATTTTTTTTTTAATCGTTAAAAGTGAGCCAAGCCATTAAAACACATGGTCGACTTGATTAAGTATTCAAGCTCCGTTTTTAAAATTAGTAGGCTCGAACCTAATA
Source organism: Centrapalus pauciflorus (assembly GCA_020465985.1). Taxonomy (NCBI): domain Eukaryota; kingdom Viridiplantae; phylum Streptophyta; class Magnoliopsida; order Asterales; family Asteraceae; genus Centrapalus; species Centrapalus pauciflorus. The sequence continues at coordinate 396,087 of JAANYP010007004.1, read as the reverse complement.
AAATATAATAAGTCAATTGTAAATGTTTGGTTTTTAGGTTGTCTTGGAGGCTTTGTGCATAGTTGGATTAATTTTTGTGTGGTGGTGCATAGTTTTTGAATCAAGTGGTTCTGCAGTTGCATCAAATGATAGAATGGAAGGACATAAAAAAGAAAATACAGGAAGATAAACTTCATATGGTTAAGCACCTAAGGGATGGTGGTGGCACTAGCCATGGTGATGATACAGTTGATCCCTATTTGCTAAATAGCTGCTTTCTTTTTTCTATCTATAGAAACGCATGTTCTTTACTTACTTTTTGGAGTCAGTAGTATTATTGTATGACTTTTAATGTGTTTTTTAATATAATAATTCATAGACAGAATTACAAGGAGACGATAGCTTCACCTTGGTGGGAATCGAATTAACAACGTAATTCTCTTCCGTGTTGAGATTCATTTTACCATAGTTGTTCGATTCTTTCTCCATTTTACGGTTTTCGCTTCCCTCGCATGTTCACTTAAGCATCGTCATTCAACCTATTCAGAGTCACTTGGAATCGACTTTGCAAGGTAATTTGTTTCTTTTTTGTGATTCTGATTCAGTTGAGTAATAGCCAAACAATCTGCACATAATTATGCACATCAAGCGTGTGATGAAATTGTTTTTATGAAACTAAATGACTTCTTCTTTCCTGATGCTCACCAACTTTCCTATGCTCACCAACTGATGCTCACCAACTGTTTGTGGAAATGTTCATTCCACATGATTGATGAAGTGTTTTCTGAGTCTGTGTTTTCGCTTGCTCAATCATGGATATAAATAAGAGCCAGTAGTCAAGTCGAATGTTTGCAAAATTTTGAATTTGTGACCTATTTCGTATTATGAAATATTTGATCTGTAATTTTGTTGGTCTTTTGTACACTATTACATGAATATAAGAAGCCAAAGAAAAATGGTTTTGTGTTTCATTTCCATTGTTCGGTCGATTCACGGGTCTAAAGAGAAATATGTATGTTTTGTGTTATGTGAATATGTGTTATTTTCACCCTCTTATGGTATCCAAGTCATGTGTATGAAATTCATTTTTTTTTTTTTGAGAAATCAAAACATCTAACCTTAGAAGAGATATAGAAAATTGATTTCTAGATTGTGTTTCAATGTTACAACTATGAATGGAAATGAGTGGAAAGGTCTGTTGGGTACTTGGGTCCCAAAAATTATATAGATGGTTTAGATTGCCAATACAAATTGAGTGACAATTGATCCTAATGAGGCGACAATGAGATAGAAGTCATGGAATTCTAATACTTTTATCATGCTGTTGTTGTGCGAATGAACCAAGACCTTCGTTTAAGTCTCGGGGTATATAAGTTAAAGTGGGGCAGAACATCAGCATAGGAGGGGGGGGGGGGTTGTTTGATCAAGTGTAATTATGTAATTCGATATTGAATAATCTCATTATAATATTTTAAATGGTCGTCTGGGAAAAAAAAAATTTATGAAAAATAAACACGTAATTTTGACCATTAATTTTTCAAAAAAAAAAAAAAATCATGACCGTTCTCGTTAAATCCACCAATTTTGACTACTAATTTTGACCACTATTTTGGCTCTGTTAATATTGAATGTATATGCAGTGTTGCATATATGATATTTAGTATTACTTCGACGTTGAATATACGATATCAAGTGTTCCTTCGACTTTGAATGATCTCGCCATGCTATATTGCATCGTGGTCTGGGTAAAAAAATTTTACGAAAAATAAACACGTAAAATTTTTTCGCAAAAAATATATCATGACCGGTCTCGTTTTAAAAAGTAGAAAATTCTCGTTTTTATGGTATAATTTTTATGATTTAAAAATTAATCATATTAATGTTATTTTAATTTAAAGAAAAAAATATTTATTTGCTAATATCAATTTTTTGTTATTTACAATCTTTTCCTTTTTTTACCCTGAATTAAAATATCAGTAATATCAATATCTTTTACTAATTCCTAGCTTGATTGTTTTAATCAAGACCATTAGATTAAATCTAATCTATGGACGATATTGGTTCTACAGTTCTACATTAAATTTAGGTTCTGTAATGATCTTTTATTTATATTTATATATATATATATATATATATATATATATATATATATATATATATATATATATATATATATATATATATATATATATATATATATATATATATAGAATATGGTTCGTGGAAGTACCACTCGTTATGCAGCGCACCAGAAGGTACCACCTTTAAAAATTCTTTTTTGAAATTTTTTTTTCATACACATGTTTTAGTTAACGTTATGAAGATCATATGTAAATTTCACATGCATTCACATCTCCGAGCTCGTAAAAAATGATGTGAACTCACACATACATATATTTGGATGTATGTGAACGTGCATTTATGTGATGCGTGAATTCATGCACTTAGAGTGTTCGGATTTGCGTGAAATTCACATATGATCTTCATAATGTTAATTAAAACATGTTCATGAAAAAAAATTTCAAAAAAATTAATTTTAAGGGTGGTACCTTCTGGTGCGCTGCATAATGGGCGGTACTCACTTGAACCTAAATCTATATATATATATATATATATATATATATATATATATATATATATATATATATATATATATATATATATATATATATATATATATATATATATATATATATATATATATATATATGGTAATTTGATTTGGTTTGGACTGCTATCAGGTAGACCAGATTTTGAATTTGGTTCCAAATTTTGAATTAGGTTTGGTTTTAAACGAATTCGAATTGGTTTGGTTTTCGGTTTCTTCGGTCTGAAACCAAAAAGTGCTTACCCCTGCCATAAAGGTCCAGAGAAGGGAAATTCCGGGAAAAAATATATATCCAACCAATTTCCAGTTTTTGAGCGATTAAATCCGTGAATAGTTTTCCAGGAATGATTATCTCTATAAACTTTAAATACATGAATGATAATTTCTAGACTTGTTTTTTAAATCATTTGCCCACTCTATTAAAAAAAATAATAGTCCTTAGAAATCTATTCTATATAAAATAAGAAAATCTATTGGAGTTTCTGGACTATTGGATGGAAAGAAACCAATGGTCCAGATTTATGACAACTCATAATTATTTATGAAATGTCTTTTATACCCTTAATTAAAATCAATAATTATACCTATGCCATTTTTTAATTCATTTTCTAAATTTAGTACCTTAACTTAATTACATTAAATTTTGATTTTGATTTTTTCATTAATAAATTAATATTAAATTAGTATTTACCTAAAATAAACATGTGTCATTATTATCCTTGATGATCATAGTTAAATTCAAATGTAAAAATTTGGATTTAAATGTAGGAGTGTAGTAAATATAGTTAAAATTTTTTGTTAATTATTTTGCTAACGAGATTTAAAATTTAATTGATAAAACTTCAATTGTAAATATGATAAATTTTGATTGTTGATTTTCAGATATTCCATTTTTATATTTTATCATTTTAAAAATATATACACATTCACATAATTTAAGTTTTTTCTTTCTTACATCGATATTTCATATTTGAAGTTAATAAAAATTAAAAGATACGTTTTTTGCAAACATATATTATTTGTTTTTATTAATACAATATAATAATATTTTTTAAACAACTAAGTATTTTTTAATCTTTAATAAAACTAGCTTTCAATTTTTTTTTATTTTAATTATATATAAATTTTATAATAATTTTTTAAAATATAAAAAAATATGAATTTTCTAAATCAACCTATGTAATACAAGGGTTGATTAACATATATATTATAATAAAACAAAACAATTCATGTCATATGTCACTTCTACAATACAAGAAAATTTTATTTTTTCACCTCTTTTTCCAAATTTAACACCTTAACTTAATTGCATTAAATTTGAACTTTATTTTTTTCATTAATTAATTAGTAATAAATTAGATTTTGTAACATTTAAAATTAATGTTTACCTATGATAAATATCTATCATTATTATCCATAATAATCATAATAAGATCCAAATGTAAAAATTTGAATTAGTTGTGGAAATTATTATTATTATGTATAATAAAGGAAAACATCAAATGTCACGTGTCACCTCTACGTTCACCAAAAAGATAATTACAACTTATAAAAAATAAAAGAGATATACTATTTAATATTTTTAAAAAAGGTAAATATACTCTATTTTTTAATCTGTAAATAATAAAAAGTAAACACAATTATTATTTTGTATGTTTTTATTTTTACTCATATACATTTTATATAAATAAATTTAATTAAAAATATACACGTATATACGTGGGTTATAAACTAGTTATTATAATAAAATATTAACTTTCAGGACTGCTTAATCGTTTGTTTTCATAGTTTGCAAGGACATAATCGTTCCTTTTTCATAAGAGATAATGATTAAAATAGCTTCATATCACACTCATTTATCAAGTTTTAACCATTAAATATTCATTTTATCAAAATAACCACACTTTACGTTATCACATTTACGTGATAGCCACCATTTACGTGATATGTACTTTTTATTCATATTTTAATGCATTACGTTACAAAAGGTGTTTGGTAACGTAAATGGTGGTACTTTTTATTCATATTTTAAAACTTTGCTTCTTCCTAGTAAAAATGTAATCATTACTTTAAGAAAAATATATTAAAACTTCCTAAACTTACCTTGAAGCAAAATATTTACCATTTCGTGACGAATCACGAAACTTGCTCCGGCGACTTGTCATCTACTCCGGCGACCGCCATTTCTTCTTCGGCGACTTGTCATCTTCTCCGGCGACCACCATTTGGTGAGGGTGAAAGGGAGAATGGACGTGAAGGAACTTACACCATACCTGAAAGAAAAGCTGAAAAGAAGCGTGGATATTAATGTCGTTGCTAAAAAGGAAGAGAAGAAAGAAGGAGGTGATAAGAAAGCAGATAAGAAGGAGGAGGGAAGAAGAAGGCGGGTACGGGTAAAGATGCATATACAAGTAGAAGCATATAGATGGTGAATAAGTATGAATACTTTGTACAACATCCATACACATACACATACACGATGTCTGCATATAATAACAAGAATTATAGTCAAGAAGACTATGGGGTTTCAATGTCTTCTAATCGATCATGCTGCTTATGATAATCATATTCATGAGTATGCATATGCAACGAACGGACCTCCACCGCCTCCTCCAACATACCTTGATGCATATGATTCTCGTGTTTTGGATACGGGAATGGGAATGGTGGAGAAATGGTGGTCGCCGAAGAAGATGGCAAGTCACTGGAGAAGATGAGTGGTCGCGCCGGAGAAGATGACAAGTCACCGGAGCAAGTTTCGTGATTTGTCACGAAATGATAATGTAATGGTTATATTTTTATTGGGAAAGAGCAACTTTTAATATATTTTTTTTAAAGTAATGATTACTTTTTTATTGGGAAGGAGCAAACTTTTGAATTTGGTAATGTAAAGTACAACTACTTTACGTTACCAAACACCTTTTGTAATGTAATGTATTATAATATTAAAAATATATATATCAAGTAAATGGTGGCTATCACGTAAATGTGGTAACGCAAAGTGTGGCTATTTTGGTTATATGTATATTTAATGGCTAAAACTTGATAAATATGTGTGATTTGTGGCTATTTTAGTAATTATCACTTTTAATACAGTGCAACTACATAACCATTTTAAACAACTTAATCATCCATACAAATTGTCTAGTGACTTAATTGTTATTTTTAGAGCAAATTACGTAGAAAGGTAATATAAAATTCAAAATTTGCCAATAAAGGTAATGTGAAATTTTTTAGGCCATGAAAGAAAACATATTCAAATTTGACAAAAAATGGTATTGATGACAAATTAAGAAGATAAATTTTTAATTTTCTGCTCCCTTTTTTGGTAAGCGAATAATATTTGATTATCTTTCTTGGCCTAAAATTTGAATTTCATGTTCTTTCTCGGGCAAAATAGAATTTTATTTTACCTTGGAAAAAAATTTATAATACCTTTATTGTCAAAGTTTGTATTTTATATTACATTTTCTTGATAATTTTCCCTTATTTTTTGTAACATCCCTAATTTGAGCCTGGTACGTGGATTTAATTTATTGGCTCTTTATTTTAATAATTATTGCGTGTTCCAATTAAATTCCGTTTCGTGGATTTAACGTGTCAAGATTGAGTGATACGTGTCTCCGAGCTAATAATTAGTGGATTAATTATCTCTTTGAGATCGTGGTTTTAATTGGGTCCTAACGATATAATTTATGAAAAAGTGATATCGGGTCCGGGTTAATGGGTTCGGAACCGGATAGAGATAAAGCGTATATATGTTTAGTCATGCTTCCTTCTCCCTTATCCATTTTGGAGAATAAGAGCCCTAAAGTGTGTGTGTTTTGTGTGTGGGAATTGAGAGCTCCAGCTGAAGGAAATTGATTTCCAGCTTTGGATTTGTTGAGGAACCTTGATAATCTTCATCTTGTTGAAGTTCTTTAAGACCTTGAGGTATGGATTCTTGATTTTAATGGCTAAATCTTGAGTTGTGTATGTGATATGTTGAGGAATTAGTTTCTATAGTGTTATGGGTTGTATATGTGTGAATTGGTATGTCCTTTGCTGCTGGAATCGAGTATGGAGGGTGAGAACCCTTTGGTTCGGCCATGGTTATCGAAGAGCAGAGCTGGAGCAGGCGACTAGTCGCGGCGCGACGCGCAGAAGGCTTGAGGCGCGGCGCGGTTGCAGAGGGGCGCGGCGCGGAATTCATTCTGCCGGAGAAATTCGGGTTGAGTAATATGAAAGAGTTTCGAGTCATTAACTGGTCGGGTTCCTTTGGGGCAGTGTCGGGTTGAATTGTTTGGGATTTTGGGTTCCGATAGGGATTTCGTAAATGGGTCTCGGGAATTGTTTATCCGTTCGGGGATGTGTTTTGAGTTTGGTTTGATTGTGATAAATGTGTTTGACTTGAGTTGTGTGATCACCGAGCTTGTATTGATATGTGAGATCCGTGGTGTTTACAGGGTCTAACCGAGCACGTGCCGAGCCGCTTTGAGAGTTCCGGGTTTCAAGTCGAGTTTTGGGTAATCGGTGAGTACTCGAGTCTTTTACAAGCGCGCGTAGTCTTTTACAAGTTAGTTATGTGTTGTGAATTGTGTATGCGAAATAGAGATGCGGCGCAGGTATGATATTATCTGCCATATATGTGCTACACGTGTTTGAATTGCAGGTGTCCGCGATATGTGATCGCGCAGGCTGACTGTCCCTAACCAGTCACGAGATATGAGGCTGTATATATACGGCAGTGATATGCCAGGTCGCTCCTGTGCCTATTGAGTAGCTAACCGCTGCTGTGTGCGGCCTGTTAGCTGGGGAACGACGTCCCCTTCTGAGCAGAGATACGTGTTATGCATTGAGTTGCATATTTGTGATGAGTTATATGTGATGTGTGTGTTATATGCGTTTACCTGCAGTGTCTAACCCTCGCGTACTCACGAGCTGTCCATCTTACGTTTTCGAGTCCTGTGTGTCTCAGGCAGTCATACCGTGGGATCACAGCCACAGCCGCAGCAGCCGAAGTAGAGATCGGGGCAGTTAGAGTTGCGTGCGTTGACTGTTTTGTATCTGATCTACTTATGTATGTTAACAGTAATCAGTTGTGTATGTGTGCCCGTGTCAGTTTCTGAGACGATGTATGACTCCTGTGTTAAAGTTTTAATTAACAGTGTTTTCCGCTAATCCTGTGACATGTGCTTTATTAAATGATTGCAATATTGCCACCTGTGTATTGTATTGACGTGGCATTTGTGTGAGAATTGTGGGTGTTACAGCTTGGTATCAGAGCTTGTGGTTTCAGTATTAAGTATCAGTGGATGCTTGAGCTCTTACCGTGTTCAGATCTGTGGGATTTTTTCATGAGACTGAGTTTAGCGGAATTAACTGACCTAGCTTATTGTATAACGCTGGGTGATCGATCTGTTATCTTACCTTTGTGATATGTGCAGGTTATTATGGCAGATCGTGGAGAGGGTTCAGGGCCAGAGAGACCAGCGGGAGACGAGTATGTCCGCCGGTCAGAGATGTTATCAGTGTTGACTGAGTTCTACAGAGAGAGGGATAGAGAGAGAGAGAGCAGCAGCGACAGAGAGCCGATCCGCCGCCAGTTACTAGTGCTGAGACAGTGGTTGGGGCATCTTCTTCTTCTGTGCGAGGTGGGTCCTTTAAGGACTTTATGGCGGGAGCCCCACCTCAGTTCCGAGGCGGTGGTGAGCCGGGTGCGGCTATGACTTGGGAGAGAGAGATAGAGGCGGCATTTCGAGTTGCCCATGTTGACCCTCGTGATATGGTCGGCTATGCGGCTTATCAGCTGAAGGGAGGGGCTTCACAGTGGTGGAAGTCCATTGAGTCATCTATGACTACAGCTGCAGCGTATGCTATGACATGGGATCAGTTTCGTGCGATCTTTGAGCTGCAGTATATTCCCCGGGATGAGCATCGGGAGATGGAGCGTCGTTTTCTACATCTTCAGCAGGGCAGTATGTCAGTCCAGCAGTATGTAGATCGTTTTAATGAGTATGCCCAGTTTGCACCCCAGCATGTAGATTCAGAGGTCCGTAAGGCCGATGCCTTTATCGATGGTTTGAGATCAGATATTCGGGAGTTTGTTGGGCTCCACGACACTCCTACGTTTGCGAGAGCCTTGGAGTTGGCTCGTGTCAGAGAGAGGGAGATCGAGAGGCAGAGGGGTCAGCCTCCGACCCAGAGACAGAGGACAGAGACGTTTGAGCAGTCCCGTAGCTACTACCGAGAGCCCCAGGAGTCCCAGAGAGAGAGACAGCCTGAGCATCAGCAGGTTCAGGGGCAGGGTTCGGGATTTCGCCGAGACAGAGACAGGGGCAGAGACCGTAGGTCCCGGAGGTCAGGGCAGTATCAGGGATCGGGGACAGCCAGTCAGAGTCAGGGGCAGACTTCCCATTATAGTGCTCCTAGCCAGAGTCAGAGCAGCGTGGGACAGGGGTCCTAGCCATCGGGGAGTCGGGCAGACAGTTCAGCCGGGGAGAGAGACTGTCCGAGGTGTCGCCGTCGCCATTCTGGTCCGTGTTCATCAGAGCAGCCCCGTTGTTATCGTTGTGGTCAGTATGGCCACACATCATTTACCTGTACTTCGAGGGATTCCCTGTGCTTCCGCTGTGGGAGGCCAGGTCATGTTGTGAGAGATTGTCCGGACGCGCCGCCTGCGGTACAGGGAGCGAGTACCAGTGGTGCTAGAGCCGAGCCGTCGTCTTCTAGCCGTCAAGAGTCAGCACCTAGAGGCCGAGGCAGGGTATTCCAGGCTATAGCAGAGGAGGCCCGCGAGTCCACAGATGTTGTTTCCGGTACGTATGTCTTGAACGGGCTTAGTGCTCGTGTTTTATTTGATTCTGGAGCAGATCGCTCGTATGTATCTGTTGTGTTTTGTGCCTACTTTTCTGTGCCTGCTACTGTTTTATCTGTGCCGTTAGTTGTTGAGAGAGTAGACGGTAGTACAGCTTTAGTGAGTCGAGTATTCCGAGATTGTGTTCTAGAGATTGATGCTCACCGGTTTCTGATCGATCTACTGCCGATAGAGATCGGCAGTTTCGATGTGATAGTGGGTATGGATTGGATGACAGCCAGGCAGGCCGATATTCTGTGTGCAAAGAAGATGATCCGGATACCCATTTCAGACAGTGAGACGGTGACTGTGTATGGCGAGAGGCGCCGAGGTGAGATCGGCATTGTGTCTATGGCCCGAGCTCAGAGGTATGTCGCGAAGGGATGTGAGACCTTTCTGGCTTATGTTGTTGACGCCAGATTAGAGAAGAAGACCTTAGCGGATATACCTGTGATTCGAGAATTCCCTGAGGTATTCCCAGGGGAGTTGCCTTGGTTACCGCCAGATCGTCAGGTCGAGTTTCGTATCGACCTTATCCCTGGAGCGGTGCCTATTGCGAAGACGCCTTATAGGCTGGCACCTACTGAGATGAGAGAGATGATGTCGCAGCTTCAGGAGTTGTTAGATCGTGGATTTATCCGTCCGAGTTCATCCCCGTGGGGAGCCCCCGTGCTTTTTGTGAAGAAGAAGGACGGTTCTATGCGGATGTGTATTGACTATCAAGAGTTGAATAAAGTGACGGTGAAGAACCGTTATCCGCTTCCACGTATCGACGATCTGTTCGATCAGTTGCAGGGTTCGAGCTTCTTTTCGAAGATAGATCTGAGATCGGGTTATCATCAGCTGAGAGTTAGAGATGAGGATGTGCCAAAGACTGCGTTTCGGACGAGATATGGCCATTATGAGTTTCTAGTCATGCCTTTCGGACTGACTAACGCACCCGCGGCATTCATGGATTTGATGAACAGGGTGTGTAGATCTATGTTGGATCGATTTGTGATTGTTTTCATTGATGACATCCTGATATACTCGAGGAATGCCGAGGACCACGAGCAGCACTTGCGAGAGGTTTTGACCGTGCTGCGAGCGGAGAGACTATATGCGAAATTCTCCAAGTGCGAGTTCTGGTTGCGCGAGGTCCAGTTTCTGGGGCACGTTGTGAGTGCTGAGGGTATTTCTGTGGATCCGGCGAAGATTGAGGCCGTTATGAGTTGGGAACCGCCGAGGACTGTGCCTGAGATTCGTAGCTTTTTGGGCCTAGCCGGGTATTACCGCCGCTTCATTCAGGACTTCTCGAGGATTGCCATGCCGTTGACGAGATTGACACGACAGTCCGTTCCTTTTGTGTGGTCCGATGAGCAGGAGTCGGCCTTCAGGGAGCTGAAGTCCCGGTTATGTCAGGCTCCAGTGTTAGCGTTACCCGAGGGTACAGAGGATTTCGTGGTCTATTGTGATGCATCGGGTACCGGTTTGGGTTGCGTTCTGATGCAGCGAGGCAAGGTGATTCCATATGCGTCGCGACAGTTGAAGACCTATGAGGAGAATCATACCGTGCATGATCTCGAGTTAGACGCGATAGTGTTTGCGTTAAAGATATGACGTCATTATCTGTACGGTTCGCGGTTTGTGGTATATACAGATCATAAGAGTCTTCAGTATCTGTTCAGTCAGAAAGAGTTGAATATGAGACAGCGGCGCAGCCTCGAGTTACTGAAAGATTATGACTGCGAGATTCAGTATCATCCTGGTAGGGCCAATGTGGTGGCCGATGCGTTGAGCCGTAAGGCGTGCGGCCAAACGGTAGTTTCCCGAGCAGCGAGGCTCGAGGTCACATCGACTCTTGTGGAGAGTCTGAGGCATGCTCAGTTAGAGGGTTTGCGGGCGGAGAATGTGAAAAGAGAGCGGCTTGCAGGACAGCTTGAGATGTTGAGCAGAGATAGCAGAGGTTTATGGGCGTTCCGTGACCGAGTCTGGGTTCCGAGAGTCGGTAATCTGCGGCAGCTGATTTTAGACGAGTCGCATCGTTCGAGATTGTCTATCCACCCCGGGAGCACCAAAATGTATAGAGATCTGCGCGAGTTTTATTGGTGGCCAGGGATGAAGAGAGACGTGGGTCGATATGTCGAGGAGTGCATGACTTGTCTACGAGTTAAGGCCGAGCATCAGAAGCCTCACGGGCATTTGTAGCCTTTAGAAATTCCAGAGTGGAAGTGGTATCATATTACGATGGACTTCATCGTTAGGCTTCCGCGTACTGTTCGAGGCAATGACATGATCTGGGTGATTGTAGATCGGTTGACTAAGAGTGCTCATTTCTTGGCGGTTAGAGGCACCCTCACTATGGATCAGCTGGCTCGGCTGTACATCAGTGAGATAGTTTCAAGGCACGACGTTCCGATGTCGATTACGTCCGATAGAGATACACGGTTTACTTCGAGGTTCTGGCAGAGCTTTCAGCGCGAGTTGGGAACGAGAGTTCAGTTGAGTACAGCGTACAGACCTCAGACAGACGGGCAGACAGAGCGGACGAATCAGACTCTCGAGGATATGCTCCGAGCATGTGCGATCGATTTCAGTGGTAGTTGGGACGTTCACTTACCGTTAGTCGAGTTTGCGTACAACAACAACTACCATTCTTCTATCAAGATGGCTCCATTCGAGGCACTGTATGGGCGTAAGTGCCTAACCCCGGTGTGTTGGGGCGAGGTCGGCGAGCGACCTATCAGTGGGCCCGAGTTGTTACAGGAGACGAGCGACAAAGTGGCGGTTATCCGCGAGCATATGAGAGTAGCACAGAGCCGGCAAAAGAGTTATGCTGATCGTCGTCTAAACTGAGCTTGAGTTCAGTGTGGGAGATCGTGTTATGTTAAAAGTGTCGCCGTGGAAGGGAGTTATTAGATTCAGACATCGAGGTAAGCTGAGTCCGCGATACATCGGTCCGTTCGAGATTATCGCTAGAGTCCGAGATCAGGCTTATAGATTGAGGTTGCCTCCCGAGCTGGCCGGAGTTCACGATACGTTCCATGTGAGTCATCTGAGGAAGTGTTTGGCCAAGGATGATCAGTTTGTGCCGTTGTCTGAGATTACCGTGGACGATCATCTGAGCTATGTCGAGCAGCCTGAGGCGATTACTGACCGAAAAGTGAAGAGATTGCGGAATAAAGAGATCGCGCTAGTACTCGTACAGTGGAGGCATCATAAGGGTACTAGTGCCACCTGGGAGCCCGAGGCCGAGATGAGGAGTCGTTATCCGCAGCTGTTCCCGAGTCCGAGCTAGATTCCGGGACGGAATCTTTTTAAGAGGAGATGATTTGTAACATCCCTAATTTGAGCCTGGTACGTGGATTTAATTTATTGGCTCTTTATTTTAATAATTATTGCGTGTTCCAATTAAATTCCATTTCGTGGATTTAACGTGTCGAAACCGAGTGATACGTGTCCCCGAGCTAATAATTAGCGGATTAATTATCTCTTTGAGATCGTGGATTTAATTGGGTCCTATTGATATAATTTATGAAAAAGTGATATCGGGTCCGGGTTAATGGGTTCGGAACCGGATAGAGATAAAGCGTATATATGTTTAGTCCTGCTTCCTTCTCCCTTATCCATTTTGGAGAATAAGAGCCCTAAAGTGTGTGTGTTTTGTGTGTGGGAATTGAGAGCTCCAGCTGAAGGAAATTGATTTCCAGCTTTGGATTTGTTGAGGAACCTTGATAATCTTCATCTTGTTGAAGTTCTTTAAGACCTTGAGGTATGGATTCTTGATTTTAATGGCTAAATCTTGAGTTGTGTATGTGATATGTTGAGGAATTAGTTTCTATAGTGTTATGGGTTGTATATGTGTGAATTGGTATGTCCTTTGCTGCTGGAATCGAGTATGGAGGGTGAGAACCCTCTGGTTCGGCCATGGTTATCGAAGAGCAGAGCTGGAGCAGGCGACTGGTCGCGGCGCGACGCGCAGGGGGCCGCGGCGCGACGCGCAGAAGGCTTGAGGCGCGGCGCGGTTGCAGAGGGGCGCGGCGCGGAATTCATTCTGCCGGAGAAATTCGGTTTGAGTAATATGAAAGAGTTTCGAGTCATTAATTGGTCGGGTTCCTTTGGGGCAGTGTCGGGTTGAATTGTTTGGGATTTTGGGTTCCGATAGGGATTTCGTAAATGGGTCTCGGGAATTGTTTATCCGTTCAGGGACGTGTTTTGAGTTTGGTTTGATTGTGATAAATGTGTTTGACTTGAGTTGTGTGATCACCGAGCTTGTATTGATATGTGAGATCCGTGGTGTTTACAGGGTCTAACCGAGCACGTGCCGAGCCGCTTTGAGAGTTCCGGGTTTCAAGTCGAGTTTTGGGTAATCGGTGAGTACTCGAGTCTTTTACAAGCGCGCGTAGTCTTTTACAAGTTAGTTATGTGTTGTGAATTGTGTATGCGAAATAAAGATGCGGCGCAGGTATGATATTATCTGCCATATATGTGCTACACGTGTTTGAATTGCAGGTGTCCGCGATATGTGATCGCGCAGGCTGACTGTCCCTAACCAGTCACGAGATATGAGGCTGTATATATACGGCAGTGATATGCCAGGTCGCTCCTGTGCCTATTGAGTAGCTAACCGCTGCTGTGTGCGGCCTGTTAGCTGGGGAACGGCGTCCCCTTCTGAGCAGAGATACGTGTTATGCATTGAGTTGCATATTTGTGATGAGTTATATGTGCTGTGTGTGTTATATGCGTTTACCTGCAGTGTCTAACCCTCGCGTACTCACGAGCTGTCCAGCTTACGTTTTCGAGTCCTGTGTGTCTCAGGCAGTCATACCGTGGGATCGCAGCCACAGCCGCAGCAGCCGAAGTAGAGATCGGGGCAGTTAGAGTTGCGTGCGTTGACTGTTTTGTTGATAAGAGTCTTGGAACTGTTGTATCTGATCTACTTATGTATGTTAACAGTGATCAGTTGTGTATGTGTGCCCGTGTCAGTTTCTGAGACGATGTATGACTCCTGTGTTAAAGTTTTAATTAACAGTGTTTTCTGCTAATCCTGTGACATGTGCTTTATTAGATGATTGCGATATTGCCACCTGTGTATTGTATTGACGTGGCATTTGTGTGAGAATTGTGGGTGTTACATTTTTATATAGTGATAAGAGGTAGCCATTCAAACAAAAATTTCCAATAACTTAGTCATTCATTGTATAAACTATAAAATCCATTGACTTTAACATTTCTTTGGGTTTCTCTGAATTTTCCCAATCACAATCTACTAACTTAAAGAGTTATTTGTCGTACCATTGTGTTTTCAAATTTTATTTTCCAAAAGATAGTAGTTTCAATTTTAATTGCTAAAAGATGGTAGTTTTGAATTTAATTACTAAAGTATGGGGTTTATCATTTATTACTTAATTTTTTTTGCCCAAAAATAATCTTCACCTTTTTTTACTTTTTTTTTAAACTTTTATAAATAAACCCAACATTCACCAAAAGGTTTAATAACAATATCAAAAAATAACTATACTTTATAAATTATTGATTTTATAAAATAAATCGATATAAAATATCATTTTTATAAATTGTTACGAAACTTTATAACTCAAATATTATATATTAACTTTAAAATTAATAAAACAATTGATACAATAAGTAAAAATTAAATTTTAAATTTCCAACATAGTTATCAACATTTATGTTAGGCACAAAAAGGCCTCAGTCAAACCTGTTCTGCATCTGAGGGGGAGATTATTAATCAAACCTGTTGATGCTTTTGATGGTTGAATTTGAGACCTGTTATATGCCTTATTGAAACCTGAAAATGATTTGCAATATCAGCCTGAAGCTGTTTTATATGTTGCATGTGTTGCAACAAAGGCAGTTTTGCCCAAACTGTTCAGTCTGCTGAACAGGCTGGACATAAACTGTCTACACTGCTCTATACTGGTGAGCAACTTGGGCAGTTTTCAAGTGTTCTATTCTTTGTGAACAGAACCTGTTCTTTGTGAACAGGCTAAACACTTTATGGAATGTGTTTCCAAGTCCTCATGTATTGTTTTTGACTACAAGATCAGTTTACAAAGTCGAAGACAAAGTGGAAATCAGAACTGCTCAGCCTGCCCAAGCTGTTCTGCTACATGAAGACAAAAGGTTATTTGAAAAAGGGTGACAGACCTTTTTCTTATATCAAAATAGGCCTTTACAAGGAAGAAAAACACAAAGTTGACATTCCTTATTTGGTTAAAGGCAATGCAACAGTAGACAAAGTGAAAAGACAAAAGTTCTGCCCATATGAAGACAAGTCTGCTTTTCAGAAAAGTGCAGAAAAGGTTATGTTGTCTTTTCAACAAGACTTCTCCTTTTTCATTCCGTCCAATGAAGAAGTTTCACTTAGATCCTCTGAGTGAGTATAAAAAGAAACTTCCAAGAATTGAAAGATCAAGCAGAAAAAGCTAAGTGCTGAATCCAAGAGTGAACGTGCATTCAAAGTGTGTCTTTCATGCATGCAAGTCAGCTTGAATAAAACAGTGCTCAGTGTATAAACTGTTATTGTTCAAGCTGTTCCTCAGAGTCTTGTAAACACAGTGAGTGATTCTTAGTGAGTGTATTCATTGTAACTAGTTTGAGTCTGTCTTAGACTAGTAATCATACTGTTGTATCTGTCATCTCAGCTTGAACCATTCCGCATTCAAGCTTGTTTGTAATTAACATTTGTTAATAATACATACAAACATTGAGAAAATTGTGTGTAGTTTTTAAAGTGCTGTATTCACCCCCCCTCCCCCACTCTACAGCTTGAAGCTATATACTTGGGATATCTTTTGGGACCTACAATTTAAAATAAATAATATCTACTCAAGTCTTTAACAACATAGTAGGTTGTTAAATACTTGTGTTTTATTTAATATTTTGGTACTTGTGATCGATATTTTGTTAGACTTATGTGGATATCATTTAATTTAAATGTTCATGACTATGTTGGAATTTAATTTTTTACTTTTTGAACTTATTGTATCGATTGTTTTATTATTTCTCAAGTTAATATATAATATTTGAGTTTGAGTTATAAAGTCTCGTAACAATTTATAAAATTGATATTTTATATCGTTTCATTTTATAAAATCAATAATTTATAAAATATAATTATTTATTGATATTGTTATTAAACTTTTTGATGAATGTTGGGTTTATTTATAAAAGTTAACAAAGAAGTAGAAAAAAAGAAGATTATTTTTGGGTAACAAAGTTAAGTAACAAATGACAAACCACCATATTTTAGTAATTAAATTTAAAACTATCATCCTTTAGCAATTAAAATTAAAACTACTATCTTTTGGAAAATAAAATTTGAAAACACAATGGTATGACATAAACAATGAGTTATTTCCAAAAGTATAGTTATTTAAAATTTTATTTACCAAATAGTTGTACTTTTAAATTTATTTACTAAATGATGGTACTTTTTAAAAACAATTAGTTATTTTTTTATCTTTATTTATTATTTACAACTTCTATATTTTAAAATTTGTAAAATACACAAATGGTCCCTAAAATGATTTAGTTTGATCATTTTTTTAAAATATCAATTTCATTATTTATAAATTGTTTCACTTTTGATTAATTTCTTTCATAATATGTAAATATTCATATATTTAATCTTATATGATTGTTCCTAAAATTATTAAAGTATTTTAATAATAATATATTGTTATTATATTTATATCTTTTGTTAAACTAAAAATCATATATTTTATGAAAACATCAAAATTACATATTTTGTTTATTTAGAAATATATCGAAACGTATCAACTTCAAGAAATAATAAAATCAAACGTTGTATATTTTGTTAAGATATTTAAAGACATATTATAATCTTTTATATATATACACTGTTATAATTAAAAATTTTCTTTTTTAGTAGATTTATATTTAAATCTAACGTTGTTTTTTATAAATCTTTAAAAAAAAAAATCTATTTATCTACTATAAATCAATTAAAAATCTCTTCCTATATTTATATTTATAGCTTTATATTTAAAATCCTTTACATTTTTACGAATCTGTTAATTTTTAATAAATCTTAATTAAAATCTAAAAGTTTTACAACTTTTTCTGAAGTTCTATTAATTTTATTTTTATTTTACTCATATATTACAACTTTTTAAATTTATATAATTGTAAAGGGATTTGAAAGTAATCAGATTATATTCTTAAAAGTAGAAAAATAAAAAAGACATCTTTTACAAATCTGATTTAAAAAATATAGAAATTTAATTTTTTGGGTTAATTGCATCAAAAGGTAACCTAGTGTCACATTTTTTTCAATTTGGGTAACATACTAATTTTTTTTCTAATCAAGGTAACATACTTTCCGAATCAAGTCAATCAAGGTAGCCATATTGGATTGGAAGGTAAAAATTACTAACGGGACAATTTCTTTGTCCAGTCAGCATTTTTTTCTACAGAAATAACAGTTTAATTGTTATATGATGTGCACTATTTTGTGCAAATTAAAAGTACTTTTTGATAATACCTTGCTATTTTGAGCAAATTTAAAAATAATTAAGCAATATTAGAAATTAAAAAAAATTGATAACTGGATAAAGAAACTGTAATGTCAGTAAATTCTACTTTTACATCTGATATGGTTACCTTGATTGACTTGATTTGGAAAGTATGTTATCTCAAATAGAAAAAAATTTAGTATGTTACCCAAATTGAAGAAACAGTGACAGTAGATTACCTTTTGACATAGTTAGCCCTAATTTTTTTAATGAAGATCCATAATTTTTTGTTTAACAAAATACATAAACTTAATGTATTTTGATTTAACCACAAATGAAATCGTAACGTATAATATAACGAGATATGCATACACTTGGGTAGACATACATACATTAAGTTAAATCGAAACATATATTAACGAAATATATAACATTATATATGTTATGCTTTAATTATTTTGTTAATTTGATACGTTTAGATTTAATTATTAATTTTAGTTGAAATACTAAAACCCACAAAAAATATAATATTTAGTTAAACAAAATATCGATAAATATAAAATAATAACATAATAATAATAATAATAATAATAATAATAATAATAATAATATTATTATTATTAAAATACTTGAATCATTTTATGGAGTAAATATATATATATATATATATATATATATATATATATATATATATATATATATATATATATATATATATGTATGTATGTATGTATATATGTGTGTGTCTTCATTTGTTTATATACTTACATAAAGTGCAACGAAGTGAAATTTATAAACTTGATCAAAAGGGAAACATAATTAAAAAAAATAAAATTGACATTCATCAAATTAAATTATTGTAGGGATCAATTATGCAATTTAGACTTTTTAGAGTATAGAAGTTGAAATAAAAAGAATTAATTATGGAAAGATAAAAGGAATAATAAATGACTAATTTAAAAAAGTACCATCGTTTGGTAAATAAATTTAAAAGTACAATTGTTTGGGAAATAAAATTTTAAACCATAAACAATGGGACAGATTAAACCAAAATTTTATTAGAAGAAATGCAAAATATAGGATCTCCTGATATATAATTTGCATATTCTTTATTGAACCTATTTAGATCTCATACCGTCATCTTTACCATGTACATCAAATGGCCCAACTCCTAAACTGCACAAAAAAATGACTTTCTGAAAAGACATCATCCTATTTAGGTTTGATCTAGTGTTCCCTAAATGCTGTAAAGTGGTCCAAGATGTTCATATGAATCTCAACAAAAAGCACCAAGGAATAGCATTTACCGGTGCCATGTGGTTGCCTTCGCTCCTATGTGATCTCTCAGGCCCACCGGTAGATTGTCCGGGTTCACTATCGGCAGAACCTGGCATGGTGATGGTTGGTGGTCGGGGTGAAGGAAATCGCCGAGGTGAGCGTCGAGGGGTAGGGTGGGCATTAGAACCTGCAGTGTTCAGGTGCTTTTCGTTAACAGTACAGCTAAATGCATGAAATTAACATCCTACATTCATTTTTTACCGTTTATAACAATGTACTTAATATTTTAGCATTCATAACAATGTTTTACAAAGTTTATAAGGTGCAACCCAAAAAATTTGAATTACTTTTGCTATAAACAACAGAGATGTGAAAGTGGGTTGTTATTTTACACATCAAGTCAAAAGTATGTAGCTATAAAAGGTAAAAATGTGTAAGTTTATTACTATTACCGGTAAAAAATAAATTATGTTACTATAAATGGAAAGAGATGAGATTAGATTGCTATAAAAACTCAAAAGAATTAACTTCATTGGTAGATGCATACATGTACATGCTATGTTAAATTATTGATGGCTTAATGCTGGAAATCATAACCAAATCACATGTCATGTCTAAACTACTTGGGACAATAATGCAAAGAGGTCCCTTGTGTATGGTCATCCAAAGGATCAAATTCAATTCATATTTCGATGTCAACATGTGGGATTAGATCTAAACTCGTAAATCTGCCATATATTGTCTTTTGGTGCTGGATAATCTTCTCGACAGATTGTGAACTAGCATGTGTTATATATGATTAAGAAGTTCTATATTATCGCCAAAACCCACAGCCATTTTACAATCTACAGTTGGAATGTTAAGTGAAATTTGATAAAACAAGATTCATGAAAGCATAAACAGAACATTTGGGTAATAAAATCGACTATGGAAACCTGGACGAGGCTTGTTTGAGCTGACGAGAGGAGGCAAAGTTGGTGAACCTGAATAAAGCAATAAGTATATGTGTCAACATTAAAGACTTAATTCCATCAAGATTTATGCAACAAAACATCAAATCTGCTTGTATCCAGCCACAATCAAACTAATTTGGTTTTGTCTCACAGTCAGAGGATAAAAAACCAAGCATTAATTCATATAATAATTAAAATTGAAGTAAAACTATAACTGACTTCACAAAAAAAAATTAACTAATCTGACTGAATTCATGAGCTACAGAACATAAAATCCAAACAAAACCAGCATGTAAATGACAAGATGGACCATCCCGCACATGAACCAAACTATGTTGTATTATTGACGTTGATAGGACCTAATCACAATTTTCATTTCACACCACTTTTAACGAAATTGATTTAATAGCTATCATCATCATACTTCTGATTGTTCTTTCATTGGTCAATTTACAGTCGGACAACAATATGCTTTACGAACTTTCTAGAACACATTTGTGTGCAACAACCCCCAAAACGCGGTAACTTTCAAAAACCCTAGATTCAAACTATTTATCGAACAAAGTATACTGAATGAATAGACAAACTATACTGAATCAGTAGTCGTCCTCAACTCCAGCGTCATTGCAATTTCTAGTTTTAATTTCTTAAAACATGAGAAACTTTCAGAAAACAACACTCAAACGAAAAAAAAAAAACCGACGAAATTGCAGAAACTAAGCAGGATGAACAATATCGATTCCAAAATTAGATTAAAAAAAACAGGAAGAAATCAAACCTAAACAGATTGATTCGAGCGATGTAATATTAGTATCATTCGCCTTGCTACTGTTGTTGACTGAACATAGATCTGATAAGGAAAGCAGCTTGGTAGCGTTAAGAGGAAAACCAAGTAGCGTGCTCTGACGAACAAGGTAACAGAGACATTCAGCCTCGCCGGAATCAAATGCTTCGGTGAAGATGTCGCAGCATTGCGATGAAGGTTCGTTGGAAAGGTTATTTGGCGGAGCAGATATGTAAGGAAGACAAGGCGAGAATGAGATGACAGAGTTGGCACAACCTCCTAGCGTCGGAGAGGATGGAGCCGGCGTGACTCCGGTGGTGGTTATTAACACAAACGTCGACGCTAGTAAGACGGTGAAGATTGCCGACAGACAGTGGTGTACGGTCACGGTGTTCATGGCTGACGACGGTTATTTCTGTTACAATCTGACAATGACGTGATGCGTTGTGTATAGATTATTTCAATGATTTTATTTAATTATTACGATTAATATTAATTCTTATTTAAGTAATTAAGTCAAATCTTTTCAAAAAAGAGTGTAAAAGGATGACCCCAATTTTGATATCACAAAAATTATAATGAATTCTTTAAGGTGAGGTTTGGTTCACGGAATATAATTGGGAATTTGAATTTGAATATTAGTTATTAATATGATTGATGGTGAGGGTTAAAAATAGTTTTAAGTATAAGTTAGTGATATATATTGAAATCTAATTCATGTATGAGTTGGAATTTAATTCATGTATGAGTTGAAAGGAATGTCAAATTCCCTATAAACAAAGAAATTTGATGAAAAATACATAAAATTTAACCCTTTGTCTTAGTTATAAAAAATTCTAAACAAGCTTGTAGGTCCCAACAAATTTCCCAAGTATGTTACTATAGGCTGTTGGGGGGGGGGGGGGGGTTGAATACAACTAATTCTTTTTAACACTTTTTTTTCTCAAAATTGGTATGTATATTAACAAGTGTTAATTACAAACAAGTTTGGATTGCAGAATAATCCAAACAGAGATGATAGAAACAACAGACTAACAACTAATCTAAGACTAGTTACAATAAATTCACTCACTAAGATGTACTCACTGTTTTACAAGACACAGACAAACAACTTGGAAGTAGAACAACTTAGACACACTCTATATATTCTATTTTTAGTTGAAAGACTAAACTTGCATGCATGAAAACACAATTCCTTTTTGCATGTTCTGAGCTTGTGGATGTCTCTCTTGGTTATCTCAAATTCCTTAGAAGCTTCTTTATGTACTCACTCAGTGAATCTCAGTGAAACTTCATCATTGGTTGCAGAGATAGTGGAGTGCCTTTACAAAAAGACAAGAATACTTTTCTGCACGTTTGACAAAACAGAATTTGTCCCTTTGTAGCAGAATCTTTGTCTTTTTCTTTTTGTCTCTGTTGCATACAACTTTACCTTAAAGAGGAATGTCAACTTTAAATCTTTCATCTTCATGTATAGCTATTTTGATATAAGAAATCATATGTTACCCATTTCAAATATCCTCTTTGTCTTCATGCATCAGAACAGCTTTGGCAGAACTGACAGTTTCTGATTTTCCACTTTGTCTTGATTCGTAAACTGATCTTCACGTCCAAAACTTTGCATGATGAAATGGAAACAAATTCCATAAAGTGTTAAACCTGTTCACAAAGAACAAAACAGGTTCTGTTCACAAAGAACAGAACACTTAATTTGGTCAAAGCTGTCTTAGTTGGGGGGGGGGGGTGTGAATACAACTAATTCTTTTTAACACATTTCTTTCTCAAAATTGGTATGTATATTAACAAGTGTTAATTACAAACAAGTGTGGATTGCGGAATAATCCAAACAGAGATGATAGAAACAACAGACTAACAACTAATCTAAGACTAGTTACAATAAATTCACTCACTAAGATGTACTCACTGTTTTACAAGACACAGACAAACAACTTGGAAGTAGAACAACTTAGACACACTCTATCTATTCTATTTTTAGTTGAAAGACTAAACTTGCATGCATGAAAACACAATTCCTTTTTGCATGTTCTGAGCTTGTGGATGTCTCTCTTGGTTATCTCAAATTCCTTAGAAGCTTCTTTATGTACTCACTCAGTGTATCTCAGTGAAACTTCATCATTGGTTGCAGAGATAGTGGAGTGCCTTTACAAAAAGACAAGAATACTTTTCTGCACGTTTGACAAAACAGAATTTGTCCCTTTGTAGCAGAATCTTTGTCTTTTTCTTTTTGTCTCTGTTGCATACAACTTTACCTTAAAGAGGAATGTCAACTTTAAATCTTTCATCTTCATGTATAGCTATTTTGATATAAGAAATCATCTGTCACCCATTTCAAATATCCTCTTTGTCTTCATGCATCAGAACAGCTTTGGCAGAACTGACAGTTTCTGATTTTCCACTTTGTCTTGATTTGTAAACTGATCTTCACGTCCAAAACTTTGCATGATGAAATGGAAACAAATTCCATAAAGTATTAAACCTGTTCACAAAGAACAAAACAGGTTCTGTTCACAAAGAACAGATCACTTAATTTGGTCAAAGCTGTCCAACAGACATGAACAACTTAGACAGTTTTTGTCAAATCTGTCCAACAGTTATGGACAGTTTTGACAATCTGTCAAGTTACAATGAATGTAACAGTGTAAACAGATTTAGACTAATTTTACAAATCACTTATCAGATTTCAATAAGACATTTAAGAAAGCCTTAGATTTTCCTTAAGTGTATCAAACAGGTTTGATTGAAAATCTCCATCTATGATATAGAATATGTTTGATTGAGACCTTTTTGTACCTAACAATCTCCCCTATTTGCAATATTCAGTCTAAGATGATTCTATCAATGATCACATTATACATTTACATTACAGTTTCAGAAATGAAAATACAACATTAGAGTAAATTAAAAGATCAGTTTATACATACTGAGATTGATTGAAACAACACATGTTTATACAAGTACAACTGATGTACTGTGACAAAATACAACAAATGTAAAAAGGTACAACTTATGTACAAAGATAATTCAACACTTTTGGACTGTTGACAGTTGGGAGCAGTTAATGATAAGCCTGTCCAACTGAACTTATGAGAATAAGTTTAGCTTCTTGAACTTATCACCATAAGTTCTTATCATGCAATCATGAACTTATCAAGCCATTGCATTAACAAGACTCTATCTATTGCAATACACTATCAATAACAAAACTAAACTGTTGTCGTCACACCGGATGTACGAACAGCTTCCATTCTTCATCTACTCATTACCAGTAGATGGACCTTGTTTCTCCTTGATTTTCTTCTCCAAGTCCTCAGTAGCTTTGAGGATCTTTTCTTGTTCCAGCCCAGTTATGCGTTCTTTTCTAGCCTCAACTTCTTCCATCTCATTTCTGAGATAGAGAAATTCTGGGCCATCCAGCTCTCCTCGTTTATAGTAGGTTGTAAGATGATCCCATATGATAACTCTCCACCTGGCATGCTTGTCAAAGGCATCAGAGATCCTGAAGGCTATGATTTGTTTGAGACCAGCTTTGTGAAGTTCTGAGGCTCTTTGAAAGCACATTCTCTTGGTTAGAGGATCCACAAAGAATACCCCTTCCTTAGGTTCTTTAATATACTTGCCCTCTACAGGTTCAACACCTTTGGGCAAGCTGTGATTAATCCCTCTGATCTCAACAGTGTAGAGACCCTGCTCAATCATCTCAACCAACTCCTCAAGCTCTATGTCTTTCTTCTGTTTTCTAGGCTTGATCTTAGGTTCTACTTGTGAAGTACCTTTGATCATTTCTTCTGAGATCAAGTCTAGCTCTCTTACCTTTTCCTTCAGCTTTTTCACATATGCCCTGACAGTTTTAGCAGTCTCAGACTTTGAGCTGCTCATGGCAACTGCAAGCTCTACCCATTCTCTGTATCTGTAAATCTGTATTCCCGTAAACTATCTGCACCTTTAATGTTTCTTTATCACTCACAAGAAGAATGTCAACTTAATAATTGTGCAATGATGAAAGAACAATAAGAATATTGAGAGAATAATAAAAGTGGCGGCTGCTTCTATTTTCAATATGTCAACCATGTATTTCATTACAAAACCCTAGGAGCCTATTTCTAGGCTCCTTTAATTAAGTATCACACATTGACACCTTTGGCCCCTTGACTTTTACATAAACATAAAATACAAAGGAAATAAATACAAGACTAAATACTAAGATAATAATTATTACAAAACAACTCCCTATGATCGAAATAAAATGTCTAACAGTATCCCATATTAGCAACATCAGTAGCTTCGTAGGCTTCTAGTTCAGGGCCTTCAACACCAAGCCTTGTGATTTGAAGCTTCCATTGTTGATTTTTCTTTGAAATGAGAACAACTTTGACAATTGTTTCCTTGGCAAGTCTTCTGTCAGTTACATCAAAGAACTTTTTCTTTGCCATGTTGTCAAAGTAGAAGTTCTATGATTCCTCAATGTGTTAGCTATCTCTGTTCTTCACTTTCGTACCTGAGATTTCCCTCACATCTCTTCTCTAGAGCATCCCAAAGCTCTTTAGAAGTTACATGATTCCTCAATGTGTGTAGGATTTCCTGAGGTAACGCCATTCTGATAATCGAAAAAGTTCGGTTCTTGGCCTCATAAATTTTCTTGTCGTCATCTTTCATGTTCTGATACGTCAAGACTCTTTGTCGGCCTTCAAGCTCTCTGAAATCACTCAAGTTTGTATGTGCACTAATACGAGCTCTGATCACTAATTTCTACAAAAAGTCACTTAATCAAATGGATTAACACTTAATTATAAGGATTAAGTTCGAACTTGACTTAAACAAGTTCGTTTAGGCCCAAGCCCACGAACTTGTCCACTACTATTCGAACTTAGCTTCACTAAGTTCGAACCCTAGCCTTTGAACTTGTTCTAGAACTTATCTTTAAACTTATTCTAGAACTTATCTTTGAACTTATCATGCGAATGTAAACATCACACACAAACAAGATCAAACATATATAACTTGTATTTTCAAAGCCTAATCTATTACAAAAGACTATCTATACCTAGACTGTTATCGTCACCCAGGGTGCACTAACAATTGAATCTCGGATCTGTCTAGAACACTCACACACATCCGAGATATACATATATACATTGCTGTTGCTTCTATTTTGCTACATACATCCGAGATTCACATGAATCTCGGATCTTTCTGTCCAGTTCATAAAACACACTATACTTAACCTATTTGAAATCAAGGAAAAGGAAGGGATGCTGCTGGGGATGATACATCCGAGATTCACTCAAATTTGTGAATCTCGGAACTTTCTTTCCTATGCATACAAACACTTGCACACTACTGCACATTTACTTTTCTTTTACTTTGTTCCAGCAAGCAAATTAGGAAGATTAAAGGAGGTTAGATGCTCTAAAAGATGAACCAAAACATATATGCATGCATCCAACACATGGCCGAAGGCTAAATGGCCTTCTTGGCTTCTTGTTGAACTCGATAAAACATAAACAAATAGGAAGTAACATCAGCCAACATAATATAAACTAAATCTCTGATCTTTGATTTCAAAATTGAAGTTAAGGTCTTAAGTTGCTAGTAGGTTCAACAAAACACATAATTCAAACATTCATGGATTATGGTTAAAACTTACAACACTAAACTTTATTAAATTTGATGGATTGAAGCTGAGAATGGGTTCTTAAAACCCACAGAAGCCGTAGGTTTAATTGGACCAAAGAAGGTGTTTGATTACGTTAAAAAAACTTGTAGATTATTGATACTTGATGCTTTCCTTGTAATATTTTCTTGATTTTTGTTGGTACAGCCAGTGTGACGACAACAGTCTAGTTTTGTAATAGATAGTCATTTGTAATAGATAGGGCCTTATTAATACAAGTCATGATTGTTTGTTCATATTTATGTCTTAAGTTCATGATTGTGTATTGTGATTCATATTTGCATGTTAACTTCACGGTTGTTAGATTAGCCCATGAGATATGAACTTATGAGAATAAGTTCATAAGACATAGGGTACGAACTTAGGGCTCATAAGTTCGTACGAACTTAGCCCTAATAAGTTCGTACGAACTAATCTGCATGGTCTTGAACTTATAAGTTGAGTCATGCACGAACGTAAGGGTTATATCATGAACTTATCTTTGTAAATTCAAAAACACTTCGATATTTAACTTTCAGATTTGTGAGCGCAGTTTCAGATGAACTTAGAGATTTTCATAGCATTCAAACGGAGCAATACATCGTGTGGGGTCGATACGTGTTCGGCTAGCATCTTGTTCGGCTAGCATCTTGTTCGGCTCCGTGTTTTCGCGTGATCGATCCGTTAACGTCAAACGAGGATTCCACACTCGTTTGACGCCATCATGCATGGATCCGTAGAGGGTGGACCTTACAACTGGTATCAAAGCAAATATTTGATTGTTCTTCGTGTTCTTCACGATTCGTTAAACATTCAAAGGTTTCTCGGCGTTTTTCCGGATAAATCACATTTTCTCGAAGTTTTTACGGTGTTTTGAGCAGTTCTTCAAACCTATAATCATCTTAGTTCATCTATTCAGTGGGATTCATCATTTTTAGTCTTGAAAACGTTGAATTAATCTGAGTTTTTAAAAAAGTCAAATTTTTGGCGCTTTCACGAACTTGTGGCGCACGAACTTAGGAGGAAAATTAGGGCATCAAGAACTTGTTAGAATACGCTACTCCACAAACTTGCGGCGCATGGACTTGTCAGGAATTTAGGGTTCTACGAACTAACCTTTAAGTTCATACGAACTTAAACCTCGGACTTGTCCTTCACGAACTTGTCAGGAACGAACTTGTCAGTCTGGAACTAGGGATTCACGAACTTAAAGTCCACAAACTTATTGTGGCTAAGTTCGTACGAACTTATGGATATTTTGAATTAAGTTCGTATATCCCTTAAGTTCGTACGAACTTGTTTCAAATTTATTTTAAAATTAAATTAATTAAGTTCGTGAATAAAATTTTCGAGAATGTCAAGTCTACACAAGTTTTTAAATTCGTTTTACTAAATTAAATTCGTTTGAAATTAAGTTCGTGAATAAAATTTTCGAGAATGTCAAGTCTACACAAGTTTTGGAAATGGATCACGAGGTAAGCAAATCCAATTCACCACCTAAGCTTATGAAGATCGAGGACTATTATTGGTGGAAGGATAGATTTGCGGACTTCGCTCGTTTTAATGATATGCGTATGTTGATATGCATAGATGAAGGGTATGTTCCCTCTACACAGGAGCTCGAGGGCAGGATGAAGGTTCTATCCTATCAACAAATGAAAAATGAGGATAAGAAAGTTTATGAAGCTGAAAATTGCGCTCTGTCTTCAATTAAAATGGCTATACCTTTGGAGATTCTGCATACGTTTAAACATCACCGAACCTCTAAAGAACTATGGGAGGCTTTGGACAAGAGGTATGAGGGAAATCCACGGGTAAGAAAGGGGAGAACAAAATTGTTGAAGCAACAGTTTGCGATCTTTTAGGGTCTGAAAAATGAAAATTTGGATGAGGTGAACATAAGGTTCTATCATCTTCTGACCGAGCTTGATAATCACAAAGTTGATTATCAAAAATCTGAAAAGATTGACAAACTCCTAGATGCGTTACCGCTAAAGTGGGTGATGTACACTGCTTTGATAAAGCATGATCAAGATAAGTTGGACACTTGTTGGGAAATAGTTTAAGTATGTTCAAACTGTTAGTTAGACTTCTCAAACTGTTAGTAGAGTTTATATGTAAATCCAAAGTTCATGCTGCTAGTTGAAGAAACTCGAGCTGCCAGTGTAAAAGTTCAAGCTGCCAGAGTAAATCAACTCGAGCTGCTCAGTTCATACTGTCAAGTGATTCAAGCTGCTCAACAGTTTCATAAACAGAAAGTGCTGATTTTCAGGAAAAGATA
Source organism: Centrapalus pauciflorus (assembly GCA_020465985.1). Taxonomy (NCBI): domain Eukaryota; kingdom Viridiplantae; phylum Streptophyta; class Magnoliopsida; order Asterales; family Asteraceae; genus Centrapalus; species Centrapalus pauciflorus. Next base: position 367,221 of record JAANYP010007004.1, on the reverse strand, counting down.
TCTACATGAAGATTCCAGCATACCTACTATTAGAGAAGTCATGGTTCGTCAAGGAAACATATCAAGAAGCAATTTAAATACATAGAATAGGTCTTTCTATTGTATAGGAGTTTTCTGCATATTTGAGTCTGTAATTGCTTTGTTGATTGAGTTTTCATAAGCCTCTAAGGTTGTAAAACCCTAAGAACAATTTGTGTTCTTCGTCTAATCAAACAGATTAGAGGTGATTGTAATCATTGAATTCAGCAATACAAACAGTCTTTACTACTTCTTGTGTTTTATGCATTGTTGATTCTGAAAGTTTTTGTTAAAATAATTAAGTGTTATTCCGCAAACTTCTTAATTAAACTTTGATTCAAAGCAAGATTATTGATTTATACTCTGATAAATTCAAATCAGTTAGTCTTGGTTAATTAGTTTTAGATCCTGACAAGTGGTATCAGAGCCACAGGTCGTTCTTTGTTTTTCAAAGTCGAAAACTTTCTTTTAAATTGTTAATCTTTTTGCAATGGAATCTGAAAATAGCAGCAGTGGATCTGGGCAAGGACTCAAAGTGCCTATGCTCGAGCCCACTGAGTTTGAGATGTGGAAACTCAGGATTCAACAGCATATCCAATTCATTGATTATGCCATATGGGAAGCTGTTGAATTTCCTCCTGTAGTTGATCCAGAACTTGATGATGAGGGAAAACCAGTGAAAACTCCTCCAAAAACTGAACTTGAAAGGAAGGCTAGAATGAATGAAGTGAAAGCACTTACACTTTTACAAATAGCCATTCCTAATGCTTATCAACATCAGTTCAAAAAGTTTTATACTGCTCATTCTCTTTGGAATGCCTTAGAGAAAAGGTTTGCTGGTAATGCCAGTACCAAGAGAAATCAAAAGGATCTCTTGAAACAGCAGTATGAGAACTTTTCTGGTGGCAAGAATGAAAACCTTACTCAAATTTTTGACAGGTTCAACAAGTTGATAAGTGAACTGGAAAGTGCAAAAGTCAATCTGGATCAAGATGAAGTCAACAGAAAGTTTCTCAGATCTCTTGGAGAAGAATGGACAGTCTATGTTGCACAATGGAGAACAAAAGACACTCTTGATGAGATAGAACTGGATGATTTGTATAACAGTCTAAGAGTGTTTGAGACTGAGATTGATGCTAAAAAGAAATCCTTTTCTTATAATCACAATACTGCTCTTCTGTCTTCTGAAAAATCAAATAACTGTGATTCTTTTTCAGTTGGTGATGGCAGCTCTACTGAAACCCACTATGAGGCTTTTGTTGCCAATGATGCACTATTTGCTCTAAATGTTGAAGACTTGGAACAAATTCATCCAGATGATCTTGAAGAGATGGATTTAAAGTGGCAACATGCAATGCTGACCATGAGGGCCAAAAGATTTCTTAAAAGAACTGGAAGGACCAATTTTCAAGCTAGAACAGAAGGCAAACCAGCTTTTGATAAATCAAAAGTTGAATGCTATAAATGTCATAAGCTTGGTCACTTTGCCAGAGAATGCAGATCTCAAAGTCAACAGCCATCAAGGATTTCACAGCCCAATCAGACATCATCATCAACAACACTTGTCTCCCAAGAAGACAATGTGTTTGACTGGAGTGATCAGACAGAGGAAGAATTTCAAAATCAAGCTCTAATGGCAGAAACATCAAATGTCTCCTCCACTGAACTACCATCTGAGGTAAATTCTATACTATGCTCTCATTCATGCAAAAATATGGTTAAAAAGTACAGAGATCATAATGAGAGCATGTGCAAAACTCTAGCTAAGATGGAAGAAAGGAGATATGAATACATGCAAGCCATAGAAGATATGGAAAAACAGATCAATGATTATAAGGATAATGAGATTCAAATGGGATATGATCGAACCTATCATGAGTGGGAGAAAAAGGAGCTAAATAAGAAAATAGAATCTTTGAATAAAAAGGTAGAAGAGACTGAACAAAAGGTGTTAGAGGCTAATAAGAAACTAGAATCTGTCAACATAGATCTAGGAAACTTCAAGTTAGCAAATCAAAAGCTAGAACACCTAATGGAAGTCCAATTTAAAGATAGAGTAAAATCTCAGGTTAATCCCAAAGAAGGAATAGGATACAGAGCCACTCCACCTCCATACAACAACAAGTACATTCATCCAATGAGTGAGGTTGCTGATAGACTTGTTAATGAACCACTAGATGAGTCTATGACTATTGTAGATCCTATCCTTGATAACAGTCCTGATTTAAAGGAAGATAAGATTCAAAATAGAGACTGTGACACAATGAGTGCACCCATAGAGGTCCAAGCTCCCAGTAAGAAAGGAAAAGAGAAGATGAGTGTATGCAATGTTATTCCACAAGTTTCTGTACATTCTAACTGTAACACTGCATCTTCATCAAAAGGAAATAAAAGAGGTAAAACTGTTCCTGTCTGCACATGCCAAAAGCATGGTGTTCAAAAGTTTCCTAAACAGAAGCAGGTAAGAGGAAATCAGAGAAACAAGAACCAGAAATTGACAGAAAAGTCTGGTTCTCCAATTCAAACTGTCAAAAGGTGTTTTCACTGTGGAAGGAAGAATCACTTAGCCAAGGATTGTTTTTATAAACCAGCTGTTGCAAAACAGACTGAGAATCACACAAAATCAAATCCTATTTTGGCAAAGCACTCAAAGGTGAAACCTTCCACATCAGTTCCAAAGAAAACAGTTGATCACAGGTTTACAAAAGTAAATAAAAAACAGTCCACACATCAAAAACAAGTTTTGGCAAAGCCTAAATCAAGTTTTAAACAAATCTGGTGTGAAAAGGACAAATCCTCAGATCAAACTGCTGATGCAAAAGATCAGACTGTTAAGCCAAATTCTGAAGTTGGTAGTGCAAAATCTGAAGCTGTTAGCACTAAAACAAAAGATCAGACTGCTAAGCATCAATCTGGAACTGCTAGTGAATCATCTGAGACTGTTAGAAGAAAAGATGATCAAAACAGTTGGATACCTCATATAATCACTAAATACTCTCCAAAGACTCCATCAGTAGATCTCACCAAATATAAGAAGTCAAAAACAGTTTTTAGTTATGTCAATGCACAAGGCCAACCCAAAACCAATTTGGTTTGGGTTTACTCCTCTACTGACTAAGCTGTTATTTGTGCAGGGCAACCACAGGTCTCCTCATAGAACAAGATGGCATTTGGACAGTGGATGCTCTAGGCATATGACAGGCAATTCTGAGTGCTTGTCAAATTTCAAAGGTTTTGATGGAGGTTTTGTTGCATTTGGAGGCAACTCAAAAGGAGGTAAGGTTACAGGTAAAGGTACTGTTAATGCAGGCAACATGAAATTCCATGATGTTTTGTATGTTGAACAGCTTAAGTACAATTTACTAAGTGTCTCTCAAATCTGTGACAAACAGAACAGTGTTCTGTTCACAGATTCTGAGTGCATTGTCCTTTCAAACGATTTCAAAGTTCCTGAAAATCTTGTTTTACTAAGAACACCAAGAAAGGATAATGTTTACTGTCTGGACACAGCTCTTTTATCTAAATCAAATACTTTAAGCTGTTTGATATCCAAAGCATCATCCAATGAGTCTGCTCTTTGGCATAGAAGAATGTGTCACATGAACTTCAAGTCTATGAATGTTTTAGTCAAAAAGAATCTGGTAAGAGGCTTACCACAAAAGGAGTTCATCTGTGATGATCATTGTGTAGCATGTCTTAAAGGCAAGCAACACAAAACTTCTCATAAGGCCAAAGAAGTAAATTCAATCTCATCTGTTCTTCAGTTGCTTCATATGGATCTATTTGGTCCAACATCTGTTTTGAGTTTGAATAAAAGGTCTTACTGTTTAGTTATTGTTGATGATTTCACCAGATTTACTTGGGTTTACTTTCTTAGGTCCAAAGATGAAACTGCTGAGCTAGTTAAATCTTTTATCCTTAAGATAGAAAACCAATCCAACTCAAAAGTTAAGGTGATAAGATCAGACAATGGAACAGAATTCAAAAATCACATTCTAAACAGTTTCTGTGAGTCCAAAGGCATTGCCAGACAATATAGTGCACCAAGAACACCACAGCAAAATGGTGTAGCTGAAAGAAAGAACAGAACCTTAATTGAGGCTGCTAGAACAATGTTAGCTGATTCAAATCTGCCAATGACTTTCTGGGCAGAAGCTGTTAATACAGCCTGTTATGTTCTGAATAGGGTTCTGGTTGTCCAATCACAAGGGAAAACTCCCTATGAGTTATTCCATAACAGAAGTCCCCTAATAGCTTTCTTCAAGCCTTTTGGATGCCCATGTACTATTCTTCACACTAAGACTCACTTAGGGAAGTTTGAAAGTAAGGCTGAAGAAGGATTCTTTGTAGGATACTAAAGTCAAAGCAAAGCCTATAGAGTATATAACTAAAACCATTGAAGAAAGTGCCAATGTTAAATTTAATGAAAATACTGCTAATATCAAAGGCACTGGTCCTAATTGGTTGTTTGATTTAGATTCACTAACAAATTCTCTGAGCTTTGTTGAGTATACTGCAGAAGCTGATGCATACAGGGTTGAAGCTGTCAATACAAATTCTCATGCTGCCAACACAAATTCTCATGTTGCCAATACAATTTCTCAAGCTGTTGGCACAAAGTTTCAAACTGCTGCAGATTCAACCACATGGGATGAATATGTCACTCTTCCACTTCTGTCATGTGACCCTCCAGGGGTTCTGAATGCTTCACAGGATACAACTCCAGACACTGAAGTGCCACTCTCAAGTCCTGAGAGAACAGCTCCAACACAAAGGGAAACAGTCTCAGATTCAAGTCATGCTGTTCCAGAAACTGAATCATTCACTGATCCTGATGGAGATGATACAAATCTTGGATCCTCTTTTCAGACAGAGAGAGAGCCTACACTAAGGATTCACAAGTATCATCCTCTTAATCAAATACTGGGTGATCCAAGCACTCCTGTACAAACAAGGAAGATGGTTCAAAATGAGACTGCTGCTGCTGAACAAACAGTTCCTGAATTCAGCCTAGCTGCCTTTGAAAATGCCTGTTTCATGTCTCAACTAGAACCTAAAAAAGCATCAGAAGCATTAAAAGATTCATCCTGGATTGAAGCTATGCAAGAAGAGCTCCTACAGTTCAAGATTCAGAATGTATGGACTCTGGTGGATCTTCCTAAAGGTAAGAGAGCAATTGGTACAAGATGGGTGTTCAGAAACAAGAAAGATGAGAGAGGGATAGTCATCAAGAACAAGGCAAGGCTAGTAGCACAAGGGTACACTCAAGAAGAAGGAATGGATTATGATGATGTATTTGCTCCAGTAGCAAGAATTGAAGCCATCAGACTATTTCTGGCCTATGCAAGTTTCAAAGGTTTTAAAGTGTATCAAATGGATGTAAAGTCTGCTTTTCTGTATGGGACAATTGAAGAGGAAGTATATGTGTGTCAACCTCCTGGTTTTGAAGACTATAAGTATCCAGATAGGGTTTACAAGCTAGATAAGGCTCTCTATGGTCTCCATCAAGCCCCCAGAGCATGGTATGACACTCTGTCATCCTACCTTCTACAGAATGGATTCAAGAGAGGCACTACGGACAAAACACTTTTCACTAAGTCTATCAAAGATGAGATTCTGCTTGTTCAAATCTATGTTGATGACATTATCTTTGGCTCAACAAATGACTGTCTGTGCAAAGAATTTGAAGCTTTAATGCACAAAAAGTTTCAAATGAGTTCAATGGGAGAACTCACTTTCTTTTTAGGACTACAAGTCAAGCAGAAGCCCACTGGACTCTTCATAAGCCAATCAAAGTATGTGAAAGACATACTGGACAAGTTTGGGTATCAAGACACCAAAGCTGCAAGCACTCCAATGGATCCTCACAAGCAGCTTCATACAGACAAAGATGGCATAGATGTGGATATTCATTTATACAGATCTCTTATAGGATCTCTTATGTATCTAACATCTTCCAGACCTGATATCATGTTTGCTGTCTGTGTGTGTGCTAGGTTTCAATGCTCTCCAAAGGACTCTCACTTGGTTGCTGTTAAGAGAATCTTTAGATACCTTAAAGGCCAACCACACTTAGGCCTATGGTATCCTAAAGACTCTCCCCTTGTACTAACTGCTTATTCTGACAGTGACTATGGTGGATGCAACATTGACAGGAAATCCACAACTGGTGGATGTCAATACTTAGGAGCAAGATTGGTCTCTTGGCAATGCAAAAAGCAGACAACTGTGTCCACATCATCCACTGAAGCAGAATATGTGGCAGCTGCAAGCTGCTGCTCCCAGGTAATGTGGATTCAAAATCAGCTAAGAGACTATGGTATGAATTTCTTATCCACTCCTATTTATATTGACAATTCAAGTGCAATCAGCATTGTGCAAAACCCAGTGAAATTCCCAAAAACCAAGCATATAGAAATCAGGTTTCACTTTATCAGAGATTGTAATGAAAAGAAGCTAATCCAAGTTACCAAAATACATACTGATGATCAGTTAGCTGATTTATTTACAAAACCTTTTGATGTAGGAAGGTTCACTTTCCTGGTATCAAATATTGGTATGGTAAACATGGATTAATTTGTTTTCATTATTATCTAACTAGTATGCTTATTTAAGGGGGAGTCACTGTTCCATTGAAAAGATGCAAAATTTTCAACTAACAGCTTGAGTATTTTCTCAAGCTGCTAGTTCATTTTCTCGGACTGTTAGTTATTCACTTGATCTGTCAAAATGTGCAGGGTAGTTAGGTAATTTTAAAATGTGTGTGCGCGGGACCCAACCTTTTTCAAAACCTTTAAAGGTCCCAGTTTCGTTCAGTTGTAACTACCAGTTACCAAATTTCTTCCACGGCCTTTCTTTTCTCTCTGAACGATTCACACACACTTCTTTGCAAACCCTAAACCCTTCGTTTGATCATCCATGGAGTTTGTCAAAGAACACAACTGTCTTCCCTACTCTCTAAAGCACTCAGACCTTCAACCGTTCCATGACATGATGGACTTTCTTCGTCACTCCCATATCCATCATGCACTCAATATAAACCCCACCATATACATATCACATATCGAACAGTTCTGGAACCATGCCACTGTTCAATCCATAAATGGAATTTCTTCTATACTATCAAAGATTGATGGCACTCCCATCACCATTACTGAGGAATCCATTCGGTGCCATTTGCATCTTCAAGATGCCACAGGTATAACTGACCTATCCCTTGATGCTTTACATACTGGTCTTTTTAATATAGGTTATAGGGGTCCTGCTGATTCTTTTACTTTCTTAAAAGCCCATTTTTCTCCTAAATGGAAATATCTTGTACATATTATTCAGCAGTGCATGAGCCCCAAAAGAACTGGTTGGTCCGAATTTTCCTCTAACATTGCCACTGCATTAGTGTGCTTTTCAACAGGCCAACGGTTCAATTTTTCTAACATGATTTTTCAGGGGATGTTAAGGCATCATTCCCTAAAGAGTGGGAAATTTTTGATGTATCCCAGATTTTTGGCAGAAATCATTGCACACACTTGCACCACTGCTCATTCACATAAACGGATACATGTTTCCCACAGGCACTCACTACCCTCTATAAAGAGACTTTTGAAACATAGTGCCAATTTTTTGAGTGTTGATGTTCCATTGCCTTCTGCAATGATGAACATCCTTCCACAAAACAGAGGAGAGGGTCCTGAGCAGGCTCAGCCTATCATCACTGCTACACCCCCAGGACCCCAACCCCCTCCTCATGATACACAAATTCCTTCTGAACCTTTTGAACAGCCAACTCGCCCACTAAAATTTTTATACAAAAGGAAAAGGGGACCAGGAGCTCCTTCCTCCTCCTCCCTCAGAAAAGAGCCATATATCCCTGTGCAGGAGGACACTTCTGCACAGCATATCCAAAGGGAACCAATTGAGGAAACTCCCATCCTCACTCAGGAGGTGAACATCTCTTCAGAGATTGTTCATATGGGTTCTGTGGCTGGCACTACTGATGTTTCTGCAAAAGAGGCACAGGATAGTGCCAACATCTCTAAGACCACACCCATGGGAACAGCCAGTGTGCAAACACAAGCTGGAAGTCCCCAGAACCAAGAACAGAGGGGCCCAAAGGTTTCTACTTCTGGTATTAATGTCAGTGATAGATCACAAGCACCTCAGGTGTTTTCTGATCTTGAGACTAGTCTGCAACTCATGCTCTTAACGGATCCCAAGCTGAAACCTGTTGTAGCCATGTATATCAAATGTCCATCATTGCTGCACAGGGAGCTCAGATTTTTGCACTCAAGCAGGCAGAGGCGGCTCAAAATAAAAGAATGGATTATCTCCACAAAGGGTTTACCCTCTGTGGAAATAAAATCATGAAATTGGAGCAGATGATTCAAACCCAAGGGGCAAAGGTTGTAGGTCCTTCTGACCAAACCAATGCTTCCAAAAAGGGGGAGAATCAGGAGGTTCCCAAATCAGTCCAAGCAGCTCCAACAACATCAGTCCAAGCAGCATCAACAGTTCCATCTTCTAGGCTAGCAGTCCCAACAGCTTCTCAAGCTGTTAGCCTAGAAACTCAAGCTGCTGCCCCAAAAGCAACTGGAGTTGTTCTAAGAGAAAGGGTTTAAGCTCCATCAAGTACAGTCCAAGCAACATTCTCTTCTGCAAAAGACAAGGGCAAGGGTATCCTTATTGAATCTCCAAAGCACAAATTCTCTTCCAAAGAAGCTCAGATTGCCTTTGATGCTGAAGTTGCCAAGAAATTAGCAGAAGAAATGGACAAAGAATTAGATCAGCAAGCCCAGCCCCCAATAGATGATGATGAGACCTTAGGTGATTACCTAAAGGGGTTTGTGGGCAAACAAGGCGAAAAGAAGAGAAAGATGCCAACAGGGCACTCCAAGGCTGAGCACAGAAGATTTTTAATCAATTTTGCCTTTGCAGCAGGTATTCCAAAGAAAATGGCTCAGTCCATGACTACTGAAAGGCTGCAGGAGATACATGACAAAGAGATGGAGAAAAGAAAGAAAACAAAAGTCTCCCAAGAAGTCCAATCATCCCAAGAAGCCCAACCATCAAAGGAATCAGTTCAAACTGAAGCTGCTGCCAGTGCACCTGCTCCTACTGATCAAGCTGTTGCTTCTATTCCTTCATCTGTGCCATCATCACAAGCAAAGCTGTATCAAGTTAAGAGGGTATTATTTGATCAACAACTGCAAAAGGCAATGGAGATAGAGAAACTGATTGATCAGCACGATTTTACAAAGCCTCTGATAAATTACTGGTATGCCAAGTCACTAGACGACAGAGATTTAAGAGTTAAGTTTGTGATAAGAAGAGAGTCTGGACCAGAAGAAGAATTTGATACTTTTTGGCAGATGGTTCAGAAGTTGACCAGGGATGAGCTAACAAAGATGTACAATATAGGGTCTGTTACACAAGTTAGATCTGCTCTACCACAAGTGAAGCAACTTATCAGGGATCTAAAATCAGTTGTTGACCCTGAATTTGCAAGGAAAGAGATAGAGGATGCTGAAAAGAAAGGGAAAAAGATCAAGCAAGTTGATCTGTTTGTCAAGTCAAGGACATACATAATTAAATTCACAGATGGGTCTGGTATATTCTTCAATCTCGAGTTTTATAATTTTTCAAAAGATATGCTGCTTCAGGTAAAATCTGTTAGGATATCTTGTGATAGAGAAGAGATGAAGAGAGAATTTTTGAAGGCTATAGATCAGAAACTTGCACAGCTATAAGTTTTTGAAAGCCTTGGTTTTTAAATAGCAGTTTACTTATTCATTTCCATTTTTGTATAAGAACTTAAAGTCTTGTGTAAAGAATTTAAGTTAGGGGGAGATTGTTGGGAAATAGTTTAAGTATGTTCAAACTGTTAGTTAGACTTCTCAAACTGTTAGTAGAGTTTATATGTAAATCCAAAGTTCATGCTGCTAGTTGAAGAAACTCGAGCTGCCAGTGTAAAAGTTCAAGCTGCCAGAGTAAATCAACTCGAGCTGCTCAGTTCATACTGTCAAGTGATTCAAGCTGCTCAACAGTTTCATAAACAGAATGTGCTGATTTTCAGGAAAAGATATCTACATGAAGATTCCAACATATCTACTATCAGAGAAGTCATGGTTCGTCAAGGAAACATATCAAGAAGCAATATAAATACATAGAATAGGTCTTTCTATTGTATAGGAGTTTTCTGCATATTTGAGTCTGTAATTGCTTTGTTGATTGAGTTTTCATAAGCCTCTAAGGTTGTAAAACCCTAAGAACAGTTTGTGTTCTTCGTCTAATCAAACAGATTAGAGGTGATTGTAATCATTGAATTCAGCAATACAAACAGTCTTTACTACTTCTTGTGTTTTATGCATTGTTGATTCTGAAAGTTTTTGTTAAAATAATTAAGTGTTATTCTGCAAACTTCTTAATTAAACTTTGATTCAAAGCAAGATTATTGATTTATACTCTGATAAATTCAAATCAGTTAGTCTTGGTTAATTAGTTTTAGATCCTGACAACACTGTCACTCTTGAAGAAGTTATAGGGACACTGAGAGCTTATAACTTTAAGATACAAAAGAAGGAAATGGAATACGATCATGTACAAGATCCTGAAATGTACTTCGGTAAGTCTAAGCCATCAACTTCTACTGTATCTAAGTCAGGGGCTACAACGTTCTATTCTGGAGAAGAAGAAGGCATACTTGAAGAATCAGAAGAATTGAGTGGTAGGGCCTTTCTAGGGTTTTCAAAACCATATGACCAACCACAAAACTCATGATCATCTTTTCAGGGATACACCAAAATGCCTATGAGTGCTAAGACAGCAGATGAGCAACTAAAACTTCTAGCATCGTTTATGGCAGCATACGATAACTGCATTCAGGGATTGATTAATGATCCGACTCTTTGGGAGGAAGATTATGATCAGGTAGATCCCGATGATCTAGAGCAGATGGACCTGCAATGGCAATTGGCCATGGTCACACAGAGGGTGAAGAGATTCATGAAAAGAACTGGGAGAAACCTTAGTGTGAACAATATGGGTTTTGATACGTCAAAAGTAAAGTGTTACAACTGTCAGGGGTTGGGACATTTTGCGAGAGAATGTCAGAGACCAAAGGTGGAACCCGGGATGACAGAATTCAACCAATTCAAGGAATCAACCTTCAGTGGCTGGGTTGTTAACAAACGTATCTTCTAACAAGCAGCTAAATGGTACTTATGATTGTAATTCTCATATGGAGTCAAACGCTAGAGCTTTCACTACAAAAAAAGGCCATTTAGTGGCATAGAAAATGTGCCACTAAATGTTAGAAATGTGCCACTAAAGACTGAAAAAATAATCGCTGGCACAAAGGAAAAGTGCCACTAAAAGCGATGCCACTAAAGATATATAGTGGCACTTTACGAATGTGCTGCTGTAGATATTATATGTTTTAGTGGCACTTTTTTAAAGCCACAAAATGCATGTTTTCTTTTGTGGCACTTATTTAGTGTCACTGAATTTTTGATTAAGTTTTTAACAACAAATTCCTTTAGTGGCACATATTTTTATCACACAAACATTAACAATCAATAAGTAATAATATTTTACATTTAATTCTAATTTAATTAGAATAGAAATTAAACAATAAAAACATATATGTCATCAGAGGTTCAAAACCCTTAGTTATAATAAACTTATCTTGTCTTTCAACAATACTTAAAATCATAACAAAAAAAAAAACACATAACTTGTCTAAATGTTGAACCAAATACTAATACCAAAACCAACAAATAACCATCTAGCTTGAAGTTTCAAAGTTTAACTTGCTTCAAACTTCACTTGACAAACTCCTCATGTTGATGCAGTTTATGAACCAATACCTGTCAATATTAAACATCAAATTATTTATGAATTATATACACAGAAACTACATCATGTGGTTTATAGTATAAGTATCATGTATGATCAAAGCTAAAGCTCTTTACCGTTGTTATGATGACTTGCAGATGATGATCTTTGATTTACGGGCGGTGAGTTGTTTGGAACCATGGAAAAGTTATCCGGAATCTGAAATAAATGAAATAAATTGAGGGTCGTTACTACATTGGGTAACATCATAAACAATTTAATATATTTGGTGATATAATTACCTGCATGTTAAGAGTATTAAGCATTCCAGGCAAATTTGCATCCGATATATGTTCCTTGAAAAGGTTCACCAAAATGCTCAAAACATTTTGTGTAGTGCTCAAAGCATTTTGGGTCGTGCTTAAAGCATTTTGCGTAGTGTTCAATTCATTTTGTGTACGAACCAATCCTTCTTTTAGTTGTTCGACGGTTTGTGGGTCATTAGAAGATGAAGTAGCTAATCCATTCTCCTTAATAGCCGGCATTCTTCCAATGCATCGAATATACCCATTTTTCTCGGGACCCTTGACTTTTGAAAAGTCATCATGTGTATAGTCATCTTCGACTCTTGTATTCGTAGAGTTACTTGCAACACTTTGTGGCGAAGCCTACAAAACATTACAAGTTATAACGTCGACAAATGTGTATGTCTATACAAATGTGTGTATATGTCTATATATCACAAATAAATAACATTACCACAACTTGAGCGACATTGTCATTCACAAGACTTCCATCTTTACGAGTATGACTTTTTAGGTATATTTCCCCACGTGTTGGGTATACACCATTATTTTTTGATGCCTACAACACGAATCCATTAGTCTTAATAACAAACAAGACATTTGTTAAGAAATATTCCATCTTTGTAACCTGGAATAATACCTCTTCATGAGCAAGTCGAGCAAAAGATTTTGTCCCGGTAACATGAGGCTCTTGCATCTTTGAGCGACTCTCTTTCCTAATAGCACATGTGTCCTATACAAATAAAATAATTAGCTATAAACTCATGACATTAAGACAATAATGATAATCTTGTTACTCAATACAATTACCTGGAATGATGGATTGAACCAGCGAGCCACAAGCTCTCTAAATTGTTCTGGGTTCACCCTACTATCATTGTCTGTTTCTTTAGCCACAATTTCATCTATGGTAAGGCTTGGATCATATCCACGTGCTTTTAATGAACCTTTCCAAGTCCTCCATTTTTTTCCCATGCTAAAAAAGATCCATTTCTTTATAGTATCAGTTTCACCAAGACGAAATTCAAATTTTGCCTACAAATAAAGCTCGCAAATTAATATTAACAAATATGCATATAGTAGGAAGCAAACGACCTATCATTTAATATATACACACCTTAATAATGGAATAAATATCCTCTTTTTTTTTGCATGGGAACTTTTCTCCAATCAGCATATTGTATTCCAACATAGTCCGCCATCCTCACAAGTGTCCCAATGTATTGCATCAGTTCATTTCCTTCATCTCCAACTGGTTATCCAAACTTGTTAAATGTCACAACTATCTTTTTATCACTCTTCATGTTCCATGTCTCAATCTTTTTAGTAGGACCTCTAACTTTCTTTCGAGGAGCACCTTCTGGAGATTATGTGTTTTATAGATATAATATTATCATATAAACCCACAAAATGTTGGTTTAAATCGAAAAAACAATCAGCTACAAACATCAAAATAATTACATGCATGTCTTGATCTTCTATTTAATTGATGAATCCTACAAAATGTTGGTTTAAATTGAAGATTTAATCAAAGACTAAGAGAATTTTGTTGCTGTCCAGGAATTTTGCTGCTGCTGTCCAGGAACAAATAGGAAATTTTGTTGTTGTCCAGTGTCTAGGTACAAATAGGAAATTTTGCTGCTGTCCTATTCGTTAATATATTATTGGTTCATCATTTGAGTGCTTAAATGGCCTTTAATTCATCTAATATTTTCTTCAGCCTCCTTGAGTACATCATCAAAGTTGCTTCTTCTATTATCAGCCTTTTGATGATTATTGAGAATAGTCTCATCGATTTCTACTTCGGTTCTACCAAATTCGGACGGAAAAATATCATTCAACATTTCATTCATGTCATGGTGAAATAAACCTTCTTCCTCATGAGATAATGCACTTGAAGATGTAGCTCTCGAATTTTCCCCATGATGTATCCATTCTAAATATTCTGATCGAAAGCCATGACATATGACATGATAAAAAATATCCCCTCTTGTAAAATAAAACATATTTGAACAACGTGCACATGGGCATAATATCTTTCCATTGACACTTGATCTCTCAAACGCAAAATTCAAGAAATCTAATACCCCTCTTACAAAAACTTCACTTGATCTTTGTTGATTATACATCCAAGATCTATCCATGATTATTCCTAATGAAATATATAAAATTTTGAAAGTTAAAACATTTGGAACTCAATTTTTTTTTTTGAAAGTTAACATATTCCTTAAAAGAAAAAAACAATATCATCATCACTATTACTCCAAATACCACCCGTAACACATTTGTAACTCAAAATTAACTACATATGAAATGGAAATAAAGTCAATAATTAGACAACTTAAATGCACTTACAGTGATATGAGAAATTTCATTAATTTCATTCAATCACTCTCTATTTTAAGCACAAAATTCTAACATTTTGAAATCCATATCAGCCCACCAAAATGTATTAACAGATTGCTCAATACAAATACAAAATTTTTAATTTTTCTAGTACCTTGAATCTCCAAAATTTTTCAATTGTTCTAGTACCTTGAATCCCCCAAATTTTCAATTGTTCTCACATCAGGAAATATTTTCACAAATCTCAATCAAACAAACTATAAGAACGGAACACAACTATAATATAGCACAAATCAGAAATTTCAACTATATAATTATGCAAAGATCATCAACATAAATAGCAATAGAAAAGCAGAGATCAATATATACCAGGAAGCTAACAACTGAACTGGTGGACTAGTTATGGCCTTCGACGGACTGTGGTGTGGCCGGAGATGGAGACACGGCCAGAGGTGGATGAAGATAACCTGCTGGTGTTCGGATGGAGACGATTGTGCAGCTACTGATTGAGACGCTGGTGTAGTAGGAGATGCGGACACGGTGGCAGTTCTGGTGTAGTCGCTGATGGAGTGATGGTGTAGCCCAAGATGTGACGTGGCTGCAGTGGTAGGCGATGGTCCTGCGGTGGTCGGCGTTGGCGTGCGGTGGTCACCAACAGGGCTGCTGGTGGATGCGATTGGCCTTCGGTGTCCTGCGGTGGTCGGCGTTGGCGTGCGGTGGACACCAACAGGGCTGCTGGTGGATGCGATTGGCCTGCGGTGGACGACAACAGCTGCTGGTGGATGCGATATGGCTGGAGATGAAAAGGTGGGAGGCGTGGACGATGATCTGAAAGAAATGAAGATAGTGAAAACTAGGGTAAAATAAAAGGGGTATTAGATTTTAGAGGTAATAAAATTTTTTAATAAATTGGAGGGAAATAATTAAAAAAGTCAGAGCTAAAACATGTAGTTGGAGGGAAATAAAAAATAGTTTTTGTGGCATATAATATTACAAAGTGCCATTAAATATGTAATATTTTTAGTGGCATATAAAGAGTGTCATAAAAATACCATATATAGTGACACATAAATTTTTTGCCACTAAAAAATTATGCCACTAAATGGCTTTTTTCTTGTAGTGTTTTATGGCTGAAGTGACTGAAACTGATAGTGGAGCAGAAGAGGAAAAGGAGAAGGATACCCAGCAGTCCGACACAAATCCATTGGTTCTGGAAAAGTCTGAGGAGCTGACTACTCTGGAGTTTGCAGCTCAGATGGCCAACGTCGAATCGGATCGGAAAAGGTAACTCTCAACTTTTCTACTTTTCATGATCTATGTGTTTTATGGACTACTTTAAATGATAAATTGAACTTAGTGCTAGAATCACATTCATCTATGACAACTCAAATTCAGTCTTTAAAATCTGACAATGCTAGTCTATTAGACACTAAGGAAGATCTTAGGGCTAAAATGAAAGCTGATGCTCAGGATGTAATAGTTCTGAAAGACAAATTGAGCGAACAATGTGTCAGGATGGAACTAATTTATAAGCATGTAGGATCACTGACTAAGGAGATCTCCCTTAAAAATGTTGAATTAGCAGAAGCTAGATTCAAGGTTGCTGAGGCGAATAGTAAAATTGAGAAGTTTAGGAACTCATTCTTGACCTTAGGCAAAATCTTAGATTCGCAGAGACAGTCTAAGAAACCAATTGGCCTAGGATATCAGGATGTGCCTCCACTGTTTAACAACAACTATGTGCCTATCCCTCAAGATGAGACCAAGGAAACAGTTAAATCAGAGGAAGAAAAGGTAACTGCAACGGCTAAAGTGTCAACAAATACTCCTCAGGTTAAGTTAACGGTAAAGTTTGTGCAGTCTAGTAGTGTGTCTAAACTAGAAGAAGCTAAAACTGTTAGTGATAATAAATAAGAGGAATTGAACAAAGTTGTTGATACAAACCAAAAGGACATTAGTGAGACCCCTAAGTCAAAGAGTGCTTATAAGAAGTCTATTGACAAGATGTCATCCTTTAAATGTCATGAAAAAGGTCATGTTGCATCAGGTTGTCCTTATAAGAAACCAGAGTCTACACCAAACATAGGGAAACAAGAACAACAAACCTTGAATACACTGCCTAGTAATGCAAGCACGAGTAGTTCTCAAAATTCAGAGAAGAACTCGAATGTGACATCATGCGTAGGTAATAAACAAACACCAGTGTCTAACAGACAAAATGAAGGGCTTAGGAATAATTCTCTGAATAGATTCCCTAGTCAATCAAAGTCTGTCCCCCAACCTGTCATTAGGAATCATACACCTAAGAGGAGTTACACTCCAGTTAGGTCTCATACTCCTAACAGACATCAGACACCTGGTAGAGCCTAGAGTCATAACACTGAGATGCATTATAACAAAAATTACTCTAGGGCTGAACAACAAAGGATAATCCAAAGGCCAAGAGTGGATGTTAATTACTCAGCTCCGGAACCGGTTCTTGCTCAAAAACCTAAGTCTCCTAAAAGGAGAGATGGGTATTTGAAAGAGTTCAAGTTTGTGGATGAGAATGGTATTACCAAGTTAGTCATGGCTTGGGTTCCCCGTGATAACTAATTTGTTTTCTTTCATGTGCAAGAGTTAACTACAGGTCTAAACAACAAGTGGTTCATAGATAGTGGTTGACAAACTTCAAAAGTGGGTATAAGAGATTTGTCTCATTTGCTGGGAATAAAGGAGGCAATATCACTGGATCAGGAACAATCACTAATGGGACGATCACTCTAGATCAAGTCTACTATGTAGAGAAACTTGATCATAATCTCATTAGTGTCTCTCAGATCTGTGATAAGCAAAACTCAGTACTCTTTACTGAAAAGGAAGCGTTAGTGCTAAAGCGTGGATTCAAGGTTCCTGAACAGTGGATAATGATGAGAGCCCCAAGGGTGAATGATCTGTACATGATGGACATGTCCATAGCAGACTCGTCGATGGGATCTATATGTCTACTCTCCAAAGCTTCAGAATCAGAATATTTGCTATGGCACAGGCGAATGACTCACTTGCACTTAAGGAAGATGAATTTCATCACTAAAAATAGCCTTGTGCAAGGTGTTCTACTGAAGGGCTTCCAGTTTGAAGATAAATGTGTGCCATGCAAGAAAGGAAAACAATATAAGAAGGCACACAAATCGAAGACTTAGAACTCAATCTCTTCCACCTTTAATCTGTTGCATATGGATCTTTTCGGTCCAATCAACAAAAGGAGTATAGGTGGGAGTTGGTATTGTTTAGTTATCACTTATGATTACTCACTATTTTCTTGGGTTTTCTTTTTAGGTACAAAGGACGAAACAGTAGGCACGCTGATTGGGTTCTTAGACCAAGTTGATAACTCATATGGGAAAAGGGTAAAACGTATCAGAAGTGATAATGGGACAGACTTCAAAAATGCAGTAATTGGTGTATATTTCCTAACTAAAGGCATAGTGCATCAATTTAGTGCACCATATGAGCCACAACAAAATGGGGTGGCAGAACGTAAGAACATGACATTGATTGAAGCAGCAAGGACTATGCTTTCAGATTCAAAGCTTCCCACAATGTTTTGGGGGGAGGCAATGAATACCTCTTGTCATGTTTTAAACAGAGTCCATACTGTCAAATCTTTAAACAAAACCTGTTATGAGATTCTGAATAAGCGACCACCAAATTTAACTGGCTTTGAACCGTTTGGGGTGCCATGTACTTTGCTAAAAACGAAAGATCAACCTAAGTTTGGTGAAAAGGCATACAAAGGATACTTCCTAGGTTATGTTCCAAATTCACCAAACAAGAGGGTTTTTAATAAAACTACTGGTATTGTAGAAATTGTGTTTAACATTGATGTAACCAGTTATACGCATGAACCCTAAATCAGTCCAGAATGGTTATTTGATTATGACTCTATGTTTGAATCGTTTAACATTCCTTTTAGTGGTGATGCAAGAACTGTGGAGAATGACTTCTCAACCTTAAATCTTAATGACGGGGGTAGAGTCCTTTCCAATTCAAGCATTCCCATGTTCTCTATAGAAAATCTATCGACAGAAGACGTGTCCCCAACCACTGAAGAACCATTGTCGCCTGCTGATGTGAATCAGACAAATAGTCCAGCCTCAGAAGATAGTGATCACGAGGAGGATGTTCCGTCTGAAGTCACACCCCCACGAGGCTAAATAGGGTCTAATCTGGAAGACAATCTTCAGGTCGATGCAGTTAAAACATCGAGAGTAATTAAGAATCTACCTATTGAAGATATCATTGGGAATCCAAATGCTGGTGTAAGAACTCGGAGTAATGTGAATATTAACACAGTGTTGTTATCGATGATCAATGACTCTGAGGCATTTCTCACTTGTCTATATTCTTGTTTCATCTCACAAGTTAAGCCAAAGAATTTTGAGTTGAAGCAATGCAAGAGGAACTCTCACAGTTCAAAAAGCCGAATGTCTAGGTGTTAGTGCCTTTGCCTCGTGGAGAAGTTGCTATAGGGACAAAATAGGTCTTTAAGTGCCATAGGGATGATCAAGGCATCGTTAGCCGCAACAAGGAAAGATTCGTTGTAAAGGGATTCAACCAAGAAGAAGGGGTAGATTACAATGAGGTGTTTGCACCAGTAGCAAGGCTTGAAGCTATTCGACTGTTTCTCGCGTTTGCATCCTTCAAAGGCTTCAAAGTTTATCAACTAGACATCAAGAGTGTCTTCTTGTACAGGAAAGTGAAGGAATTGGTGTATGTTGAACAACCGCCAGGGTTTACTGATCCCAAGTATCCAAACATAGTATATAAATTGGATAAGGCTCTGTACTGGTTACATCAGGCACCTAGGGCGTGGTATGAGGCACAGTCTACTCATATATTGGAAAATGGGTTCGAGAGAGGGAGAATAGATAGCACACTGTTCATTAAGAGACAAGGTGAAGAATTCCTACTGGTACAAGTCTACGTGGACGACATTATCTTTGGGTTGTCGAATGAACAGCTGTGCAAAGATTTCGAAAAGTTCATGAAGTCAAAGTTCATATGCTCTCTCCAGATTTGTCATACTTAACTCTTTTCTCATACTTTTTGGAGCATCTCTTGTATCGCATATTGTTGCTTGTAGGATTGTGATAAAATTTCTTCTGGAAAGCCTTTGTCAGTAAAGCCATCTGCTTTTTCATCTTCTCAATTTTAGAGTTTGCTGATGAATTTGTGGATTCAGAATCAGATGAACTGCTGCTAAGAATAACACACTTCTCCTTTTTCAGCTTGTATTTGTACTTCTTGTCTGCAAAGAGAGCCAGAGGATCAAGCATTGCTTTCTCAGCCTGCTTTTTTCCAGATATCTTTCTTAACACAACTTCCTAATAGTTGTTAAGATTCTCAAACACCATATGAAAAACCATATCATCATTCTCTTTTATCTGTTGGATAATCATTGTGTATTTATCCCACTCTGGATTGAGCACATTCAGAAATTTATCATCTATGTCCAGATTAGATTTTGTTACCCCGTTTCTCTTCATCTCACTCACAAGGTTAACAAATCTCAGATATGTGCTCTCTAACAGCTCTTCTTCTCTTGCTCGGAAATTCTCGAATGTCATCAAGCTATTGGGTGCCCTGTTTGTGGCTACCTTGTATGACCCTCTCATTAGCTTACACACCTCATCTCAGATGAATTTGGCTATGGTTGTGTTAGTCAGACTGATGTAGATGTCATTTGGAATTGAAATCAGTAGGAGTTTTCTTGCTGTTTTATCACTCAGCTTTCTTTTCTTCTGAGCCTCAGTCATATTTGCTGTTGTGACCTCCTCTGTTCTCTCAGACATTGGAGGATTACCGGTTGGAACTGTAGGGATAGTAACAAAGAATCTGGTTGGGCTTCATTCAGTGAGGCCATCATCTCCTCAGATAGGTCATGAAAGCTTATAAACTCTAAGAATCTTTCCCTCCACTACACATATTCTCCTCTGTAAAGAATTGGAGCTTTGGTTTCCGAACCCATAGCGAGTGCATTTTTAGACATTGTGAATTGATTGAACTGAATCTTCCAAGATCTTTTTATGGAATTTGGAATGATTTTATATTGAACGTTGATAACAAACTCTAAGAGTGAAGGATCAAACTCGGGTACTGAATGGTTAAAACTCGGTTAAAGAAGAGTCAAACTTGATTAAAAAAAGTCAAACTCGAACAGTGAAGGATGAACTCGAATGAAGAACTGTCGAACTCGATTGACACTTGTATGAAATTCGAATGAAGAAGGACTCAACTCGAATAAATAACTGTCAAACTCGATTGACACTTGTAACAAACTTGAATGAAGTTTGGTCCAACTCGAATGCAAAGTGAATGAACTCGAATGAACTTGATCTAACTCGAATGAAACTATATTCATACTCGAATAGATGTTAATCACAAGTATTATCAACTCGAAAGAATGTTTTGTAAAACTCGAATTCTATGTGATCAAACTCGAATTTGTTTTTCAAAAAACTCGAAAAAGACTTGATTCCTTTTGAAAGTGTTTATGAAACTCGAACGAAGAGTTTATCCAACTCGAAAGATGAATGATTAAACACGATCAATGTTTATTGAACTCGATCAACACTTTTATCAAACTCGATAACAACCCTTATCCAAATCGAATATTTCTTGATCAAACTTGATTAAAACTAAAAACTTTTAGTTTTATCCGAGTTTAAACGGGTTTTTCAAAAATCCAAGTTCAAATTCCCAATTTTCAATCAAAAATCCTCTATTTGACCCCAAAATGAATTCGAGTGTTCGGTATTTAATAACAAACACTTTTTGAAAGATCTTTTTGCCTAAAAACATATCAAACTTCCAAAATTTGCAAAAATCAGTCAAGAACAAACAAAACCCAAAAATTCACAAAAATTCAAAGAACTTTTTGGGTGTTTTGAGTTGGAATCCGTGAATAAATTCAATCTTTTTGTCTTGAAAAACTCATCCTTCAATCCAAAAACCAGATCAGATCATCCACATAATAAAAACTCTTTGAAGATTTTATGATTTTCAAAAGTATTATTGATGTAACAGTGTTCTTTAAAACGATTTTCAGATTCAAAATCAATTTAAATCAGCCATATTTGGCTTTGATACCAATTGTTATATCCAGATTTAATCAATCACAAACACATATTAAGCAATAAGAACAAAATTGGAGTTAAACACTAATCGAATGATTTGTATTCAACTGAGAATTACAATGCGATGTTTGAGAGCACACAAACCTAGGTCAACTTCCGTACAATAAAAGAAAAATTCGTGCAATGTGTGTATGAACCCGTACCTATTCAGTACATGACTTTTCTATTTATATACAAATTCGAAACTATTAAGTAATTACACAATGACCCCTAGACTTAATATATTCATCAACAAAAGTAATTCCCAACAGCTAGAGTACAGGATGACGATTAGACGCCTCGACAGACGTTTTGATCAAAGGAAGCTGGTGACAAATCTAAAGCCGCAGTCTGAAAGCTAATCACAAAGGGGGAGAATGTTAGATCTAGAATTGTGATAGTTTCAGTGTTCTAAGTGTAATAAATGAAACTTAGTTTTGTGCTTATTTTGTAAGGATTCAAACTTTATGTAAAAGGGTTAAAAGACCAAAAGGTCAACCCATGGGTTTGGATAGTATTTGGATCCGTATATGTTTGCTTATAAATACGTACGTTGATTTGCAAGCATTAAGGTTTTCCTAGCTGGGTTTCCTACATATGTTATCAAATCTTATTCGTTGAGATTTGGTATTGAAAAAGACGTCATGGACCCAATGACGCAAGCACTTAACCCTACTAGCTACTCAATTGCTTCTCAAAAATCTACTGTTTCATTTCTCACGGAGATATACCACATAATCTATCGATTTCTCAATTGGAGTTAATTGATATTGAAACAGGAAGACATCTGCTCCAGTCTCCAAACTTCATTTGATTGCAAATTGTGTCTAGAGCCTGTTGATTATACACTACTTAGGACACTTATTGAGTCATGTCTGTGTGACAATTAATTCTTGTCTAATGTGACAAAGCCAAAACAACTATAGTGGTACTTTATTAAAAGTATTTCACGATGATTAGTTTGAAATCCTACCAGTGTTAACATCAAGCCAATGCTGAACGTAGGTCACATGGTTCATAACCATTGTGTTAACAGAAAACCTAAGTGGTCCTAGTTGTTATTTTTTCCTTATAATTCTTATCTCAATGTCACAACTTGCGAAGCCTAATGACTATTTGTGATGATGAAGAGCAGGAATTCATATTTTGAGGGGGAGTAAGCATTTTGCCAAGGATATCTAAGAAGGTTACATGATAATTAAGGAGAGAAAGATAGTTTCAACCAGAAAGAAAGCTAATCTGAAGAAAATTTGTGTTCGGTTGAATTATCAAGGGGGAGAGAACAGAGTTAAAGTGTCAAAGATAAGAGAAAGCCAATGTTTAAAAGTTCAAAAAGTTCAAAAGTTTCAAGTGAAGACATCTTCTGATTCTCAAGGTGACGAATTTCATTGCCAAGATCGACTGAAGATTCTTATCAACGTTGAAGATGAGTTCCACATCAGTTGAAGGTTTTCGCTATTGAGAAATCTCCGAAATTTGTTATTAAAAGAGAAGATCATTCAAAAGGGAGATTATTCATCAGAAGATCAAGCTTATTTTGAAGAAACCAGAATTGATCCCAAAGGGGGAGATTGTTAGGGTTAATTAATTGTAATCAAGTCTAGGGGTTTAATTGTATTTATTTAATAGTTCATAGGTTATTTATGTATGGACTTTAATAGTTTAACCCACGGGCTTAGGCCTCATTAGGTTTATTATTTAAAGAGTTAATTAGGGTTTTATAGAAGAAATACAACTGAGGATCTGAAGGTGTTTTGGTGCTTGTAGCCGTTTGCATAGAGAGAGAATTAAACCTTTGTTCTTCGTGTTCTTCGTCCAAGGTTTATAATATTGGCTATTATTATTATTCTAGTTCGTAATCTTAATTATATATTGCTTGATTGTTTCTTTGCCTGATTAATTCGGGACCTACAGTTATTAAACACACTAAGCAAAATATAAGCTAGTATACTTAAGATTAAACACACAAAAAATAAAATAAATTCTCCCCCTCCAAGTGTGCATGTTAAGACACGAAAAATACTCGGAAACTTATCTCGATGCGTCCTGATTAAGCATGAGACAGAAAAAATTAACACAAAGACTAGAATTATATTAATTAAACACGAAACATAAGTTAATAGAGAATGTAACATTAAAGTAAAGAAAATTTGTCCTTTTAAAAGCAGATAAACTTTGCAAAGGGATCGTACACTTTCAGAATCACCTTTTCTTCAACATCTTCCATAACTGCTTCGCCTGTCTCACTGTCCACATACCACCAGTTGAGATTGCCCAAGACGTCTTGAGGCATTGGCTTTAGAGGAACCTTCTTCAAACATCTAACTAGCTTGTAATACATCTTCATCCAAGGTCTGCCAGTTAGAGGATCTACTCTCGTATGATCCATTATCCTCTTGCCTATTTGTGGATTGAGTCTCTCAAACTTTCTAGAACTCCCTTCCCTTCTGACAATCTTTGCGAGAACTTCAGCATAGGGGTCGTCTCCAATGTTGATGAGCTCTTTCCATGCTAATGCCTTTAACTCACACTTAGGCAATTAGTTAAAGTCTTTCAATCTCCTCCTTAAATCTGTGTCCTGAACCACAACTTTTTCTTTCTTCAGCTGTGAGCTCCCTATCAGTCTCTTCAAACTTCGATTCAACATTTAAAGCAACTTTAAACGCTTCGATGGGAATCATATTCTGTTCTGCCGTCGTATACGTATCAGTGATAGGTTGTTGCTGAATAACAATTTCATCAGCCTCATCTTCCTCATCGACTAATACTTCGTCATCTGACTTCCAATCTGTAATGTCTTCTAGAACGAATTCTGTCACATCCTTGCTTTAAAACATGCTTGCTTATCCCAGGAATAATAATAAATGCAAAAAGCTAAATAAAACATTATAAGTCTTGCACTACACGTGCTACAAGGTTACAGTATTAAGTTGCTAAAAACATCACAATTTAAATAAAAGCAGCTACCCAGAACCCAAGGCATCATAAAGCTATACCACAAGCTGAAAGTGAGCTAAGTCCTCTGGGCAGATCAGATAATAGACCTAAGCAGAAGGTCCAGCTTGTTCTTTACCTTTTCCTGTAAAAATTGTGAATAGCAACTGTAAGCTAATGCTTAGTGAGTAAACAGATATTCATGAATGCATGTAAAATATGAGGCGAAAGTGCCTAAGAAGGCTGTTATGCTTGCTTGCTTGCTTGCTCATTTGCTTAATACCCAGAAAGAACGCTGCACAATTGAGACATTTCACGCAGAACGGAGATGCCACCACTATGGGTTTACCGCTGACAGATGATCAATCTGTGATGCGGGGCTAGCTACCCGCATAATGCTCAAGGGATAGTGGTGAACATCAGAATTGCTTGCTCGCTAAATATAATGCTTATGAGATACACAAAGAAACGCTAACACAAAGTTTGCTGTATAGTATGTAGAACAATAAACAGATAGCAGATAAATATGCATATTAATAGATCAAATGTAAGATCCGGCTAAGCTGGGCATCACCTGTACCACAGTGTTCGCCTTCACTCACAAAAGTCTATTGAATTCCAAAGAAATCATATAGAAGCAAATTTATGTCTCAATTTCATATAAAACATGTAAACAAGAATAACTGTTACTCACTGTACTGAAAATGCTTTGAAATATTCTGAAATGCTTGCTCGGGCTTATTTACGCTTTAAATTGCTTTATAACGCTTGCACTTGCTTATCTAGGCTCAATATATATACTGGCACTGGCTTTGACTCGCAGCTGGGCTAAACAGCTTATGTATAATATCTGAAGTTTAATATTACAGGACATGCACTAAATTAATACTGCTAGTTCAATATTCCAATATCTATAAGCCATAACTTCTAGCTAAATATTTTGCTATTTCTTTTGCTAATTTATGCGTTGTTCGTAAATTTTATCAATTAAATTCGAAATTTAGGGGCTAGATTCGAGTCTGAGCATCAGACTCGAAGTCAGATTCGAATCTGAGTATCAAACTCGAAGCCAGACTCGAACTGGGTTAGATTCGAAGCTCATTCGAATCTGAAGTTAGATTCGAAGGCAATCTCGAATATGGGGTTAAACTCGAAGGCCATCTCGAATCTGGTGGTTAGATTCGAATCTATGATTCGAATCTAGCCTTATTCGAGCCTGTTCTATCTATTTTCGAGTCTGTTCTACGTATTCTCGAGTTTGTTCATAAGCTTCAGCTTTACACATGCATTTTCAAGCCTAAAATCACAAATAAACTAAGCAACAAGCTTCGGTTTGATTATATTATACATAATCTACCATATTTTAGCTAAAACTCATACAAAATCAGCTTTAAATCGCCTAGAATGATAAACTCGAATTCGTAGCTTCAAAAACCGAAAGTGCAGAAAACGAACATGACATTTTTTACCTCAAATCCATATCAAATCACGCCTGCAATGGTAGATTCGGATAGTACGCTTCGAGATCTTTCCAATGACGTATAGAACTCGAGATTTGGCCGGTCGGTTTGGCAGAAAAGTTAGAGAGATGTTCGGTTTCTAGAGAGAGGAGCTCTGGGAGGGAAAATGGCTTGCAAGAAATGAGAAAATGAACTCTCGGCTCCTATTTATACCAAACCTAGAAATTACATCATTTTACGCAAATTGCTCAAAATTACTTAAAATAAAAATGCAATTAAAAGGCAAGGTGTTATAGTATGAGCCCACCACGCTTGCACTTCGTCCTCGAAGTACCTAAGGCTCAAACAGATGCGGATATCGAACTCTCATGTCTTGCTCAGATTCCCAGGTCTGAGAAGTTCTGTGAGAAGTCCTCCATTGCACCAACACCATTGCTACCTCTCGATTCCTCAACTTCTTCATCTTTGTTTCTAGAATGACCTCAGGCTCGTCACATTGCAGCTTCTCGTTAATCTTATAAGTCAGATGATCAGCCCACTTTTCGCTTTCGTTTTCATTACACTTCCTAAGTTGCGACACATGAAATACAGGGTGTATGTTGGACAGTTCGCTCGGCAAGTCCAACAGATAAGATTGAGTTCCAACACGCCCGGTGATCTTGAAAGGACCAACGAATCGTGGTGCTAACTTGCCACGCTTGCCGAATCTGAACACACCTTTCATCGGCGAGACTTTTAATACAACATAGTCGTCCTTCTGGAATTCTAAAGGTTTATGGCGTCGGTCGTGATACGATTTCTGTCGAGATTGAGCAGTTTCTAAGCATTGGCGAATAATTCTGATCTTTTCATTAGTCTGCTGAAGTAGCTCGGGACCGGCGATTGGTGCTTCACCGGCTTCATGCCAACACGTAGGAGTTCGGCACTTGCGTCCGTATAAGGCTTCGAAAGGTGCGGCTTTGATGGATGAGTGGTAACTATTGTTATAAGAAAATTCTGCTAGCGGCAAGTGGTCATCCCAACTACCACTAAACTCAAGAACACATGCCCGCAGCATGTCTTCGAGTGTAAGGATCGTGCGCTCACTCTGTTCATCAGACTGCGGATGATACGCTGTGCTCATTCTGATCTTTGTGCCTTATCCATCTTGCAATGCACTCCAGAACCTCGAAGTAAATCGGCTGTCGCGGTCGGAAACAATTGATAGAGGCACACCGTGTCGGGTAACGATCTCGTCTATGTACAACTTGGCTAGTTTCTCTAGTGAGTAATTCTCGTGAATCGGAATGAAGTGCGCAACTTTGGTTAAACGATCCACGATCACCCATATTGCGTCGTGCTGTCTTCGCGTAGTCGGAAGCTTCGTCACAAAGTCCATCGTTATGTGATCGAACTTCCACTCGGGAATCGGTAGGGGCTGTAGACTGCCATAAGGCTGCTGATGCTCCGCTTTGACCAATCGGCAAGTAACACAATTATCGACATATTGGCCTACGTCTCTTTTCATACCGGGCCACCAATATTCGGCTTTTAGATCGTTGTACATCTTGGTGCTGCCAGGATGTACCGAGAAGTTAGAACAGTGGGCTTCCGAAAGAATTTTCTGTCGAACATCACCAAATTTGGGAACCCAGACACGATTTTTGAAAAGCTTCAAGCCACGAGGGCTATCGGTTAAGAATTGAAATTGCCCTTTCATGTCCTCAGAGTTGAGGTTTTCTTCTTTTAGAGCTTCGGCTTGAGCAACAAGGATTTCATCGATCAAAGTTGATGAAAACAAAGTATGGGTCAAGGTATAAAGACATTTAGCAGAGTAGGATTTACGACTCAATGCGTCGGCCACCACATTCGCTTTGCCAGGGTGATACAGAATATCACAGTCATAGTCTTTGATGAGTTCCATGGAGCGTCGCTGGCGCATGTTGAGCTCCTTCTGGCTGAAAATATACTTAAGGCTCTTGTGATCCGTATACAGTTGACATTTGGTGCCGTAGAGATAATGTCGCCATGTTTTCAACGCAAAAGTCACAGCAGCAAGTTCAAGGTCATGAGTCGGATGACTCTTTTCATGATCCTTAAGTTGGCGAGAAGCATATGCTATGACTCTGCCTCTTTGCATCAAAACACACCCAAGCCCTTGATATGAAGCATCACTGAAGACCACAAAGTCTTCATTGCCTTCGGGTAAGGCCAAAATAGGTGCTTCGGTGAGTTTCTGTTTTAAAGTTTGGAATGCGTTCTCTTGAGCTTCTTCCCAAATAAAGGGAACATTCTTGCGAGTAAGAGATGTAAGAGGCATGGCTAGTTTTGAGAAGTCCTTAATGAATCGACGGTAGTAACCCGCCAATCCCAAGAAACTTCGGATCTCGGTAGCTGATTTGGGAGCTTCCCAATTTTTGAATGGCTTCTATCTTAGAAGGATCCACAGAGATTCCTTCACCAGATATCACATGACCAAGGAATTGTATCTGATAAGATACAAGATTTGCAAGTTAACGCTGAGCATGAAATTTAAGAAAAGATAAGCTTAAAAATGAATAAATCGAGATTGCAAGCACCTGTCGCAACCAAAATTCGCATTTAGAGAACTTGGCGTAAAGTCGCTCCTTGCGCAGCAACTCTAGCAGCTCTCTAAGATGCACAGCATGCTCAGCTTCAGTTTTTGAGTAGATGAGAATATCGTCTATAAAGACGATAACAGACTTATCGAGCATTGGTCTACAAACGCGGTTCATTAGATCCATGAACGCCGCAGGAGCGTTTGTAAGGCCAAAGGGCATAACAAGAAACTCGTAATGCCCATATCTGGTACGGAAAGTCGTTTTAGGGACGTCTCCTTCATGAACTTTGAGATGATGATACCCTGATCTAAGATCGATCTTTGAGAAGTAGCTGGCTCCCTGAAGCTGGTCGAAAAGATCGTCTATTCTGGGCAACAGATATTTGTTCTTTATTGTTACCTTGTTCAACTCCCTATAATCAATGCACATCCGGAGAGTCCCATCTTTCTTCTTAACGAAAAGGACAGGAGCTCCCCAGGGAGATGAACTTGGTCGTATGAGTCCCTTGTATAACACCTTGCTTTTATTTGCATTTTTATTTTAAGTAATTTTGAGCAATTTGCGTAAAATGATGTAATTTCGAGGTTTGGTATAAATAGGAGCCGAGAGTTCATTTTCTCATTTCTTGCAAGACATATTCCTTTCCAGAGCTCCTCTCTCTAGAATTGAACTTCTCTCTAGCTTTTCTCCCAAACCGACCGGCCAAATCTCGTGTTCTATACGTTAACGGAAAGATCTCGAAGAGTACTACGTGAATCTCTTATTGCATGTACGATTTCATGCGGATTTGAGGTAAGAATCGATCTTTTCTTTTTCTGCATTTTCGGTTTTGAAGCTACGAATTCGAGTTTATCCTTCTAGGCGATTTAAAGCTGATTTTGTATGAGTTTTAGCTAAAATATGGTAGATTATGTATAATATAATCAAACCGAGGCTTGTTGCTTAGTTTATTTGTGATTTTAGGCTTGAAAATGCATGTGTAAAGCTGTAGCTTATGAACAAACTCGAGAATACGTAGAACAGACTCGAAAATACCAAGAACAGACTCGAATAGAGCTAGATTCGAGATATGGGTTTCGAATCTATCCTCAGATTCGAATGAGGTTCGAATCTAACCCCCTGGTTCGAATCTGTCTTCGAATCTGATGCTCAGATTCGAATCTGACTTCGAGTCTGATGCTCAGATTCGAATCTAACCCCTAAATTTCGAATCTAATTGATAAAATTTACGAACAACGCATAAATTAGCAAAATAAATAGCAAAATATTTAGCTAGAAGTTATGGCTTATAGATGTTGGAATATTGAGCTAGCAATATTAATTTAGCACATGTTCTGTAAATATTAAACTTCAGATATTATACATAAGCTGTTTAGCCCAGCTGCGAGTCAAAGCCAGTGCCAGAATATATTAAAAGCCTAGATAAGCAAGAGCAAGCGTTATAAAGCAATTTAAAGCGTAAATAAGCCCGAGCAAGTATTTCAGATTCAAAGCATTTTCAGTACTGTGAGTAACAGTTATTCTTGTTTACATGTTTTATATGAAATTGAGACATAAATTGCTTCTATGTGACTTCTTTGGAATTCAATAGACTTTTGTGAGTGAAGGCGAACACTGTGGTACAGGTGATGCCCAGCTTAGCCGGATCTTACATTTGATCTATTAATATGCATATTTATCTGCTATCTGTTTATTGTTCTGCATACTATACAGCAAACCTTGTGTTAGCGTTTCTTTGTGCATCTCATAAGCATTATATTTAGCGAGCAAGCAATTCTGATGTTCACCACTATCCCTTGAGCATTATACGGGTAGCTAGCCCCGTATCACAGATTGATCATCTGTCAGCGGTAAACCCCTAGTGGTGGCATCTCCTTTCTGCGTGAAATGTCTCAATTGTGCATCATTCTTTCTGGGTATTAAGCAAACAAGCAAGCAAGCAAGCATAACAGCCTTTATAGGCACTTTCGCCTCATATTTTACATGCATTCATGAATATCTGTTTACTCACTAAGCTTTAGCTTACAGTTGCTACTTACAATTTTTACAGGAAAAGGTAAAGAACAAGCTGGACCTTCTGCTTAGGTCTATTATCTGATCTGCCCAGAGGACTTAGCTCATTTTCAGCTTGTGGTATAGCTTATGATGCCTTGGGTTTTGGGTAGCTGCTTTTATTTATGTTATGATGTTTTTAGCAACTTAGTACTGTAACCTTGAAGCATGTGTAGTGCAAGACTTATTGTAATATTTTATTTAGCTTTTTGTATTTATTATTATTCCTGGGATAAGCAAGCGTGTTTTGAAGCAAGGATGTGACAGGATGGTATCAGAGCATTAGTTTGAGGGATTCAAGTGTTAGCAATAACACTTGGACTCAAACTTTTAAGCAAAGATATTAGCTTCGAATATCTAGGCTTTAACTTGACCTGAGATAGGCTTTGACTATGCTTTAGGAATTGGGAAATGGGGTAGAATAGGAGTTATGCCTATTCTTATGCAAGTATTATTTATATAATTTCAGAACATGTCTGGATCTGGTGAAGGAGCTGGAGGTGGACTCACTCCTGAACAGATCATGCAAATCATGCAAACTATGCTTAACGAGAACAATGAGCGTCAAGCTAAGTTCTTACAAGATCAGTTTCGTGCTCGTGATGAAGCCGAAACTAAGTGTAGAGAAGAACGTAGGAAACAACAGCATGATGACACTGGACGCCACAACGATGACACCGACGAGGAGGAAGCCCCTGTAGTCCCTCCTAAGGGCTGCAACTTCCGTTACTTTAAGGCTTGCGGAGCTCAACCTTTTAAGGGTGCTGCAAATTCGATCGAAGCGCTTGAGTGGATCACTGGCATCGAACGGATTTTTCTCATTAGTGACTGTGCTGAAGAATCAAAGGTCAGCTTCGCTACAACACTGTTCGAGGGTGGCGCTGTTATGTGGTGGAGATCTCAGGAAAACATGCACGGAGCCAACTGGATTAAGTCCCTATCATGGGATGAATTTAAAGTTATTTTCTTTCGTCAGTACTGCCCGGCTGATGAAAAGAAACGCCTGGAAGAGAGACTGATGTCTCTTACTCAGGGAACCAAATCGGTGACTGAGTATGAGATTGAATTTACTCGACTTAGCCTACTGTCTGACTATCAAGTCGCTACTGAAGAGCGAAAGATCGACCGTTTTCTGATGGGTCTGCATCCTGAATATCAGAAGTTCTTGAAGCACCGGGGATATACCAACTATGCTGACTGTGTGGAAGCTGCTCGAATTCTCGAGCAGGATTTTATTCGAGCTGGAGGAATTCCTACTTCCTCTATTAACCCGACATGTCCATCACCGCCCAAGAAATCGCGCACCGGAAGCTATTCTGGATCTTCATCCAGATATTCTCAGCCACAGTAGTTTCAGTACCGACAGTTCAGCTCGCCTCCAGCACAGCAAACTCGATCATATGCGGTACATTCTGAGCCGAGGCAGTGTCGCCGCTGCCAGAAGTCACACATTGGGCGTTGTAACCCCAATGATGTGAGGTGCTATGTGTGCAATGAAATAGGACATAGCAGTGAAGAATGTCCTAACAAAGTTAAAGTTTGCAACAACTGTTTACGCCCTGGACATAATGAGCATGCATGTACGCATCCGTTCAGCATAATTTATCCGAGTGCAGAGCATCATCCGCGATTGCAGCAACAGCAATACCGACCTCAGCAACAACATCAACATCAACAGCAAAGACAAAATCAACCGGCCCGGCATAGCACATCGCGAGGAGGTTCTAGTCGCCGTAACGAGCCAGCTCGGAGTCAGAATCGTGCATTCCAGATAACGGCCGAGCAAGCAAAGGAAATACCAGATGTGGTATCTGGTATGTTTCTCGTTAACTCTGTACCTGCTAGAGTTATTTTTGATTCAGGAGCCAACCGTTCCTTCATATCAAATTCATTTGCATCTAAGCTTGGAATTACTCCGACAACTCTGCCTGTTATATTTGATATCGAAACGGCCAGTAACGTGTGCGTGTCCACCGATAAAATTTACCGCGACTGCATAATTCTGTTAGATAGTTGCACGTTCCAACTTGACCTCATTCCTATGGACTTTCACGAATTCGACGTCATCGTCGGTATGGATTGGCTTGATCATCATGACGCCAACATTGTCTGCAAGAAGAAGTTGATAAAGCTCACTACACCGGATGGCCGCAGTATCTGCATCTATGGTGACAGAAAGAAAGGTGACTTATGTTTAATTTCTGTAGTCAAAGCTAGGAAACATATAGCTAAGGGTTGCGTGTCATACTTAGCATATGCAATAGATGCTAAGTCTGAAAAGAAAGCATTAGCCGAGGTTCCGATAGCCTCCGAGTTTCCCGATGTCTTTCCCGAGGACATCTCTGGACTCCCGCCAGACCGTCAGGTGGAGTTCAGAATTGATTTAGTGCCCGGCGCGGCACCAATTGCTCGAGCCCCTTATAGACTTGCACCTGCAGAGATGCAAGAAATGATGAAGCAATTGCAAGAATTGCAAGATAAGGGACTCATACGACCAAGTTCATCTCCCTGGGGAGCTCCTGTTTTATTCGTTAAGAAGAAAGATGGGACTCTCCGGATGTGCATTGATTATAGGGAGTTGAACAAGGTAACAATAAAGAACAAATATCCATTGCCCAGAATAGACGATCTTTTCGACCAGCTTCAGGGAGCCAGTTACTTCTCAAAGATCGATCTTTGATCTGGGTATCATCAGCTCAAAGTTCATGAAGAAGACGTCCCTAAAACGGCTTTCCGTACTAGATATGGGCATTACGAGTTTCTTGTTATGCCCTTTGGCCTTACAAACGCTCCTGCGGCGTTCATGGATCTAATGAACCGCGTTTGTAGACCAATGCTCGATAAGTCTGTTATCGTCTTTATAGACGATATTCTCATCTACTCAAAAACTGAAGCTGAGCATGCTGTGCATCTTAGAGAGCTGCTAGAGTTGCTGCGCAAGGAGCGACTTTACGCCAAGTTCTCTAAATGCGAATTTTGGTTGTGACAGATACAATTCATTGGTCATGTGATATCTGGTGAAGGAATCTCTGTGGATCCTTCTAAGATAGAAGCCATTCAAAATTGGGAAGCTCCCAAATCAGCTACCGAGATCCGAAGTTTCTTGGGATTGGCGGGTTACTACCGTCGATTCATTAAGGACTTCTCAAAACTAGCCATGCCTCTTACATCTCTTACTCGCAAGAATGTTCCCTTTATTTGGGAAGAAGCTCACGAGAACGCATTCCAAACTTTAAAACAGAAACTCACCAAAGCACCTATTTTAGCCTTACCCGAAGGCAATGAAGACTTTGTGGTCTTTAGCGATGCTTCATATCAAGGGCTTGGGTGTGTTTTGATGCAAAGAGGCAGAGTCATAGCATATGCTTCTCGCCAACTTAAGGATCATGAAAAGAGTCATCCGACTCATGACCTTGAACTTGCTGCTGTGACTTTTGCGTTGAAAACATGGCGGCATTATCTCTACGGCACCAAATGTCAGCTGTATACGGATCACAAGAGCCTTAAGTATATATTTCAGCCAGAAGGAGCTCAACATGCGCCAGCGACGCTCCATGGAACTCATCAAAGACTATGACTGTGATATTCTTTATCACCCTGGCAAAGCGAATGTGGTGGCCGACGCATTGAGTCGTAAATCTTACTCTGCTAAATGTCTCTATACCTTGACCCATACTTTGTTTTCATCAACTTTGATTGATGAAATTCTCGTTGCTCAAGCCGAAGCCCAAAAAGAAGAAAACCTCAACTCTGAGGACATGAAAGGGCAACTTCAGTTCTTAACCGATAACCCTCGTGGCTTGAAGCTTTTCAAAGATCGTGTCTGGGTTCCCAAATTTGGTGATGTTCGACAGAAAATTCTTTCGGAAGCCCACTGTTCTAACTTCTCGGTACATCCTGGCAGCACCAAGATGTACAACGATCTAAAAGCCGAATATTGGTGGCCCGGTATGAAAAGAGACGTAGGCCAACATGTTGATAATTGTGTTACATGCCGATTAGTCAAAGCGGAGCATCAGCAGCCTTATGGCAGTCTACAGCCTCTACCGATTCCCGAGTGGAAGTTCGATCACATAACGATGGACTTTGTGACGAAGCTTCCGACTACGCGAAGACAGCACGACGCAATATGGGTTATCGTAGATCGCCTAACCAAAGTCGCTCACTTCATTCCGATTCGCGAGAACTACTCATTGGAGAAGTTGGCTAAGTTGTATATAGACGAGATCGTTACTCGACACGGTGTGCCTTTGTCATTTGTTTCCGACCGCGACAGCCGATTCACTTCGAGGTTCTGGAGTGCATTACAAGATGGATTA
The DNA here is from genome assembly GCA_020465985.1 of Centrapalus pauciflorus. Classification (NCBI taxonomy): domain Eukaryota; kingdom Viridiplantae; phylum Streptophyta; class Magnoliopsida; order Asterales; family Asteraceae; genus Centrapalus; species Centrapalus pauciflorus. The sequence continues at coordinate 332,240 of JAANYP010007004.1, read as the reverse complement.
GGCACTAAGATCAGAATGAGCACAGCGTATCATCCACAGCCTGATGGCCAGAGTGAGCGTACGATCCTTACACTCGAAGACATGCTGCGGGCATGTGTTCTTGAGTTTAGCGGTAGTTGGGATGACCACTTGCCGTTAGCAGAATTTTCTTATAACAATAGTTACCACTCATCCATCAAAGCCGCACCTTTCGAAGCCTTATACGGACGCAAGTGCCGAACTCCTACGTGTTGGCATGAAGCCGGTGAAGCACCAATCGCCGGTCCCGAGCTACTTCAGCAGACAAATGAAAAGATCCGAATCATACGTCAACGATTGGAAACTGCTCAATCTCGACAGAAATCGTATCACGACCGACGCCATAAACCTTTAGAATTCCAGAAGGACGACTATGTTGTATTAAAAGTCTCGCCGATGAAAGGTGTGTTCAGATTCGGCAAGCGTGGCAAGTTAGCACCACGATTCGTTGGTCCTTTCAAGATCACCGAGCGTGTTGGAACTCAATCTTATCTGTTGGACTTGCCAAGCGAACTGTCCAACACACACCCCGTGTTTCACGTTTCGCAACTAAGGAAGTGCAAAGAAGATGACAGAGAAAAGTGGGCCGATCATCTGAGCTACAAGATCAACGAGAAACTGCAATGTGACGAGCCTGAAGTTATTCTAGAAACAAAGATGAAGAAGTTGAGGAATCGAGAGGTAGCAATGGTGTTGGTGCAGTGGAGGACTTCTCACGGAATTTCTCAGACCTGGGAATCTGAGCAAGACATGAGAGTTCGATATCCACATCTGTTTGAGCCTTAGGTACTTCGAGGACGAAGTGCAAGCGTGGTGGGCTCATACTATAACACCTTGCTTTTATTTGCATTTTTATTTTAAGAGTTTTTGAGCAATTTGCGTAAAAAGATGTAATTTCGAGATTTAGTATAAATAGGAGTTGGGGGCTCCATTTTCTCACTTTTGCAAAACCGTCTAGCATTTCCAGAGCTCCTCTCTCTAGAATTGAACTTCTCTCTAGCTTTTCTCCCAAACCGACCGGCCAAATCTCGTGTTCTATACGTTAACGGAAAGATCTCGAAGAGTACTACGTGAATCTGCTATTGCATGTGAGATTTCGTACGGATTTGAGGTAAGAATCGATCAATTTCGTTTTCTGCATTTTTGGTTTTGAAACTATAAATTCGAATTTATTATTCTAGGCGATTTAAAGCTGATTTCGTCTGAGTTTTTGCTAAAATATGGTAGGTTATGTATAATATAACTAAACCGAGGCTTATTACTTAGATTATTTGTGGATTTGAGGCTTGAAATGCATGTTTAAAGCTGTAGCATATGAACAAACTCGAGAATGCGTAGAACAAACTCGAAAATAGATAGATCAGACTCGAATAGAGTTAAATTCGAGTATGGGGTTCGAATCTAGCCTTAGATTCGAATGAAGGTTCGAATCTAAGACCCCTTCGAGTCTGTCATCGAGTCTGACTCCCTATGTTCGAGTCTGTACCTTCGAATTTAGCATGATGAGGTTCGAATCTAACCATTTTTTTTCGAATCTACCTTCGAATCTGTCTACATGTGCTCGAATCTATCCATTAAATTCGAATTTAATTTATAAAAATTAATGAGCAACGCGTAAATTAGCAAAATAAATAGCAAAATGATTAGTTAGAAGTTATGGCTTATAGATATAGGAATATTGAGCTAGCAATATTAATTTAGCACATGTTCTGTAATATTAAACTTCAGATATTATACATAAGCTGTTTAGCCCAGCTGCGAGTCAAAGCCAGTGCCAGTCTATATTGAGCCTAGATAAGCAAGTGCAAGCATTATAAAGCAATTTAAAGCGTAAATAAGCCCGAGCAAGTATTTCCGAGCATTTTCAAAGCATTTTCAGTACAGTGAGTAACAGTTATTCTTGTTTACATGTTTTATATGAAATTGAGACATAAATTGCTTCTATGTGACTTCTTTGGAATTCAATAGACTTTTGTGAGTGAAGGCGAACACTGTGGTACAGGTGATGCCCAGCTTAGCCGGATCTTACATTTGATCTATTAATATGCATATTTATCTGCTATCTGTTTATTGTTCTGCATACTATACAGCAAGCCTTGTTTTAGCGTTTCTTTGTGCATCTCATAAGCATTATATTAGCGAGCAAGCAATTCTGATGTTCACCACTATCCCTTGAGCATTATGCGGGTAGCTAGCCCCGCATCACAGATTGATCATCTGTCAGCGGTAAACCCATAGTGGTGGCATCTCCGTTCTGCGTGAAATGTCTCAATTGTGCAGCGTTCTTTCTGGGTATTAAGCAAATGAGCAAGCAAGCAAGCAAGCATAACAGCCTTTATAGGCATTTTCGCCTCATATTTTACATGCATTCTTGAATATCTGTTTACTCACTAAGCATTAGCTTACAGTTGCTACTCACAATTTTTACAGGAAAAGGTAAAGAACAAGCTGGACCTTCTGCTTAGGTCTATTTTCTGATCAACCCAGAGGACTTAGCTAACTTTCAGCTTGTGGTATAGCTTTATGGTGCCTTGGGTTTTGGGTAGCTGCTTTTATTTATGTTATGATGTTTTTAGCAACTTAGTACTGTAACCTTGTAGCACGAGTAGTGCAAGACTTATTGTAATATTTTATTTAGCTTTATGCATTTATTCTTATTTCCTGGGATTAGCAAGCGTGTTTTGAAGCAAGGATGTGACAAATGGTATTTTTATTAATCAAAGAATGTACACTTTATATATTCTGAAAAGTTTAAATTTGATCAAAGTTCTCCCATCAAAACCCAAATGGCAACCAATGTAAAATTGGATGCTGATGCTTGGGGCAAAGCTGTTCAGTAACAGCTTACGGGGCCATGTTTCAAGCTGACCCTAGGGAATCACATCTAGCTGTTGTAAAAAGAATATTAAGATACCTAATGGGTACACCACCATTCGGTCTTTGGTATCCCAAAGACTCCAGCCTTGAACTAATTGGCTATTCAGATTATGATTTTGCAGGCTGCAGGTTAGACAGATAAAGCACAACAGGGGGTGTCAACTCCTTGGTGGTAAGGTGATAAGTTGGTGTAGCAAGAAGCAGAATTCAGTTTCTAGGATTATATGTGAATGATATAATATTTGGTTTTAATAATGAATATTAATGCAAGAACTTTTCACTGCCCATGAAATACAAATATGAAATGAGCATGATGGGTGAACTTACTTTCTTTCTAGGATTACAAGTTAAACAAACCTCAAATGGAATTTTTATTAATAAAAGAAAGTACACTTTAGATCTTCTAAAAAGTTTAAATTTGATCAAAGTTTATCCATCAAAACTCAAATGGAAACCAATGTAAAATTGGATGTTGATGCCACTGGCAACGCTGTTTTAGTAACAGCTTACAGAGCCAGGTTTTAAGCTGAGCCTAAGGAATCACATCTAGCTGTTGTAGAAAGAATATTCAGATACCTAAAGGTTACACCAGCATTGGGTCTTTGGTATCCCAAAGACTCCAGCCTTGAACTAGTTTCCTATTCAGATTATGATTTTGCAGGCTGCAGGTTAGACAGATAAAGAACAACAGGTGGGTATCCAGTCGTAAATTTAGTATTTGATCCGATAATGTAATATTATTACATTATTTGAATTATAATTTAATTAAGTTATGTAATATTTAATTAAATTATATAATATTTAAATAATGATTTAATAAATTATTAAAGATAATTAAATAAAAGAGATACAATATACAAAAGTAATAGGGGGTTAAGTAGCAAATATAACTAGATGAAGTATATAAACGAGATTTAGGATTCATTAATCACTTTTACTCTCTCTCTACTCTCTCTCTAAAATTCTTACAAAGTTCATCAATCTTTGCTCTAATTTGCAACCAAGTTGGAATCAAAGAAGAATTACAGGAGGTGATAAACAACAACGACTACATACGAATTGAGGTAAGAAATCGACTTTTTTAGTTTTCATATTTCGGTTTTGATGATAAAATTCAAATTTATCATTCTTGAGTGATTAAAAGCTAAGTTGTAACTAGATTATGTATAATATAATCAAACATAGGTTTATTACTTAATATATTCATGATTTAGACTTAGAAATGAATAATTTAAAGCTGTAACTTATGAACAAATTCGAGATGCCAAGAACAAACTCGAAAATGCATGAACAAACTCGATTTTTGTAGCTATATTCGAATATATGTTCAAAATTTTCCATTAAATTCGAATATGTATGGCTCGAATTTATTAAAATCGAATGAAGCTTGGAGTTTGAACATTAAATTCGAATTTGACTCGAATTTAGTCAAGATCTCGAATTTAGTATATATATTCGATTTTATCCTCAAAGTAAGGTCTTTGAATTTAATGCATGGTGTTAGAATTTAGTTACATTCAAAACTAGGATTTCGATTTTAACCCCTAACATTTAATGATGTCTTCGAATTTAACCTTTATTGCGACTTTAAACCTTTAAATTCGAGAGTATGATTTGATTTTTTAGCTTATATTCGAAATTAGGCCTTCCAATTTATTAATATATTCGAATTCAATTATATAAATTCGAAACCCACTCCCTAAATTCGAATATATTGAATAAAACACTTGTACAACGCATAAAATAATAAAATAGTTAGCAAAATATATATGTATATTAATATATATATATACTGATCCTTCGAGAATTTTAAGAAACAAAGAATATGAACAAAAGAAAATAGATTAATGATCAGTTATCAGAATCAGATAAAATAAAGAATTTAAAGATAAAAGAAGATGATATTGACAGAAGATTGATATTATGATTCTTGACAGGTTCAGTGAAATTCTGAACAAAGATTTAATGATTTAAAGCGGGTCAATGATTTGAATTAACAGAGAACAGATTGACAAAGATAAAATCCTGAGATAACTCAGGTGGCAGATTTTACATCTGTTTGATAAAGACCCCAGATCTGTGAGTTATAGATATCAGATTTAACATGCTTGAATTTCCGGTTGATACATATTGTTGATGTTAGATTGATTTGACATTCATATTATCAGCTGGATTGTGACCTGTGCACACTATGGTACGGTGTTGCCCAGTGGATCATGATAGCTATTTGACTTATCACTTCATATGATATTGCTTTACAGTTCATTTCAGAGATTGCTTTAAGATTACTGCTATCATGACTTTGAATGCGTATGCTACATCTTTGCATATACTTTGACATTTGATTAAGCTTGATTAGCCTCATTGGTCGATTGTTCTAGACCTGGCGATTTCACCAGTTCTATTGAACTTGGTAATGACCTCCGATGTTCCGCCACGTTGATTTACTGGTAGCTAGCCCAGTATGTGGCTGATCCCCACGATTTAAGCGTGAGCGTGGCTTGAACATCATCCGACTCTATGACTTCTATGTATCAATCATGAGGGCTGAAGCGGCAGCCAAGACATATCACGCTAGACTTATGACGATCCGCTTGACCATGCATGTTAATTTGAAAATCTATTTACTCACTAAGCATTGCTTACAGTTGCTGCTTCACATTTTTATAGGAAAAGACAAAGGAAAGTCACCTGCCGGACCTAGTACTTAGGTCATACAAGAATCAAGTGAAGTTTTCATAGACCTCTGCTCAGCAAACCATTTTGGTATAGATTGGATGATGATATTGTGGTGTTCTGGGTAGATTTATCTTGATTGTGTGATGACATGAACTAGATTAGATAGTACCCTTTATAAGTTTAATTTAAAAACAGTAATCTGTAATAAACTTAGTCCTAATATGCTTGAATTGTAATTTTTAAATTCCGCACTTAATTACTCTATCTTAGTTATGATTGATATCGTATTGCATGATGTGGGACCTAGACTCTGAGGACTGCCCCGTAAGGGGAGGTCTTCACAGGATGGTATCAGAGCCAATAGTTTGAGTGAATCAAGTATTACGTGAGTATACTTGGTCTCAAACTGAAGCAATACATATGTATCAATCATTTAGGTGGTTTGAACTGAGATAGGATGTACAGACTGTTAGGATGGGAAAAAGGGTACATAGATCTAAGTCTATAAACTGATAGTTGAATGATTTTAATTTTCAGTTAAGATGCCAGGATCACTATCAGGTGACATACCCAACAACATGACCCCACAACAGATGTTTGAAATGATGCAACAATTGTTAGCCCAACACTCTGAACAACAGAATAAGATTATGCAAGAACAATTTCAGGCCAGAGATGAGGCCGAAGCTAAAAGACGTGATGATAAAAGAAATAAGCGAAAAGATAAACAAGTCCAGAACGATGAAACTGATTCTGGTAACTCGAATCCTAAAACCCAAATCGAGCAGCCTAAAGGCTGTAAATTTAAAGATTTTAAAGCGAGTGGTGCCCTGAACTTTGAGGCTACAGTGAATCCAATTCAGGCGATGGATTGGATCAGTCATACTGAAGAGATCTTTAGAATCTCTGACTGCTTAGAATCTAAGAAAGTGAGTTATGCGTCTGCGTTGTTTGTTGGCGCTGCCCGTGCTTGGTGGAAGACTCAAAGGAGCATTTATGGCGAATAAGTTATCCAGACTCTAGAATGGGAACAGTTCTTAGATATGTTCAACGCAAAGTATTGTCCGATCGACCAGTGAGACAAGATGGAAGTACAACTGTTGCAGCTGACTCAGGGAACCAAAACTGTTGACAAATATGAGAATGAATTCTCGCAGCTTTGCGGCTACTCCTCGTATCAAGTAGCTACTGAGGAAAGGAAGATGAATAGATTTTGCGGAGGACTTAACCCGAGGTACCGACATCCGATGAGCGCAATAAAGTATAAGTCATATCTGGAGAGGATATCTAGAGTATGGCGATCAGCTCTATGCTTCATCAGCGAATCCGACATGTCCTTCTCCTCTGAAGAAACAGAGATTTGGCAGATTCTTCAAGCCAAATAAGTCACAACCTCAACAATCTCAGCAGTACAGTTCGCCACAGAAAGTCCAAGCCTATTCCCTCACAAATGAGCCACGATTTTGTAAACGATGCAGAAGGTCGCACATGGGATTGTGTAATCCAGACGACGTCACATGCTTCGCGTGTAATAAGAATGGCTACAGTAGCGAAGAATGTCCCCAGCAAGGACTCGGATGTGCGAAATGTGGGAAACGAGGACACTTCATGTATCAGTGTCACAGCGGGCAACAAGGACAGTCACAGTCGTCAGCTGGAGGATCTACGATGAAGAGTTCAGCTGCTACTCCAACAGCAAGGACTCGTGCATTTCAGATAACAGCCGAAGAAGCGAGAGAAACTCCGGATGTAGTTACCGGTACATTCATGCTTAACTCAATCCCTGCTCGCGTATTATTTGATTCTGGTGCTAGTCGTTCTTTTATATTGACTTCTTTCGCACAAAGATTATCCAAATCTTCATCGAAGCTTCCCGTGATACTTGATATTGAGACAGCCAGTAACAACTATGTTATGGCTGATTCTGTATACCGTAATTGCACACTGCTCGTTAATAACAGCGTGTTCAACCTCGACCTTATTCTGATTCCGTTGAAAGAGTTCGACGTCATCATCGGCATGGACTGGCTAATGAATAACGAGGCTACGATCGTCTGCAATCGTCGAATCATCAGAATTAGGTCTTCAGACGGCCGAGTATTGGAAATCAAAGGCGAGAAGCAAAAAGGTGCTCACTGCTTCATTTCAGTTGAAAAAGCTCATAAATATCTGTCTAAGGGTCATCAATCTTACATATTTTATGTCTCATCTGAATCTAACTCTGAAGCCCAAAAGAAATCCTTATCTGATATTCCAACCGTCTGTGAGTTCCCAGACGTATTCCCCGATGACATTTCTGGAGTGCCACAGGAACGACAAGTCGAGTTCGGTATTGACTTGGTTCCTGGTGCGGCTTCCATTGCCAAAGCTCCCTAGAGATTTGCGCCTGCACAGATGCAGGAAATGTCCAAACAATTGCAAGAGCTGTTAGAAAAGGGATTTATCCGACCGAGTTCATCTCCGTGGGGTGCACCTGTCTTATTCGTAAAGAAGAAAGACAGAACTTTTTGAATGTGCATCGATTATCGGGAGTTGAACAAAGTCACAATAAAGAATAAGTATCCTCTGCCCAGAATTGATGATTTATTCGATCAGCTACAAGGAGCAACTTATTTCTCCAAGATTGATCTTCGTTCTGGGTATCATCCACTGAAGGTTAAAGATGAGGATATTCCGAAAACAGCCTTCCGAACAAGATACGGTCATTACGAATTTCTCGTGATGCCGTTCAGTTTAACAAATGCACCAGCGGCGTTCATGGATCTCATGAATCGCGTGTGTAGACCAATGCTGAATAAGTTAGTTATCGTATTCATAGACGATATTTTGATTTACTCCAAAACAGAGGCTGACCATTCTATTCATCTGCGACAATTGCTAGAGTTACTGAGAAAAGAAAGACTCTACGCAGAATTCTCTAAGTGCGAATTCTGGCTCAGACAGATTCAATTCCTTGGCCATGTCATATCTGGTGAAGGCATCTCAGTTGATCCGTCTAAAGTCGAGGCCATTCAAAAATGGCAAACGCCTCGCAATGCCTCCGAAATTAGAAGTTTCCTTGGATTGGCCGGATACTATCGGCGATTCATTAAGGACTTCTCAAAGATTGTTGTGCCACTTACGATGCTAACACGAAAGAATACATCTTTCGTATGGGCAGATAAACAGCAAGAGGCATTTGAAATTCTGAAACAGAAGTTAATTCAATCGTCGATCCTAGCCTTACCAGAAGGCAATGATGACTTTGTCGTCTATAGAGATGCATCTGGTACTGGCTTAGGATGTGTCCTTATGCAAAGGGGAAAAGTAATTGTCTACGCTTCAAGGAAATTGAAGGATTACGAGAAAAGTGCACCAACTCATGATCTTGAGTTGGCTGCCGTTACCTTTGCTTTGAAAATCTGGCGTCATTATCTTTATGGGACTCGGTGTCAGCTCTACACCGATCATAAGAGTCTCAAACATCTCTTTACTCAAAAGGATCTAAATCTGAAACAACGTCGGTCCTTGGAGCTTATCAAGGACTATGATTGCGAGATCCTATATCATCCCGGCAAAGCTAATGTTGTCGCGGATGCTTTGAGTAGGAAAATCTATCCGGAAAAGTGTTGCTATGCCCTGACTCCCGTTGTATTCTCTTCTAATCTTATCGAAGACATCAGATCTGCTCAATCTGAAGCACTGAAAGAAGAGAATATCAGTTCTGAAAATCTTAAAGGGCAGTTACAATTCCTATCTATGAATCATTTGGGACTTCATTGTCTCAAGGGAAACCGAATCTGGATTCCTAAATATGGTTCAATCTACAACAGTCTTCTATCGGAAGCTCATCAGTCCAAGTTATCTGTTCATCCTGGCAGCTCAAAGATGTACTTCGATATGAAAGCTGAATACTGGTGGCCAGGAATGAAGAAAGACATTGATAAATGTGTTGAAAGCTGTAAAGTCTGTCAGATGGTTAAGGCAATACATCAGAAACCCTTCGGGGATATGCAACCACTGCCAGTTCCCGAATGGAAGTGGGAGCATATAACAATGGAATATCTTTCGGCTATGAGCGTCTGCAACAACATTAGTTTTCCATCGATTCTAAGGATTTGTTCGAAGCTGACATAATTTCGAATCTAATTGAATTTTAACACTTAATCGAATTTAATCACAAAAGATTTAATCTTAATTAGTTTCGAATCTACCTAGGTTCGAATAAGTTAGTCTAAATCAGTTTCGAATTAACTTAATTAAGTTCAAATTCAATTTGTTTCAGAAAAGATGTCAAATCTTCAGAAATTCCTTGAGATGGATCACGAAGTTGGGAAGGCAAATGCACCACCTAAGTTGATGAAAGTTGAGGACTATTACTGGTGGAAGGATCGATTTACAGATTTTGTACGATTCAATGATATGCGCATGTGGGTGTGCATAGATGAAGGGTACGTCCCGCCAGTATCTGAAGTTGAAGGCCGTCAAAAGGTCTTGTCATATCAGATGATGAAAGAAGATGACAAGAAACTTTTTGAAGCTGAAAACAAAGCTTTTTCTTTAATCCGAATGGCGTTACCGCAAGATATTCTACACACATTCCGGACTCAGAGGACATCAAAAGACCTTTGGGAGTCGCTTGAGAAGAGGTGTGAGGGAAATCCTCGGGTTAGGAGAAAGCGTACAGAGCTGTTACAGCAACAGTTCGCGATTTTCAAGGCAATTAAGGATGAACAGTTGGATGATATTATCACAAGGTTCTATCATCTGATAACGGAACTTGAAAGTCATGGAATTGAGTATTCGGACACTGACAAGAACAACAAGCTTCTTGATGCCCTACCAGCCAAATGGGCTATGTACGTGGCAATGATTAAGCTGAATGAGGACAAATACTATACTCAATCACTTGATGACATTGTGGGAACGTTGAGGGCATATCACTTTGAGATGATTAAGGCTGAGACTGATTACGAGCAAGTCCAGAATCCGGCAATGTATTTTGGAAAGACATCTAAATCATCAGTGACAGCTGAACCGAAGAGTGCTACAGCATTTTTCACCGGAGAAACGTCATCGCCAGCAGAGTCTGAAGACTCATTGAATCGCGCGTTCTTAGGATTAGGACGATCGGAAGAACCGCAACCTCAAGTCCAACAGGCTTCGTCAAGTCAGAGCTATTCGAAGATGCCCATGAGCGTAAAGTCAGCGGAAGAGCATCTGAATCTACTTGCTTCTTTTGTGGCCGCATACGGAAATTGTGTTCAAGGGAAAATCAATGACCCAGCTCTATGGGATGAAGATTACGATCAGGTCGACCCTGATGACTTAGAGGAAATGGATCTTAAGTGGCAACTGGCCATGGTGACCCAGAGGGTAAAAAGATTCATCAAAAGAACTGGGAGGAATCTGCAAATGAATAACAAGGGGATCGGGTTTGATAAGTCCAAGGTGAAATGCTACAACTGTCAGGGATTGGGACACTTCGCCAGGGAGTGTCAAAGACCGAAGGTAGAGACATACCAAGGACAGAGTCAGCATCAGGGAAAGTACCAAAATCAGTCCCAACAACGATACCTTCCAAGTTCCTCATCTGGACAGGCCAATCTAGCGGGTCTTCTATCCAATGTCACTTCAGATAGACAGCTAGATGGTACCTATGACTGGAGTTCACATCCTGAGTCCAATGCTAGAGCTTTCATGGCTGATGTTACGGAGAATGGTTGTGAAGAAGACGAGCAGACCACAAGGGAAAATAGTCCGATGTGGGTTGAAAAGGCGAATGGTCAGACAGTGCTGGAGTTTGCTGCTCAGATGGCCAACGTGGAATCTGATAACTCAAAGGTTAGTCTGTCTTATTCTATATTTCGTGAATTATGTGCTTTGTGTGCTACTTCTAATGATAGGTTAAATCTAGTCTTAGAATCACATAAAACCATAGCTGCTCAAAATGAGAACTTAAAAATAGAAAACGCTAGCCTAAATGATATAAAGCAAGACTTAAAAGAAAAGCTTAAGGCTGATGCTCAAGACGTGGTAGTTCTAAAAGACAAACTCAGCGAGCAGTGTGTTAGGATAGAACTAATGTATGAGCACGTAGAGGCCTTAACAAAAAGTCTTAAGGACAAGGATATAGAGCTAGCCGAGACCAAGGTTAAGGTAGCAGAGGCAAATAGTAAGCTGGAAAAGTTTAGGAATTCGAGCCTAAATCTAGGAAAAGTCTTAGATGCCCAAAGACAGTCTAAGAAGCCTGTAGGTCTAGGTTTTCACGAAATTCCTCCACCTTTCAATGCTAATTATGTGCCTCAGCCTCAGGAGAAAACTGACAAGTCTGTAGACTTAGAGGACCTACCTGAACCGACACCAGAGCCTACAGTTGAAAATACACCTCAGGTGGCTGACTCAACCGTCAAGGTCAAGAAAGTGAAATTTGTGTCTTCCTCCAGTGAAACACCTGCAGGAAAACAGAAAATTTCATGGGCTGACCAGGTCGACGAGTCAGACACATAGATGTACCAAAGGAGATAGACACTAGTGAGACACCTAGATCTAAGGGAACAACCAAAAAGTCCATGGATAAGATGTCTTGCTTTAGATGTCACGAGAAAGGGCATGTTGCTTCTCACTGTCCACTTAGGAAAGCAGATGTTACCCCTAAGACAGTGAACCCAACACCTGTTAAGCCCTCACCCAGTGTGGCAAGCAGCAGTAGTTCTCAACCTACCGAGAAAACTGTGCAGGCCGCACCCAAACAAGTTGTGAAAAACACACCGGTTAAGGTTGGACCAAAGGAAGTGATTAGGACAAATTCACCGAATCGTGTCGTTAATCAATCTAGGTCAGCACCACAACAAGTCTATAGGAGCACCACACCTAGCAGGTCACATACTCCAGTTAGGTCTCATACTCCAGTTAGACAATATGCACCGGTAAGAGCTCAAGGATCACAGTCAGAAATGGCATATAATAGAAATTATTCCAGAGCTCCACAACAAATGCCTACACCACGGCAAGAGTGAACTTAAATCACTCGGCACCACAACAGAATTCAGTTCAAAGGCCCAAGTCACCTGAAAGGCGAGATGGGTACTTGAAAGAGTTCACGTATGTGGACGAGAATGGTATTACCAAGTCAGTCATGGCTTGGGTTCCCCGTGATAACTAACCTCTTTTCTTTCATGTGCAGGAGATAACTACCGGTCCAAACAACAAGTGGTTCGTCGACAGTGGTTGCTCCAGGCACATGACGGGGGAAAGAAGTCTACTCACAGACTTCAAGGGAGGTAATAGGGGATTCGTATCATTCGCGGGTAACAAGGGTGGAAATATCACTGGAACTGGAGAAGTCACTAATGGGACGATTACTTTGGATCAAGTTTATCACGTTGATAAACTGGTTCATAATCTCATTAGTGTCTCTCAAATCTGTGATAAGAAGAACTCGGTGTTATTTACTGACACTGAGGCGTTAGTGCTAAAGCCTGGATTCAAAATTCCTGAAGAATGGGTGTTGATGCGGGCGCCAAGGAAGAACGACTTGTACATGCTGGATATGAACAAGCCAGAGACTTCGATGGGGCCAATCTGTCTACTATCCAAAGCTTCGGAGACGGAATCCGTACTGTGGCACAGACGCATGGCTCACCTGCACCTGAGAAAGATGAATTACATAACGAAGCATGGACTGGTGCAGGGTGTGCCCATGAAAAGTTTTCAGTTCGAGGATAAGTGTCTACCTTGCATGAAGGGCAAACAGCACAAGAAGACACATAAGTCCAAGAAGCAGAATTCCAAAGCCTCAACATTCGATCTGTTGCACATGGACCTTTTCGGCCCAATCAACAAAAGGAGTATTGGAGGTAGTTGGTACTGCTTAGTTATCACTGACGATTACTCACGTTTTTCTTGGGTTTTCTTTTAAGGTACGAAGGACGAGACAGCTGCAAGGCTCATCGGGTTCTTGGACCAAGTGGAGAACTCATACGGAACTAGGGTTAAATATATTCGTAGTGATAATGGAACTGAATTCAAAAACACTGTAATTGGTGTATATTGCCTATCAAAGGGCATAGTGCATCAATTCAGTGCACCATATGAACCTCAACAGAATGGGGTGGCCGAACGTAAAAATAGAACTTTGATTGAGGCTGCAAGGACTATGCTTTCGGATTCAAAGCTTCCTACCATGTTTTGGGGGGAGGCAGTGAATACCGCGTGCCACATTTTAAACCGAGTCCTTACAGTCAAATCATTGAACAAAACATGCTATGAAATTTTGAATAAACGGCCACCTAACTTAACTGGATTCGAACCGTTTGGAGTACCATGCACACTTTTAAGAACAAAACATCAACCGAAGTTTGGTGAAAAGGCTGACGAAGGATACTTCCTAGGTTATGTGCCAAACTCACCAAACAAACGGGTGTTTAACAAAACAACTGGTACTGTGGAGATTGTGTATAACATTGAAGTCACAAGTTATACACATGAACCCCAAACTGGTCCGGAATGGATATTTGACTATGATAAGTTATTTGAGTCATTTAACATTCCTCTGGATGATAATGCAGGTACAATCGAGAAGGACATGGCGACGTTGCATCTGAACGACGATGACCAAATCTTTCCAAGGACCACGTTCGAATCTACGTCCGAGCCTACTGCGACTGTAGATGGATCTCCAGAAGTTGCTGATCAAGAGGCACCTAACACTGAGAATCAGACTCAAGCTTCAAGTTCTAACTCTGAGGAAAACGTCCGTGAGGAGGAAAATGTAGAAGCTGAGCCTGTTCCCCCTTTAGGTGAAATAGGATCCAACTTAGGAGATAATCTAAGGGTTGATGAAATAGAGACCTCTAGGATTAACAAGAACCATCCAATAGAAAGCATCATAGGAAATCCTAACGAGGGTGTGAAGACTCGGAGTAGTGTAAATAACAACACCGTGTTGTTGTCGATGATAAACGACTCCGAGGCATATCACACATGTCTTTATTCATGTTTCATATCGCAAGTAGAGCCTAAGAATGTGCAAATGGCACTTAAGGATAACTCCTGGGTTGAAGCGATGCAGGAAGAACTTTCACAGTTTAGGAAACTAGAAGTGTGGGAGTTAGTTCCGTTACCTCGAGGGGAGATTGCAATAGGAACCAAATGGGTTTTTAAGTGCAAAAGAGACGATCGGGGTATAGTCACGCGCAACAAGGCGAGATTAGTTGTAAAGGGTTTCAACCAAGAGGAGGGAATCGATTACAACGAAGTTTTTGCACCAGTAGCAAGGCTGGAAGCCATTAGGTTGTTTCTAGCGTTTGCCTCCTTCAAAGGCTTTAAGGTATATCAACTAGACGTTAAGAGTGCTTTCCTGTATGGGAAAGTGAAGGAGTTGGTGTATGTAGAACAACCGCCCGGATTTACAGATCCAAAATATCCTGATAGAGTATATCGCTTAGATAAGGCTCTTTATGGATTACATCAGGCACCTAGGGCGTGGTATGAGACTTTATCCAACCATCTTTTAGAAAACGGTTTTGAAAGGGGTAGGATAGATAGTACTCTATTTGTGAAGAGGAAAGGTGAACACTTTATCTTGGTACAAGTGTACGTCGATGATATCATCTTTGGATCATCAGACGAACAGATGTGCAAAGATTTCGAGAAGGTAATGAAGTCTAAGTTCGAGATGAGTGCCATGGGGGAGTTAAATTTCTTTTTAGGGTTACAAGTTGACCAAAAGAAGGAAGGGATGTTTATCCATCAAACTAAGTATGTCTATGACATATTAGAACGGTTTGGGATGGAGGGAACTAAGTTGACTGCCCACTTCAGCACGCCGATTCAAGTGAATCACAATCTCGGGCCGGGTACTGAAAGTGATTCCGATGTGGATCCGAATTTATATCGGGCCATGATTGGGTCACTTATGTATTTAACTGCTTCAAGACCTGATATTATGTTTGCTGTTTGTATTTGTGCTAGGTTTCAAGCGAATCCGAAGGAGATGCATATGAAAGCTGTGAAGCGGATTCTACGATACCTCAAGTCGAAACCGAAGCTGGGACTTTGGTATCACGCGGAGGGAGATCTAGAGTTGGAAGCGTTCACGGATTCTGACTACGGAGGATGCAGCTTGACGCGCAAATCTACAACTGGAGGTTGTCAGTTCCTAGGAGGGAGATTGGTATCCTGGCAATGCAAGAAACAAACATCGGTAGCCATTTCAACGTGCGAGGCCGAGTATGTTGCTGCTGGTAGTTGCTGCTCACAGGTTCTGTGGATACAACAACAATTGCGGGATTACGGTTTGGCTTACACTCAAACTCCTATTAGGATAGACAATCAATCTACAATTGCTATAACTAATAATCCAGTTAAACACAGTAAAACAAAGCACATAGACATAAGGCATCATTTTATTCGTGATTGTGCTGAAAAGAACTTAATCAAACTGATAAAGGTGGCAACAGAAGATAATAATGCAGATTTATTTACCAAAGCGTTTGATAAGTCACGGTTTGAGTATTTAATTCAACTGAATGGAATGCGCAACCCAGAGTAATTTGACCTTAGTAGTAGTAAGTTTATTTTATTTTATTGTAGAGTAGTAGTTTTTCTTTCTTCTCAGTAATCTGCTAGTTTAGGAAAGTTTCTATTTTTAGTAAGTTTCTATCTTTACTAAGTTAGTAGGTTAGCTTATTTTACTGCTTTTCTTATGAAAAAATAAAAGAAAAAAAAAGAGAGAAAATTACAAAAATACAAAAAAAGAGAATATCAGAAAAAAGAGTTAGGTCTTAGATACATAGGTTCAAAGTGACGAAAATTAGCACCGTCGTTACAGACTCTAAGTATTTAGGCTTTCACACATAATGCAACTAAGTCCTAAGTGTTATACTTTATTTAGTTTGATGTGTTGGTAGGCATAATACATATAGGGAATCTCAAGGCTAATAAAATATTCTAGAAAAAGTCAAGCGTGTCACTAACTTAGATGTACGACCAATCGGTCTTAATTTTTATGTATAAGACATACAAACATTGAGTCTAAATGAGGTATGCAAACTTTCTAGGGATGTATGGCAACATCAAATACATCTGGAAATGGAAAGAATAGAAATATCAGGTAAAACTGAGAGTCGAAAACATGCAACTCTGTTGTACGTAAGTACAGACCTGTTGTCTCTGTTTAGATTCGGGTTAGCAGACATGTCGCTTTGTTGTACGTCAGTACAGACCTGTCACCGCTATCTGCTAACTTTAAAAGAAAACCTTAAGGCGAACTAAGACACTTTGTTGTATGAAAATACAGACCTGTGTCCGATGTTTGTCTTTTAAAGAAAGTTTGCAAATACCAACAAGTTAGAATCTTTGTCTGTGTGCCTTGATCATAAAAGTATGTCTATGTCTGAGTCACGTAAGATAATTTCCTGATAAATAAAAAGGCCAAGGGATATTCCGAAATGTAGAATGTTTAACGGGGTAAAATACCAACAATCGGCTAAATAGGTATGTCACAACAAACAATCAAAGGAATCAAAAATTCCTAAGTGTGAAAGTTTAAGTACTGAAAGTTAGTATCAGACATCGCTATCTGATTGAACCTCTCTTAGACTATACTCATCAAAAATATGTTGTTTAGTATTTAGCTTAGCTTGTGAATATAAGTCTAGATTAAATTTTTGGTCAAAATTTTATTTTACTTTATTTTATTTTATTTTTACCTTAGTTTATTTTATTTCATTTTAGTTTAGTTTAATTTTTTACTTAGGGAAAAGGTCAAAAGTTACTAAGGGTGCATTCAAAGTTGGATAAAATAAACAATGCGTGAACTATCTTGAGCTTAGGGTAAAAGAATTGGCATAGTTTATCTGGTTACACAATACCGTAGAAAAAAATTGGAAAAGTTGAAATTATTTCAAAATTTTCGAAATTTTTCTAAGTGTTGGTGGTTTCGAATCTAAGACAGACTCGAATAAGGAGTAATTCGAATCTGTCAGTAGATTCGAATCTATGCTTAGACTCGAGGGTTGGTGGTATAAATAGGTTAACAGTAAAGGTCATTAACTCCATCTGTTTTCGAATCTATACTATCGAATCTATATTGCCGATTTCGAATCTTTTCTCGAGTCTATCGTAATCCTTCTAAACGACATTTTGTTGAGTCTCTTACTTGGTGTTTCGATTCTACAGATACATCTAGGTATAATCAACCGGATTGTACAAGATTTGTGTAGTTTTATGCACAATTTTAGACCAAATCGTCAAATTTTGAAGTTTTATAGGTCGAAATAGGGTTTTTGCTAAATTACCAAGATTGGACCTATAAAAGATCAAATTAAAAGCATAAATCATTGATTAGAACCTAGTTGAACTAATGTATGTGATTTACCAAGTTCAAAATGGTTAAAATCTTGGGTTTTTGTTGAAAACAAAACCGACGGGACCTCGAGTCTGTTCTAGGACCTTCGAATCTGTTCATGGGTTTCTCGAATCTATCAGTAGATTCGAGATGACCATGATATTCGAATCTGTCCATTAGACTCGAATAGGGACTCTTCGAATCTGTCCATTACATTCAAATATGGACACTTCGAATCTGTTACTTTCGAATCTGTACTTTATTTACTTTGTTTAATTTAAATTTTATTAAACTTGTGGAAATTTAATTGTGTTAGATTTTGTATTTAAAAAAGGTACAAAATAAAACAAATTTGAATTTAAACAAGTTTATTGATTTTTAATGAGTCTAACAGTTTTATTTATTGTGCAGATATGGCGGTTCGCGCTTTTGTCCCTAAGCATAATATGGTTCTTAATCCCGACAATAATATCCCTGAGGCGCAGGGATATCGCCAAGTTTTGGATTTCCTAGCTGAATCTAGGATTAGCTTTGCTCTATATCATAACATCCCAATTGTTATTTCATATGTGCGGCAGTTCTACGACCATTTACAAGTTGATTGCACTGTCACCCCGACAGTTCTAAGAACGAGAATCGCTGGACAGCCGTTAGTATTCTCTGCAGACATGTTGCGTCAGGTTCTGCAGTTGGGATCTCAGGAACAAGAAGATGGGCCTATTGACTTCCCGTTAAGTATTAGGCAGACTGCTTTTCTGAGAATGGGCTACAGTTTAGATGTGACAAAGTCGTCATACATGAAGAGTGGCCTGATTGGACAATGGAGATTCTTGGTGCACGTATTCATGGTCTGTTTTGCGCCGTAGAAAGCTGGCTTTGATTACATAGTGTCAAAGATCCAATCTGGAGTTATTGCATTAGTATATAATCGGAAGTTCAGCTTTTCGCAGATGTTCTTCTCGGAGTTCGTTCATCAAATTACGGCTCCAGAAAGGGAAAGATTTTTGCTGTACCCAAGATTCATAATGATGCTGATAAGGCATTTCTTGCCAGACTTGCCGCCGTCCAATGACTCTTTGAGTGTTAATGTTATGGACAAAAGAATTTTCACTGATTGTTCCTCACACCGAGGAAGATTGGCTGTTCCTGTTGCTCGTCCATTGTTCGGAGCCATTGTGGATAGGGATTTTCAAGCCCCGGAAGATGCCAACTGGGCAGGGGTCGTTGAGTTTCCACAACAACAACAACAGCAACAACGTCAACAACAACAACAGCCACGAGTTCAACGACGCCGTCAGAGACCAGCAGTGAGTCAAATCCAGGCATCAAGGCCTTCTACAAGCGAGCAGCCCCAAGCACAGGAAGCAGGGCCTTCAAGTGCAGTTCCTGATTCTGAACAAATTGCGCAAACTCTAGAAGAGATATGGGCATCAGGACCCCATGCGAACGAGGACGTGGCCGCAGCATTAGTGGGGGAGCTGCTCAGTCCACAAGAAGGAGCAGAATGTAACACCTGGCCTAAAAATATAAGGTATGAAACTCGAAAATTAAACTAATATGAAACTCGAATAATGAAGTAATAAACTCGAATGAAGTTTTTATGAATCTCGAATTATATAGCAATAAACTCGAATGATATTACATGAAACTCGAATCATGTAAGCAGAAACTCGAATAATGATGTGATGAAACTCGAATAAAGAAAGGATTAATCTCGAATGATGCTGCATAAAACTCGAATGATTAAGATACAAATCTCGATTTCTAAGGGATGAAACTCGAATAAAGAAACACAAAACTCGAACAATTAAACAAAGAAACTCGGATAACAAAGGCATAAAACTCGAATAACAAAGGCATGAAACTCGAATGCCAAAGGCAGAAAACTCGATCAAAGTATGATAAAACTCGGGTATAATCATATAAAACTCGATTGACACTGCAACAAACTCGATTCACACTTGAATCGAGTTTAACAATCCAGAAAATTTTTCTAAGTACGTATATACATATGCAGTAATAATAAATGCTGCCACCTTTGTCATGCACGCTTTTTGTACTTTATTAATAAAATACATGAAAAGCCATACTACTTAGCACTCTAAAAAGTAAGTTGTCCTTTAAAGGACAACTAGCTTGTACTTTGGTATTATTTTAATATTAAACACCATGCAACATACACTCATTAAATCGGCCACACCTTTTTTGTCCAACACTCAACCGATTACTTTTTCTTTTCATCATTTCATTGAAAAATCTAATTACTTTATCATTATTTTTAAATAACCTTTTTCTTCTATAAATAGAAGACAAAACCATTCTCAAAAATCACACCAACATACATATTCTCTCAAGAAAGAAAATCGGCCA
The DNA here is from genome assembly GCA_020465985.1 of Centrapalus pauciflorus. Taxonomy (NCBI): domain Eukaryota; kingdom Viridiplantae; phylum Streptophyta; class Magnoliopsida; order Asterales; family Asteraceae; genus Centrapalus; species Centrapalus pauciflorus. The sequence continues at coordinate 311,965 of JAANYP010007004.1, read as the reverse complement.
ACTTTAAAAGATTTCAAGTGTTCTTCAATTTTTGTAAGTTTTACTTATTCACTTTATTTTTCCACCTTAGACATTTATAAAAACATGAGAAATTAAATACATTTACTAAAATATGATACTTTTCATAATACTCGTAAAATCAGCATGCCAAAAATTTTATATATACACTTTATCTTCATGCACATGCTCACATATATACGTATGCATTTTCGTGAATATATATATATATATATATATATATATATATATATATATATATATATATATATAATACGCATTTATACATATATACGTAAGTATGCATGCATGCAAACATTTTTTTTAGAAAATAAATATCCATAAATCAATATTCACGTGTAAAACCCCAACAAAATTATTCATACATCACAGATATATACAAACGATTACGAAGTACTCAAACACGTATTATCATGATATTGACCCGAACTCATAAAAATATTAGGACAAGTCTCGACCATCCGAACAAGTGCTTAACTCAGATCCAAAAACATCATCAAAAACCAACAAGGTGAGTCTTCATAGTCCCATTTTTACATTATTATGTTTTGGGATGAAATACTTGTTTCGTTTTTTTTTATATATGGACACGAAAACTTCTCGATTCTATTGTGTATTACGTATGAGAATCTCCGCCCTTATATCATGAAATCGTTAGTTGCATTTGTTTGCAAGCGCGAATATATTGTGAATAGATCTATTGGGAGTCATGTCCCCCACTCGGGTTAGTGGTTTAGCTAACAGCGGGTGCATATATATTCAACACACGGTATTTTGGGAATACTGCTCGGGGCAAAACTTATTCTAATTAAGCTTCGGTGACATGATGGTTTACGTAATACATCTCATGGAATTTATGATTTTTATAAATTCAACGCATCTGATAATGTCCATTCCAAGAAACCCGAGACCGTTAAAGCCTATGTAGCAGGAGTTGAGTCAAGGAGAAGCTATACCGGTACTAAGCCTTTTTGCACCAAATGCACCTTCCACCACAACCCTGGCCCCTGTCCAACCCAATGCGGGAACTGTAAACGTTTGGGCCATATGGCCAAAGACTGTAGATCCGGAGCCCCGGGTGCCAGTGGTAGCAACCCGAGAGGCTGTTTCGAATGTGGTGCGACGGGACACCTCAGGAATGAGTGTCCAAAATTGAGGAACGAAGGGAGAGCTCAGGGGAGAGCATTTGTGTTGGGAGCAGGAGACGCTCGTCAGGACCCTCACGTGGTATCTGGTACGTATCTCCTAAACAATATTTACGCATACGTACTCTTTGATACTGGGGCTGATAGGAGCTTTATATCTGATAAGTTTAGCCAGCAGTTGAATGTTTCTACTTTTCCCTTAGACAACTCCTATACAATAGAACTTGCAGATGGCAAAATAATAAAGGCAAGTAGTATCATTAAGGAATGCACATTAAAGCTAGCAGATCACTCCTTTAAAATCGACTTAATGCCTATAGAACTTGGAAGTTTTGATGTGGTGATTGGTATGGACTGGTTGTCACATAACCAGGCTGAGATTTTGTGTGGTAAGAAAGTGGTGCGAATACCACTCAGTAAGAAGAAATTCCTCACGGTCCAAGGGGAAAAGAAGAACCGACAATTGAATGTCATATCCGGCCTAAGAACATTAAAATGTCTTAGGAAGGGTTGCCATGCAGTGTTGGTCCAGATCGTAGGAAAAGAGTCGAAGGAAAAACGACTTGAGGATATTCCAGTAGTACGTGACTACACGAAGGTATTTCCGGAGGACTTGCCTGGGCTTCCCCCGACTAGGCAAGTAGAATTTCAAATCGACTTAGTGCCAGGAGCTGCACCGATCGCAAGAGCCCCATATAGACTCGCACCTTCTGAGATGCAAGAATTATCCAGTCAATTACAAGAATTGATGGATAAAGGATTCATTCGACCAAGTTCCTCACCTTGGGGAGCTCCTGTTTTGTTCGTTAAAAAGAAAGACGGATCCTTCCGAATGTGCATAGACTACCGAGAACTAAACAAGTTAACGGTAAAGAACCGCTACCCCCTCCCTAGGATTGATGACCTGTTCGACCAGCTACAGGGATCTAGCTTCTACTCAAAGATTGATCTGCGCTCCGGTTACCATCAAGTGAAAGTTCGGGAAGAAGATATCCCCAAGACGGCATTTAGAACTCGTTATGGACATTACGAATTCCAGGTGATGCCATTCGGTTTAACCAACGCACCAGCCGTATTTATGGACCTCATGAATCGGGTGTGTAAACCATATCTGGATAAATTTGTAATAGTGTTCATAGACGATATCCTCATCTATTCCCGAAGTAAAGAAGAGCATGAACAACATCTCAAGTTGATCTTGGAGTTGTTAGAGAAAGAGCAGCTATACGCCAAATTTTCAAAATGTGAATTTTGGTTGCGAGAAGTAAAATTCCTTGGACATGTGATCAACAGTCAGGGAATTCAGGTCGACCCATCAAAGATCGAGGCCATAAAGAACTGGGCAATCCCTAGAACCCCCACAGAAGTCCGCCAATTCCTAGGACTTGCCGGTTATTATAGGCGATTCATTGAGAACTTCTCGAAGATAGCAGGTTCCTTAACGGAGTTGACCCGTAAGGATGTGAAATACGTCTGGGGTGAAGAGCAGGAAAAGGCGTTTCAGCTGCTTAAGCAGAAGTTGTGTAGTGCACCAATTCTGTCCCTACCCGAAGGGACTGAAAATTTTGTAGTCTACTGTGATGCCTCGCACAACGGATTAGGTTGTGTGCTCATGCAAAGGGACAAGGTCATCGCTTATGCATCCCGACAGCTCAAGATTCACGAGGTAAACTACACGACTCATGACCTGGAACTGGGAGCAGTGGTGTTTGCTCTCAAAATATGGAGGCACTATTTGTATGGAACCAAGTGCACGGTATTCACAGACCATAAAAGCCTTCAGCATATTCTGAATCAGAAAGAATTAAATATGAGGCAACGACGTTGGGTGGAACTTCTTAGCGATTATGACTGCGAGATTCGCTACCATCCAGGAAAAGCAAATGTCGTAGCTGACGCCCTAAGCCGAAAGGAACGGGTTAAGCCATCGAGAGTCCGAGCTTTGGTAATGACCATACAGTCAAACCTAAACTCTCAAGTCCGAGAGGCACAAGAAGAGGCAGTCAAGGAGGATAATCTCCTGAATGAAGCATTGAGAGGCATGGATAAGCAGTTTGAAATTAAGTCAGACGGATGCCGATACTTCATGGGCAGGATTTGGTTACCAAAGTTTGGAGGCATAAGGAAACTGGTCATGGATGAAGGGCACAAAACAAGATATGCTGTTCATCCAGGGTCGGACAAGATGTATCACGATTTGAAGGGTTCATACTGGTGGCCAAACATGAAGGCTGACATTGCTACCTACGTCAGCAAGTGCTTAACATGTTTGAAGGTTAAAGCTGAGCACCAAAAGCCATCAGGATTGCTAGTTCAGCCAGAGATACCCCAATGGAAGTGGGAAAATATCACCATGGATTTTATCACTAAGTTGCCAAAGACTTCTGGAGGTTATGACACTATCTGGGTGATCGTGGATCGGCTTACCAAAACCGCACATTTCCTTCCAATCAAGGAGACTGATAAGATGGATAAGTTAACACTAACCTATCTTAAGGAGGTCGTCTCAAGGCATGGGGTGCCAGTATCCATTATATCAGACAGAGACAGCAGATTTACGTCACGATTCTGGCAATCATTGCAAGAAGCTCTAGGAATGCGTCTGGATATGAGTACAGCCTATCACCCGCAAACGGACGGTCAGAGTGAAAAAACGATTCAGACATTGGAAGATATGCTAAGGGCATGTGTCATCGACTTTGGAAAAAGTTGGGACAGACACCTGCCATTAGTTGAGTTTTCTTATAACAACAGTTATCACTCGAGCATTAAGACCGCCCCATTCGAAGCACTCTATGGACGAAAGTGTCGATCACCTCTTTGTTGGGCTGAAGTAGGAGATAGTCAGATTACTGGACCTGAAATCATCCAGGAAACTACAGAGAAGATAGCCCAGATTCGGAACCGATTGAAGATTGCGCGTGATCGACAAAAGAGTTATGCAGACATCCGACGGAAGGATTTGGAATTCCAAGAGGGAGATCAAGTAATGCTGAAAGTCTCGCCTTGGAAAGGCGTAATCCGTTTTGGAAAACGAGGAAAACTCAATCCTCGTTATATCGGACCATTCAAAATCACCAAAAGAATTGGCCCGGTAGCTTACCGACTCGATCATCCCCCAGAGCTTAGTAACGTTCATAATACCTTCCACGTCTCCAACCTTAAGAAATGTCTGGCTGATGAATCACTCGTGATACCCATGGACGAGCTGGAGATAGACGATAAATTGAATTTCATTGAGCAACCGGTGGAAATAATGGACCGAGAAGTCAAGAAGCTCAAGCACAGTCGAATTCCAATAATAAAGGTCCGGTGGAATTCTAAACGAGGTCCTGAGTTTACTTGGGAACGCGAAGATCAATTCCGAGAGAAGTACCCCCAGCTGTTCTCAAAAGTCCAAGCAGAGGAGAACACGAGCTAATTTCGGGACGAAATTCCTTCAACGGGGGGAGACTGTAACACCTGGCCTAAAAATATAAGGTATGAAACTCGAAAATTAAACTAATATGAAACTCGAATAATGAAGTAATAAACTCGAATGAAGTTTTTATGGATCTCGAATTATATAGCAATAAACTCGAATGATATTACATGAAACTCGAATCATGTAAGCAGAAACTCGAATAATGATGTGATGAAACTCGAATAAAGAAAGGATTAATCTCGAATGATGCTGCATAAAACTCGAATGATTAAGATACAAATCTCGATTTCTAAGGGATGAAACTCGAATAAAGAAACACAAAACTCGAACAATTAAACAAAGAAACTCGGATAACAAAGGCATAAAACTCGAATAACAAAGGCATGAAACTCGAATGCCAAAGGCAGAAAACTCGATCAAAGTATGATAAAACTCGGGTATAATCATATAAAACTCGATTGACACTGCAACAAACTCGATTCACACTTGAATCGAGTTTAACAATCCAGAAAATTTTTCTAAGTACGTATATACATATGCAGTAATAATAAATGCTGCCACCTTTGTCATGCACGCTTTTTGTACTTTATTAATAAAATACATGAAAAGCCATACTACTTATCACTCTAAAAAGTAAGTTGTCCTTTAAAGGACAACTAGCTTGTACTTTGGTATTATTTTAATATTAAACACCATGCAACATACACTCATTAAATCGGCCACACCTTTTTTGTCCAACACTCAACCGATTACTTTTTCTTTTCATCATTTCATTGAAAAATCTAATTACTTTATCATTATTTTTAAATAACCTTTTTCTTCTATAAATAGAAGACAAAACCATTCTCAAAAATCACACCAACATACATATTCTCTCAAGAAAGAAAATCGGCCAACTTTAAAAGATTTCAAGTGTTCTTCAATTTTTGTAAGTTTTACTTATTCACTTTATTTTTCCACCTTAGAAATTTATAAAAACATGAGAAATTAAATACATTTACTAAAATATGATACTTTTCATAATACTCGTAAAATCATGCCAAAAATTTTATATATACACTTTATCTTCATGCACATGCTCACATATATACGTATGCTTTTTCGTGAATATATATATATATATATATATATATATATATATATATATATATATATATATATATATAATACGCATTTATACATATATACGTAAGTATGCATGCATGCAAACATTTTTTTTAGAAAATAAATATCCATAAATCAATATTCACGTGTAAAACCCCAACAAAATTATTCATACATCACAGATATATACAAACGATTACGAAGTACTCAAACACGTATTATCATGATATTGACCCGAACTCATAAAAATATTAGGACAAGTCTCGACCATCCGAACAAGTGCTTAACTCAGATCCAAAAACATCATCAAAAACCAACAAGGTGAGTCTTCATAGTCCCATTTTTACATTATTATGTTTTGGGATGAAATACATGTTTCGTTTTTTTTATATATGGACACGAAAACTTCTCGATTCTATTGTGTATTACGTATGAGAATCTCCGCCCTTATATCATGAAATCGTTAGTTGCATTTGTTTGCAAGCGCGAATATATTGTGAATAGATCTATTGGGAGTCATGTCCCCCACTCGGGTTAGTGGTTTAGCTAACAGCGGGTGCATATATATTCAACACACGGTATTTTGGGAATACTGCTCGGGGCAAAACTTATTCTAATTAAGCTTCGGTGACATAATGGTTTACGTAATACATCTCATGGAATTTATGATTTTTATAAATTCAACGCATCTGATAATGTCCATACAACTGGTCTTTTCGTGTAAACCTATGAACTCACCAACAATTTTTGTTGACGTATTTTAGCATGTATTTTCAGGTAATTAAGGCAAGTGCGCCTTCGAAAACACCAACTTCAAGCTTCCGCATTTCATGGAGTCGCATGCATATTTCGAAACTAACGGAGATTTGACTGCATTATTTTTGGACGCATTAATTATGTATTAAAATCTCTGTATTACGCGAACTTCATTTCTTTCATTTTGTAAAACATTATTACAGTTTAAATTTATTTGATGTAATATTTTCGAAAACGTCCATATAGTGGTCGTTCGTTATAATTATGGTTACGCTTCCGCACTCGTCACGCCTCGCTGCCAACCGGGGTAGCAGGGTGTGACGCAGAAGATGTTCTTAGAGATGTGGATGAGTATGAGGCAGAAAGGGTTGATGAAGGCTTGACATCATCAGCATCAGAATCAGATGATATGGATGGGCAGGAGGCTGAAGCTCCTGAATCAGTGGCTGCGGATCCCAATATTCACATCGGAACCTATGGCGCTAGGTTAGTAGTGAATGAAGCAGCAGGATCGAGGAGGAGAGAAGAAAGGGAATCTAAAGATTCGGATTTTGAAGAAGAGGAGGTTGCTCAACTAGTGACGAGGCAACGGGCCAAACGTCATCGGTTCATGCAAGGGTCTTCTTCGGCATCCACTAGTCAGTCAGAAGTTCCCCAATCCCAACCTCAAGCCACCGCTCCACCATCACCGCCACCTCAGCAGCATGAACCATACATTCCACCACCTTTCATCCCATCTCCCATTCAGTCCATTCCTTCTACGTCAGCCGCATATACCGAAAATCAACGATTCATTCAACTCAAGAGTCGTGTTGACTTTCAGAACGTTCAAATAATAACTCTTACAAAAGCTGTAGGTGAACTCCAGGAGCATAACTCAAATCTGGATAAGGAGAATGCAGAGTTGCGGAAGATTGTGGAAAGTGTCAGAGACGATAACACGGAGCTAAAATCTTTCGTAGCTGATCAATCTTCAGAAATCCGAGCAATGAGGTCCCTCCTAGAGCAACTTATGAAAAATCTACAAACTCAGGGGGAGACGAGTTGTAAGGATCAGGAGGTACAGAGAAGAGATGATGATAATGAAGGCGATGATCCCGGTGCGAATAAAGAGATTGAGTCTGTAGATTTTCCTGCAGCTCAAGTTACACAAATTCAGGGGGAGCCAAGTACAGAAGGAGAAGTAAGAGGATCTGGAAAAGAAGCAGGTTCCTCGAGGGTTCTGGACAGTGACATGATTGATGCACTGAAGGACATAGAGGAAGAGCTTATGGATTTTGACGATGAAGAAGAAGAGTTAGAAGAAGGAGAATTTATTCCAGAGGAGGTTGTGGACTGGAAATCAGACGATGAAGTGTTGGATGATGAAGACGATCAAGTCAATGAGGTTATTATCAATTCACAACCTGTCACGGAGCTATATGAAGGACAAAATCATAATGTGATTGACATTGACTATATCAAGGTAGCCTCAGTCGAGGACAAAGAACTTGAAGAGGCCGAGAAGGAGCCATCTAGAACTGACTTGATAAATCTTTGGTTCAAGAAAGAGGAAAAGAAAGATCGTTTGAAGATGAAGAAGAAAATGAGAGTTCCAGGTGCTGGAAGCTTCTCAGGAGGCATTATAAGCTGGTTCTTTGACAAAGAACTGCAGCTATTTATCTTGAAAAGAAGAGATGGACTACAATACTTGAGGGGAACACTAAAAGCATTTAACTCATTGCCCAAGATTGAAGTAAAGGAGCTTGCATGGAAAGAGTTAATTAATATAGATGAAGACCAGTACGCTGAAGTCGTGGCAAGAATTATAAAGAAAGAAGGAAGATCAGAAAAGTTTGAGCGACTCAAGCCAAGGACCGGAAAGAGGGTCGAGGATCAGTCGAGAATAATCCTCATACAGGTAGGCCATGGGCCAGGATGGTATACAAACCTGTGAGGTGTCTAAAGAAAGTACCAATGAAATCAATGCCACAAAACGTTTTGAGCAACATGAAATGGTGGTACCTCGAGATTGACACTGCTGAAGCCATCATGGAGGATCAAGACGAGCAGGTCATTTTGAAGGTATATGATCCACTGCATTTGATAAACCTATCAAAGGACGACCTGAAGAAGCTTCATGATCAACCTATCTTCTTTACTGAACCATGGAGATCTGAAGCCAGGAAGTTCCAAAAGGTAGTTAAAGTTTGTATAGATGCTGGATTATATGCAGGTAGTAGTATATATAGCTCTAGTACTTAAATTTGATATAATGTAAATAATTAGAAGCTATCGTCAAGGGGGAGTCTGTTGGTACACCCTGTGTGACGATAGCAGTCTAATCGATCTGCATTATGGTTTAAGTAATATTCTGAGTATTAACAAGTGTTTTGATATATATGTTTATATGTGTTTGTCTGTTATTGATTGTGTGTTTGAACTTGATGTAACATATTACAAGAAGTTCAAACATAAAGGTCAAAGATTAACTCAAGCATAAGTAAAACATAAGTTTCATCACTTAAGAGTTTAAGTGTTTTGGCTAGATTCGAATTGCTTAAGGGAACACATTCGAATCTGTGATAGATTCGAATGAGACCTTAGATTCGAATGGGCTAGATTCGAGGATGTCAATATGGACAGACTCGAATGGGCCTTGGGCCAGATTCGAGTTTGGCCCACATCAGACTCGAATCAGGGTCTATAATTAGGGATAGACTCGAATCATTAAGAGACTTTTTGCAGAATTCGTGAGGAATTAAGCAAGAGGCGATCTCGAGTTTATCAGCTAGGTGAGTGCCGTTTCGGAGAGAATTAGTTCGTAGGATTGTTCATGTGTCGTTCGTTCAGCGTCCAATAGTCTCCGTGTTCCGTTGGTTGAGAGTTGTCCGTCTAACCGTCAACGAGGATTCCGCACTCGTTCACGGATCCGCGTCTAGATAGATCTTGCAGTCGTAGACCTTACAACAGTAATGAAAGAACTTTTCACCGCTCATGAAATATAAATATGAAATGAGCATGATGGGTTAACTTACTTTCATTCTAGGATTACAGGTTAAACAAACCTCAAATGGAATTATTATTAATCCAAGAAAGTACATTTAGATCTTCTGAAAAGTTTAAATTTGATCAAAGTTCTCCCATCAAAGCCCAAATGGCAACCAATGTAAAATTTGATGTTGATGCCTGTGGCAAAGCTGTTTCAGTAACAGCTTACAGAGCCAGGTTTCAAGCTGACCCTAAGGAATCACATCTAGCTGTTGTAAAAAGAATATTTAGATACCTAAAGGGTACAATAGGTTTGGGTCTTTGGTATCCCAAAGACTCCAGCCTTGAACTAATAGGCTTTTCAGATTCTTATTTTGCAGGCTGCAGGCTAGACAGAAAAAGCATAGCAGGTGGGTGTCAACTCCTTGGTGGTAAGGTGATAAGTTGGTGTAGCAAGAAGTAGAATTCAGTTTCTAGGATTATATGTGAATGATATAATATTTGGTTCTACTAATGAACAGTAATGCAAAAACTTTTCACTACTCATGAATTCCGAATATGAAATGAGCATCATGGGTGAGCTTACTTTATTTCTAGGATTACAGGTTAAACAAACCTCAAATGCAATTTTTATTAATCAAAGAAAGTACATTTAGATCTTTTGAAAAGTTTAAATTTGATCAAAGTTCACCGATCAAAACTCAAATGGAAACCAATGTAAACTTGGATGTTGATGCCTGTGGCAACGCTGTTTTAGTAACAGCTTACAGAGCCAGGTTTCAAGCAGACCCTAAGGAATCACATCTAGCTATTGTAAAAAGAATATTCAGATACCTAAAGGGTACACCAGAACTGGGTCTTTGGTATCCCAAAGACTCCAGCCTTGAACTAATTGGCTATTCAGATTATGATTTTGCAGGCTACAGGTTAGACAGAAAAAGCACAACAGGTGGGTGCCAACTCCTTGGTGGTAAGTTGATAAGTTGGTGTAGCAAGAAGCAGAATTCAGTTTCTAGGATTATATGTGAATGATATAATATTTGGTTTTACTAATGAATATTAATGCAAGAAGTTTTCACTGCTCATGAAATACAAATATTTAATGAGCATGATGGGTGAACTTACTTTCTTTCTAGGATTAGAAGTTAAACAAACCTCAAATGAAATTTTTATTAATCAAAGAAAGTACACTTTAGATCTTCTGAAAAGTTTAAATTTGATCAAAGTTCTCCCATCAAAACCCAAATGGCAGCCAATGTAAAATTTGATGTTTATGCCTGTGGCAAAGCTGTTTCAGTAACAGCTTACAGAGCCAGGTTTCAAGCTGACCCTAAGGAATCACATCTAGCTGTTCTGAATAGAATATTCAGATACCTAAAGGGTACACTAGGTTTGGGTCTTTGGTATCCCAAAGACTCCAGCCTTGAACTAATAGGCTATTCAGATTCTTGTTTTGCAGGCTGCAGGCTAGACAGAAAAAGCATAGCAGGTGGGCGTCAACTCCTTGGTGGTAAGGTGATAAGTTGGTGTAGCAAGAAGCAGAATTCGGTTTCTAGGATTATATGTGAATGATATAATATTTGGTTCTACTAATGAAACGTAATGCAAAAACTTTTCACTGCTCATGAATTCCGAATATGAAATGAGCATGATGGGTGAGCTAACTTTATTTCTAGGATTACAGGTTAAACAAACCTCAAATGCAATTTTTATTAATCAAAGAATGTACATTTAGATCTTTTGAAAAGTTTAAATTTGATTAAAGTTCACCCATCAAAACTCAAATGGAAACCAATGTAAAATTGGATGTTGATGCCTGTGGCAACGCTGTTTTAGTAACAGCTTACAGAGCCAGGTTTCATGCTGACCCTAAGGAATCACATCTAGCTGCTGTAAAAAGAGTATTCAGATACCTAAAGGGTACACCAGCATTGGGTCTTTGGTATCCCAAAGACTCCAGCCTTGAACTAATAGGCTATTCAGATTCTTATTTTGCAGGCTGCAGGCTAGACAGAAAAAGCACAACAGGTGGGTGTCAACTCCTTGGTGGTAAGTTGATAAGTTGTTGTAGCAAGAAGCAGAATTCAGTTTCTAGGAATATATGTGAATGATATAATATTTGGTTTTACTAATGAACAGTAATGCAAGAACTTTTCACTGCTCATGAAATATAAATATGAAATGAGCATGATGGGTGAACTTACCTTCATTCTAGGATTACAGGTTAAACAAACCTCAAATTGAATTTTTATTAATCAAAGAAAGTACACTTTTGATCTTCTGAAAAGTTTAAATTTGATCAAAGTTCTCCCATCAAAACCCAAATGGCAACCAATGTAAAATTGGATGCTGATGCCTGGGCCAAAGCTATTTCAGTAACAGCTTACAGAGCCAGGTTTCAAGATGACCCTAAGGAATCACATCTTGTTGCTGTAAAAAGAAAATTCAAATACCTAAAGGGTACACTTGCATTAGGTCTTTGGTATCCCAAAGACTCCAGCCTTGAACTAATTGGCCACTCAGATTCTGATTTTGCAGGCTACAGGTTAGACAAAAAAAGCACAACAGGTGGGTGTCAACTCCTTGGTGGTAAGTTGATAAGTTGGTGTAGCAAGAAGCAGAATTTCAGTTTCTAGGGTTATATGTGAATGATATAATATTAGGTTTTACTAATGAACAGTAATGCAAGAAGTTTTCACTGCTCCTGAAATATGAATATGAAATGAGCATGATGGGTGAACTTACTTTCTTTCTAGGATTACAAGTTAAACAAACCTCAAATGGAATTTTTATAAATCAAAGAAAGTACACTTTAGATCTTCTGAAAAGTTTAAATTTGATCAAAGCTCTCCCATCAAAACCCAAATGGCAACCAATGTAAAAATGGATGCTGATGCATGTGGCAAAGCTGTTTCAGTAATAGCTTAAAGAGCCAGGTTTTAAGTTGACCCTATGGAATCACATCTAGCTGCTGTAAAAAGAATATTCAGATACCTAAAGGGTACACCAGCATTGGGTCTTTGGTATCCCAAAGACTCCAGCCTTGAACTAATTGGCCATTCAGATTCTGATTTTGAAGGCTGTAGGTTAGACAGAAAAAGGACAACAGGTGGTTGTCAACTCCTTGGTGGTAAGTTGATAAGTTGGTGTAGCAAGAAGCCGAATTCAGTTTCTAGAATTATATGTGAATGATATAATATTTGGTTTTACTAATGAAGAATAATGCAAGAACTTTTCACTACTCATGAAATATAAATATGAAATGAGCATGATGGGTGAACTTACTTTCTTTCTAGGATTACAGGTTAAACAAACCTCAAATGGAATTTTTATTAATCAAAGAAAGTACATTTAGATCTTCTGAAAAGTTTAAATTTGATCAAAGTTCTCCCATCAAAACCCAAAAGGCAAACAATGTAAAATTTGATGTTGATGCCTGTTGCAAAGCTGTTTCAGTAACAGCTTACAAAGCCATGTTTCAAGCTGACCCTAAGGAATCACATCTAGCTGCTGTAAAAAGAATATTCAGACACCTAAAGGGTACACCAGGTTTGGGTCTTTGGTATCCCAAAGACTCCAGCCTTGAACTAATAGGCTATTCAGATTCTTATTTTGCAGGCTGCAGGCTAGACAGAAAAAGCATAGCAGGTGGGTGTCAACTCCTTGGTGGTAAGGTGATAAGTTGGTGTAGCAAGAAGCAGAATTCAGTTTCTAGGATTATATGTGAATGATATAATATTTGGTTCTACTAATGAACAGTAATGCAAAAACTTTTCACTGCTCATGAATTCCGAATATGAAATGAGCATGATGGGTGAGCTTACTTTATTTCTAGGATTACAGGTTAAACAAACCTCAAATGCAATTTTTATTAATCAAAAATGTACATTTAGATCTTTTGAAAAGTTTAAATTTGATCAAAGTTCACCCATCAAAACTCAAATGGAAACCAATGTAAAATTGGATGCTGATTCCTGTGGCAAAGCTGTTTCAGTAACAGCTTACAGAGCCAGGTTTGAAGTTGAGCCTAAGGAATCACATCTAGCTGCTGTAAAAAGAATATTTAGATACCTAAAGGGTACACCAGCATTGGGTTTTTGGTATCCCAAAGACTCCAGCCTTGAACTAATTGGCCATTCAGATTCTGATTTTGTAGGCTGCAGGTTAGACAGAAAAAACACAACAGGTGGGTGTCAACTCCTTGGTGGTAACTTGATAAGTTGGTGTAGCAAGAAGCAGAATTCAGTTTCTAGGATTATATGTGAATGATATAATATACGGTTTTACTAATGAATATTAATGCAAGAACTTTTCACTGCTCATGAAATACAAATATGAAATGAGCATGACGGGTGAACGTACTTTCTTTTCTAGGATTACAAGTTAAACAAACCTCAAATGAAATTTTTATTAATCAAAGTAAGTACACTTTAGATATTCTGAAAAGGTTAAATTTGATCAAAGTTCTCCCATCAAAACCAAAATGGCAACCAATGTAAAATTGGATGTTGATGCCTGTGGCAAAGCTGACCCTAAGGAATCACAACTAGCTGCTGTAAAAAGAATATTCAGATTCCTAAACGGTACACTAGCATTGGGTCTTTGGTATCCCAAAGACTCCAGCTTTGAACTAATTGGCCATTCAGATTCTGATTTTGCAGGCTGCAGGTTAGACAAAAAAAAGCACAACAGGTGGATGTCAACTCCTTGGTGGTAAGTTGATAAGTTGGTGTAGCAAGAAGCAGAATTCAGTTTCTAGGATTATGTGTGAATGATATAATATTAGGTTTTACTAATGAACAGTAATGCAAGAAGTTTTCACTGCTCATGAAATATAAATATGAAATAAGCATGATGGGTGAACTTACTTTCTTTCTAGGATTACAAGTTAAACAAACCTTAAATGGAATTTTTATTAATCAAAGAAAGTACACTTTAGATATTCTGAAAAGTTTTAATTGATCAAAGTTCTCCCATCAAAACCCAAATGGCAACCAATGTAAAATTGGATGCTGATGCCTGTGGCAAAGCTGTTTCAGTAATAGCTAACAGAGCCAGGTTTCAAGTTGACCCTAAGGAATCACATCTAGCTGCTGTAAAAAGAATATTCAGATACCTAAAGGGTACACCAGCATTGGGTCTTGGGTATCCCAAAGACTCTAGCCTTGAACTAATTGGTCATTCAGATTCTGATTTTGCAGGCTGCAGGTTAGACTGAAAAAGCACACCTGGTGGGTGTCAACTCCTTGGTGGTAAGTTGATAAGTTGGTGTAGCAAGAAGCAGAATTCAGTTTCTAGAATTATATATGAATGATATAATATTTGATTTTACTAATGAAGAATAATGCAAGAACTTTTCACTGCTCATGAAATATAAGTATTTAATGAGCATGATGGGTGAACTTACTTTCTTTCTAGGATTACAGGTTAAACAATCCTCAAATGAAGTTTTTATTAATCAAAGAAAGTACATTTAGATTTTCTGAAAAGTTTAAATTTGATCAAAGTTCTTCCATCAAAACCCAAATGGCAAACAATGAAAAATTTGATGCTGATGCCTGTTGCAAAGCTGTTTCATTAACAGCTTACAGAGCCAGGTTTCAAGCTGACCCTAAGGAATCACATCTAGCTGCTGTAAAAAGAATATTCAGACACCTAAAGGGTACACCAGGTTTGGGTCTTTGGTATCCCAAAGACTCCAGCCTTGAACTAATAGGCTATTCAGATTCTTATTTTGCAGGCTGCAGGCTAGACAGAAAAAGCACAGCAGGTGGGTGTCAACTCCTTGGTGGTAAGGTGATAAGTTGGTGTAGCAAGAAGCAGAATTCAGTTTCTAGGATTATATGTGAATGATATAATATTTGGTTCTATTAATGAACTGTAATGCAAAAACTTTTCACTGCTCTTGAATTCTGAATATGAAATGAGCATGATGGGTGAACTTACTTTATTTCTAGGATTACACGTTAAACAAACCTCAAATGCAGTTTTTATTAATCAAAGAAAGTACATTTAGATCTTTTGAAAAGTTTAAATTTGATCAAAGTTCACCAATCAAAACTCAAATGGAAACCAATGTAAATTTGGATGCTGATTCCTGTGGCAAAGTTGTTTCAGTAACAGCTTACAGAGCCAGGTTTCAAGTTGAGCCTAAGGAATCACATCTAGCTGCTGTAAAAAGAATATTTAGATACCTAAAGGGTACACCAGCATTGGGTCTTTGGTATCCCGAAGACTCCAGCCTTGAACTAATTGGCCATTCAGATTCTGATTTTGTAGGCTGCAGGTTAGACAGAAAAAACACAAGAGGTGGATGTCAACTCCTTGGTGGTATGTTGATAAGTTGGTGTATCAAGAAGCAGAATTCAGTTTCTAGGATTATATGTGAATGATATAATATTTGGTTTTACTAATGAATATTAATGCAAGAACTTTTCACTGCTCATGAAATACAAATATGAAATGAGCATGATGGGTGAACTTACATTCTTTCTAGGATTACAAGTTAAACAACCTCAGATGAAATTTTTATTAATCAAAGAAAGTACACTTTAGATATTCTGAAAAAGGTTAAATTTGATCAAAGTTCTCACATCAAAACCCAAATGGCAACCAATGTAAAATTAAATGTTGATGCCTGTGGCAAAGCTGTTTCTATAACAGCTTACATAGCCAGGTTTCAAGCTGACCCTAAGGAATCACATCTAGCTGCTGTAAAAAGAATATTCAGATACCTAAAGGGTACACTAGCATTGGGTATTTGGTATCCCAAAGACTCCAGCCTTGAACTAATTGGCCATTCAGATTCTGATTTTGCAGGCTGCAGATTAGACAAAAAAAGCACAACAGGTGGGTGTCAACTCCTTGGTGGTAAGTTGATAAGTTGGTGTAGCAAGAAGCAGAATTCAGTTTCTAGGATTATATGTTAATGATATAATATTAGGTTTTACTAATGAACAGTAATGCAAGAAGTTTTCACTGCTCATGAAATATAAATATGAAATGAGCATGATGGGTGAACTTACTTTCTCTCTAGGATTACAAGTTAAACAAACCTCAAATGGAATTTTTATTAATCAAAGAAAGTACACTTTAGATCTTCTGAAAAGTTTAAATTTGATCAAAGTTCTCCTATCAAAACCCAAATGGCAACCAATGTAAAATTTGATGCTGATGCCTGTGGCAAAGCTGTTTCAGTAACAGCTTTCAGAGCCAGGTTTCAAGTTGACCCTAAGGAATCACATCTAGCTGCTGTAAAAAGAATATTCAGATACCTAAAGGGTACACCAGGTTTGGGTCTTTGGTATCCCAAAGACTCCAGCCTTGAACTAATAGGCTATTCAGATTCTTATTTTGCAGGCTGCAGGCTAGACAGAAAAAGCACAGCAGGTGGGTGTCAACTCCTTGGTGGTAAGGTGATAAGTTGGTGTAGCAAGAAGCAGAATTCAGTTTCTAAAATTATATGTGAATGATATAATATTTGGTTCTATTAATGAACAGTAATGCAAAAACTTTTCACTGCTCTTGAATTCCGAATATGAAATGAGCATGATGGGTGAACTTACTTTATTTCTAGGATTACAAGTTAAACAAACCTCAAATGGAATTTTTATTAATCAAAGAAAGTACACTTTAGATCTTCTGAAAAGTTTAAATTTGATCAAAGTTCTCCCATCAAAACCCAAATGGCAACCAATGTAAAATTTGATGCTGATGCCTGTGGCAACGTTGTTTCAGTAACAGCTTACAGAGCCAGGTTTCAAGATGACCCTAAGGAATCACATCTAGCTGTTGTAAAAAGAATATTCAGATACCTAAAGGGTACACCAGCATTGGGTGTTTGGTATCCCAAAGACTCCAGCCTTGAACTAACAGGCTATTCAGATTCTTATTTTGCAGGATGCAGGCTAGACAGAAAAAGCACAGCAGGTGGGTGTCAACTCCTTGGTGGTAAGTTGATAACTTGGTGTAGCTAGAAGTAGAATTTAGTTTCTAGAAATATATGTGACTGATATAATATTTGGTTTTACTAATGAAGAATAATGCAAGAACTTTTCACTGCTCATGAAATACAAATATTTAATGAGCATGATGGTTGAACTTACTTTCTTTCTAGGATTACAGGTTAAACAATCCTCAAATGGAGTTTTTATTAATCAAAGAAAGTACACTTAGATCTTCTGAAAAGTTTAAATTTGATCAAAGTTCTCCCATCAAAACCCAAATGGCAACCAATGTAAAATTTGATGCTGATGCCTGTGGCAACGTTGTTTCAGTAACAGCTTACAGAGCCAGGTTTCAAGATGACCCTAAGGAATCACATCTAGCTGTTGTAAAAAGAATATTCAGATACCTAAAGGGTACACCAGCATTGGGTCTTTGGTATCCCAAAGACTCCAGCCTTGAACTAATAGGCTATTCAGATTCTTATTTTGCAGGCTGCAAGCTAGACAGAAAAAGCACAGCAGGTGGGTGTCAACTCCTTGGTGGTAAGTTGATAACTTGGTGTAGCAAGAAGCAGAATTTCGTTTCTAGGATTATATGTGAATGATATAATATTTGGTTCTATTAATGAACAGTAATGCAAAAACTTTTCACTGCTCTTGAATTCCGAATATGAAATGAGCATGATGGGTGAACTTACTTTATTTCTAGGATTACACGTTAAACAAACCTCAAATGCAATTTTTATTAATCAAAGAAAGTACATTTAGATCTTTTGAAAAGTTTAAATTTGATCAAAGTTCACCCATCAAAACTCAAATGGAAACCAATGTAAAATTGGATGCTGATTCCTGTGGCAAAGCTGTTTCAGTAACAGCTTACAGAGCCAGGTTTCAAGTTGAGCCTAAGGAATCACATCTAGCTGCTGTAAAAAGAATATTTAGATACCTAAAGGGTACACCAGCATTGGGTGTTTGGTATCCCAAAGACTCCAGCCTTGAACTAACAGGCTATTCAGATTCTTATTTTGCAGGATGCAGGGCCTCAAGACAGAGAAGAGCACAGCAGGTGGTGTGCGACTCCTCTGGTGGTAAGGCGTTGATAACTTTGTGTAGCAAGAAGTATGAATTATAGTTTCTAGAAATATAATGGTGACTGATAAGATATATTGGTTTTACTAAAATGAAGATAATGCGACAAGAACTTTCAACCTGCGTCATTCGAAATACAAAGTATTTAATGGCATGAATGGTTGAGACTTACTTCTCTTTCTTAGGATTACAGTTAAACAATCCCAATGGAGTGTTTTATTAATAAAACTAGAAAGTCATCTTAGATCTTCTGAAAAGTGTTTAATTTGGATCAAAGTTCTCCCATACCAAGAAGCCCAAATGGCAACCAATGTAAAATTTGATGCTGATGCCTGTGGCAACGTTGTTTCAGTAACAGCTTACAGAGCCAGGTTTCAAGATGACCCTAAGGAATCACATCTAGCTGTTGTAAAAAGAATATTCAGATACCTAAAGGGTACACCAGCATTGGGTCTTTGGTATCCCAAAGACTCCAGCCTTGAACTAATAGGCTATTCAGATTCTTATTTTGCAGGCTGCAAGCTAGACAGAAAAAGCACAGCAGGTGGGTGTCAACTCCTTGGTGGTAAGTTGATAACTTGGTGTAGCAAGAAGCAGAATTTCGTTTCTAGGATTATATGTGAATGATATAATATTTGGTTCTATTAATGAACAGTAATGCAAAAACTTTTCACTGCTCTTGAATTCCGAATATGAAATGAGCATGATGGGTGAACTTACTTTATTTCTAGGATTACACGTTAAACAAACCTCAAATGCAATTTTTATTAATCAAAGAAAGTACATTTAGATCTTTTGAAAAGTTTAAATTTGATCAAAGTTCACCCATCAAAACTCAAATGGAAACCAATGTAAAATTGGATGCTGATTCCTGTGGCAAAGCTGTTTCAGTAACAGCTTACAGAGCCAGGTTTCAAGTTGAGCCTAAGGAATCACATCTAGCTGCTGTAAAAAGAATATTTAGATACCTAAAGGGTACACCAGCATTGGGTGTTTGGTATCCCAAAGACTCCAGCCTTGAACTAACAGGCTATTCAGATTCTTATTTTGCAGGATGCAGGCTAGACAGAAAAAGCACAGCAGGTGGGTGTCAACTCCTTGGTGGTAAGTTGATAACTTGGTGTAGCTAGAAGTAGAATTTAGTTTCTAGAAATATATGTGACTGATATAATATTTGGTTTTACTAATGAAGAATAATGCAAGAACTTTTCACTGCTCATGAAATACAAATATTTAATGAGCATGATGGTTGAACTTACTTTCTTTCTAGGATTACAGGTTAAACAATCCTCAAATGGAGTTTTTATTAATCAAAGAAAGTACACTTAGATCTTCTGAAAAGTTTAAATTTGATCAAAGTTCTCCCATCAAAACCCAAATGGCAACCAATGTAAAATTTGATGCTGATGCCTGTGGCAACGTTGTTTCAGTAACAGCTTACAGAGCCAGGTTTCAAGATGACCCTAAGGAATCACATCTAGCTGTTGTAAAAAGAATATTCAGATACCTAAAGGGTACACCAGCATTGGGTCTTTGGTATCCCAAAGACTCCAGCCTTGAACTAATAGGCTATTCAGATTCTTATTTTGCAGGCTGCAAGCTAGACAGAAAAAGCACAGCAGGTGGGTGTCAACTCCTTGGTGGTAAGTTGATAACTTGGTGTAGCAAGAAGCAGAATTCAGTTTCTAGGATTATATGTGAATGATATAATATTTGGTTTTACTAATGAATATTAATGCAAGAACTTTTCACTGCTCATGAAATACAAATATGAAATGAGCATGATGGTTGAACTTAGTTTCTTTCTAGGATTACACGTTAAACAAACCTCAAATGGCATTTTTATTAATCAAAGAAAGTACACTTTAGATCTTCTGAAAAGTTTAAATTTGATCAAAGTTCTCTCATCAAAACCCAAATGGCAACCAATGTAAAATTGGATGCTGATGCTTGTGGCAAAGCTGTTTTAGTAACAGCTTACAGAGCCAGGTTTCAAGCTGACCCTAAGGAATCACATCTAGCTGTTGTAAAAAGAATATTCAGATACCAAAAGGGTACACCAGCATTGGGTCTTTGGTATCCCAAAGACTCCAGCCTTGAACTAATTGGCCATTCAGATTATGATTTTGAAGGCTGCAGGGTAGACAGAAAAAGCACTATAGGTGGGTGTCAACTCCTTGGTGGTAAGTTGATAAGTTGGTGTAGCAAGAAGCAGAATTCAGTTTCAAGAATTATATGTGAATGATATAATATTTGGTTTTACTAATGAACAATAATGCAAGAACTTTTCACTGCTCATGAAATATAAATATGAAATGAGCATGATGGGTGAACTTACTTTCTTTCTAGGATTACAGGTTAAACAAACCTCAAATGGAAGTTTTATTAATAAAAGAAAGTACATTTAGATCTTCTGAAAAGTTTAAATTTGATCAAAGTTCTCCCGTCAAAACCCAAATGTCAAACAATGTAAAATTTGATGCTGATGCCTGTGGCAAAGCTGTTTCATTAACAGTTTACAGAGCCAGGTTTCAAGCTGACCCTAAGGAATCACATCTAGCTGCTGTATAAAGAATATTCAGATGCCTAAAGGGTACACCAGGTTTGGGTCTTTGGTATCCCAAAGACTCCAGCCTTGAACTAATAGGCTATTCAGATTCTTATTTTGCAGGCTGCAGGCTAGATAGAAAGAGCACAGCAGGTGGGTGTCAACTCCTTGGTGGTAAGGTGATAAGTTGGTGTAGCAAGAAGCAGAATTCAGTTTCTAGGATTATATGTGAATCATCTAATATTTGGTTCTACTAATGAACAGTAACGCAAAAACGTTTCACTGCTCATGAATTCCGAATATGAAATGAGCATGATGGGTGAACTTACTTTATTTCTAGGATTACACGTTAAACAAACCTCAAATGCAATTTTTGTTAATCAAAGAAAGTACATTTAGAGCCAGGTTTCTAGGATTATATGTGAATGATATAATATTTGGTTTTACTAATGAATATTAATGCAAGAACTTTTCACTGCTCATGAAATACAAATATGAAATGAGCATGATGGTTGAACTTACTTTCTTTCTAGGATTACAAGTTAAACAAACCTCAAATGGCATTTTTATTAATCAAAGAAAGTACACTTTAGATCTTCTGAAAAGTTTAAATTTGATCAAAGTTCTCCCATCAAAACCCAAATGGCAACCAATGTAAAATTGGATGATGATGCCTGTGGCAAAGCTGTTTTAGTAACAGCTTACAGAGCCAGGTTTCAAGCTAACCCTAAGGAATCACATCTAGCTATTGTAAAAAGAATATTCAGATACCTAAAGGGTACACCAGCATTGGGTCTTTGGTATCCCAAAGACTCCAGCCTTGAACTAATTGGCCATTCAGATTATGATTTTGAAGGCTGCAGGGTAGACAGAAAAAGCACAATAGGCGGGTGTCAACTCCTTGGTGGTAAGTTGATAAGTTGGTGTAGCAAGAAGCAGAATTCAGTTTCTAGAATTATATGTGAATGATGTAATATTTGGTTTTACTAATGAACAATAATGCAAGAACTTTTCACTGCTCATGAAATATAAATATGAAATGAGCATGATGGGTGAACTTACTTTCTTTCTAGGATTACAGGTTAAACAAACCTCAAATGGAAGTTTTATTAATAAAAGAAAGTACATTTAGATCTTCTGAAAAGTTTATATTTGATCAAAGTTCTCCCATCAAAACCCAAATGTCAAACAATGTAAAATTTGATGCTGATGCCTGTGGCAAAGCTGTTTCATTAACAGTTTACAGAGCCAGGTTTCAAGCTGACCCTAAGGAATCACATCTAGCTGCTGTATAAAGAATATTCAGATGCCTAAAGGGTACACCAGGTTTGGGTCTTTGGTATCCCAAAGACTCCAGCCTTGAACTAATAGGCTATTCAGATTCTTATTTTGCAGGCTGCAGGCTAGATAGAAAGAGCACAGCAGGTGGGTGTCAACTCCTTGGTGGTAAGGTGATAAGTTGGTGTAGCAAGAAGCAGAATTCAGTTTCTAGGATTATATGTGAATCATCTAATATTTGGTTCTACTAATGAACAGTAATGCAAAAACGTTTCACTGCTCATGAATTCCGAATATGAAATGAGCATGATGGGTGAACTTACTTTATTTCTAGGATTACACGTTAAACAAACCTCAAATGCAATTTTTGTTAATCAAAGAAAGTACATTTAGAGCCAGGTTTCTAGGATTATATGTGAATGATATAATATTTGTTTTTACTAATGAATATTAATGCAAGAACTTTTCACTGCTCATGAAATACAAATATGAAATGAGCATGATGGTTGAACTTACTTTCTTTCTAGGATTACAAGTTAAAAAAACCTCAAATGGCATTTTTATTAATCAAAGAAAGTACACTTTAGATCTTCTGAAAAGTTTAAATTTGATCAAAGTTCTCCCATCAAAACCCAAATGGCAACCAATGTAAAGTTAGATGTTGATGCCTGTGGCAAAGCTATTTTAGTAACAGCTTACAGAGCTAGGTTTCAAGCTGACCCTAACGAATCACATATAGCTGTTGTAAAAAGAATATTCAGATACCTAAAGGGTACACCAACATTGGGTCTTTGGTATCCCAAAGACTCCAGCCTTGAACTAATAGCCTATTCAGATTCTTATTTTGCAGGCTGCAGGCTAGACAGAAAAAGCATAGCAGGTGGGTGTCAACTCCTTGGTGGTAAGGTGATAAGTTGGTGTAGCAAGAAGCAGAATTCAGTTTCTAGGATTATATGTGAATGATATAATATTTGGTTTTACTAATGAACAGTAATGCAAGAACCTTTCACTGCTAATGAAATATACAAATGAAGTGAGCATGATGGATGAACTTACTTTCATTCTTGGATTACAGGTTAAACAAACCTCAAATGAAATTTTTATTAATCAAAGAAAGTACACTTTAGATCTTCTGAAAAGTTTAAATTTGATCAAAGTTCTCCCATCAAAACCCAAATGGCAACCAATGTAAAATTGGATGCTGATGCCTGTGGCAACGCTGTTTCAGTAACAGCTTACAGAGCCAGGTTTCAAGTTGACCCTAAGGAATCACATGTAGCTGCTGTAAAAAGAATATTCAGATTCCTAAAGGGTACACCAGCATTAGGTCTTTGGTATCCTAAAGACTCCAGCCTTGAACTAATTGGCAATTCAGATTCTAATTTTGCAGGCTGCAGGTTAGACAGAAAAAGCACAACAGGTGGGTGTCAACTCCTTGGTGGTAAGTTGTTAAGTTGGTGTAGCAAGAAGCAGAATTCAGTTTCTAGAATTTTATGAGAATGATATAATATTTGGTTTTACTAATGAAGAATAATGCAAGAACTTTTCACTGCTCAAGAAATATAAATATGAAATGAGCATGATGGTTGAACTTACTTTCTTTCTAGGATTATAGGTTAAACAAACCTCAAATGGAATTTTTATAAATCAAAGAAAGTACATTTAGATCTTCTGAAAAGTTTAAATTTGATCAATTTTCTCCCATCAAAACCCAAATGGCAAACAATGTAAAATTTGATGCTGATGCCTGTTGCAAAGCTGTTTCAGTAACAGCTTACAGAGCCAGGTTTCAAGTTGACCCTAAGGAATCACATCTAGCTGCTGTAAAAAGATTATTCAGATACCTAAAGGGTACACCAAGTTTGGGTCTTTGGTATCCCAAAGACTCCAGCCTTGTACTAATAGGCTATTCAGATTCTTATTTTGCAGGCTGCAGGCTAGACAGAAAAAGCACAGTAGGTGGCTGTCAACTCCTTGGTGGTAAGGAGATAAGTTGGTGTAGCAAGAAGCAGAATTCAGTTTCTAGGATTATATGTGAATGATATAATATTTGGTTCTACTAATGAACAGTAATGCAAACACTTTTCACTGCTCATGAAATCCGAATATAAAATGAGCAAGATGGGTGAACTTACTTTATTTCTAGGATTACACGTTAAACAAACCTCAAATGCAATTTTTATTAATCAAAGAAAGTACATTTAGATCTTTTGAAAAGTTTAAATTTGATCAAAGTTCACCCATCAAAACTCAAATGGAAACCAATGTAAAATTGGATGTTCATGCATGTGGCAACGCTGTTATAGTAACAGCTTACAGAGCCAGGTTTCAAGCTGACCCAAAGGAATCACATCTAGCTGTTGTAAAAAGAATATTCAGATACCTAAAGACTCCAGCATTGAGTCTTTGGTATCCCAAAGACTCCAGCCTTGAACTAACTGGCGATTCAGATTCTGATTTTGCAGGCTGCAGGTTAGACAGAAAAAGCACAACCGGTGGGTGTCAACTTCTTGGTGGTAAGTTGATAAGTTGGGGTAGCAAGAAGCAGAATTCAGTTTCTTGAATTATAATTGAATGATATAATATTTGGTTTTACTAATGAAGAATAATGAAAGAACTTTTCACTGCTCATGAAATATAATTATGAAATGAGCATGATGGGTGAACTTACTTTCTTTCTAGGACTACTAGTTAAACAAACCTCAAATGGAATTTTTATTAATCAAAGAAAGTACATTTAGATCTTCTGAAAATTTTAAATTTGATCAAAGTTCTCCCATCAAAACCCAAATGGCAACCAATATAAAGTTGGATGTTGATGCCTGTGGCAAAGTTGTTTCTATAACAGCTTACATAGCCAGGTTTCAAGCTGACCCTAAGGAATCACATCTAGCTGCTGTAAAAAGAACATTCAGATACCTAAAGGGTACACTAGCATTGGGTCTTTGGTATCCTAAAGACTCTAGCCTTGAACTAATTGGCCATTCAGATTCTGATTTTGCAGGCTGCATGTTAGACAATAAAAGCACAACAGGTGGGTGTCAACTCCTTGGTGGTAAGTTGATAAGTTGGTGTAGCAAGAAGCAAAATTCAGTTTCTAGGATTATATGTGAATGATATAATATTAGGTTTTACTAATGAACAGTAATGCAAGAACTTTTCACTGCTCATGAAATATAAATATGAAATGAGCATGATGGGTGAACTTACTTTCGTTCTAGGATTACTAGTTAAACAAACCTCAAATGGAAATTTTATTAATCAAAGAAAGTACACTTTAGATCTTCTGAAAAGTTTAAATTTGATCAAAGTTCTCCCATCAAAACCCAAATGACAACCAATGTAAAATTGGATGCTGATGCCTGTGGCAAAGCTGTTTCAGTAACAGCTTACAGAGCCAGGTTTCAAGTTGACCCTAAGGAATCACATCTAGCTGCTGTAAAAAGAATATTCAGATACCTAAAGGGTACACCAGCATTGGGTCTTTGGTATCCCAAAGACTCCAGCCTTGAACTAATTGGCCATTCAGATACAGATTTTGCAGTCTGCAGGTTAGACAGAAAAAGCGCAACAGGTGGGTGTCAACTCCTTGGTGGTAAGTTGATAAGTTGGTGTAGCAAGAAGCAGAATTGAGTTTCTAGAATTATATGTGAATGATATAATATTTGGTTTTACTAATGAAGAATAATGCAAGAACTTTTCACTACTCATGAAATATAAATATGAATTGAGCATGATGGGTGAACTTACTTTCTTTCTAGGATTACAAGTTAAACAAACGTCAAATGGAATTTTTATTAATCAAAAAAAGTACACTTTAGATCTTCTGAAAAGTTTAAATTTGATCAAAGTTCTCCCATCAAAACCCAAATGGCAACCAATGTAAAAGTGGATGCTGATGCCTGTGGCAAAGCTGTTTCAGTAACAGCTTACAGAGCCAGGTTTCAAGTTGATCCTAAGGAATTACATCTAGCTGCTGTAAAAAGAATATTCAGATACCTAAAGGGTACACCAGGATTGGGTCTTTGGTATCCCAAAGACTCCAGCCTTGAACTAACTGGCGATTCAGATTCTGATTTTGCAGGCTGCAGGTTAGACAGAAAAAGCACAACCGGTGGGTGTCAACTTCTTGGTGGTAAGTTGATAAGTTGGGGTAGCAAGAAGCAGAATTCAGTTTCTTGAATTATAATTGAATGATATAATATTTGGTTTTACTAATGAAGAATAATGAAAGAACTTTTCACTGCTCATGAAATATAATTATGAAATGAGCATGATGGGTGAACTTACTTTCTTTCTAGGACTACTAGTTAAACAAACCTCAAATGGAATTTTTATTAATCAAAGAAAGTACATTTAGATCTTCTGAAAATTTTAAATTTGATCAAAGTTCTCCCATCAAAACCCAAATGGCAACCAATATAAAGTTGGATGTTGATGCCTGTGGCAAAGTTGTTTCTATAACAGCTTACATAGCCAGGTTTCAAGCTGACCCTAAGGAATCACATCTAGCTGCTGTAAAAAGAACATTCAGATACCTAAAGGGTACACTAGCATTGGGTCTTTGGTATCCTAAAGACTCTAGCCTTGAACTAATTGGCCATTCAGATTCTGATTTTGCAGGCTGCATGTTAGACAATAAAAGCACAACAGGTGGGTGTCAACTCCTTGGTGGTAAGTTGATAAGTTGGTGTAGCAAGAAGCAAAATTCAGTTTCTAGGATTATATGTGAATGATATAATATTAGGTTTTACTAATGAACAGTAATGCAAGAACTTTTCACTGCTCATGAAATATAAATATGAAATGAGCATGATGGGTGAACTTACTTTCGTTCTAGGATTACTAGTTAAACAAACCTCAAATGGAATTTTTATTAATCAAAGAAAGTACACTTTAGATCTTCTGAAAAGTTTAAATTTGATCAAAGTTCTCCCATCAAAACCCAAATGACAACCAATGTAAAATTGGATGCTGATGCCTGTGGCAAAGCTGTTTCAGTAACAGCTTACAGAGCCAGGTTTCAAGTTGACCCTAAGGAATCACATCTAGCTGCTGTAAAAAGAATATTCAGATACCTAAAGGGTACACCAGCATTGGGTCTTTGGTATCCCAAAGACTCCAGCCTTGAACTAATTGGCCATTCAGATACAGATTTTGCAGTCTGCAGGTTAGACAGAAAAAGCGCAACAGGTGGGTGTCAACTCCTTGGTGGTAAGTTGATAAGTTGGTGTAGCAAGAAGCAGAATTGAGTTTCTAGAATTATATGTGAATGATATAATATTTGGTTTTACTAATGAAGAATAATGCAAGAACTTTTCACTGCTCATGAAATATAAATATGAATTGAGCATGATGGGTGAACTTACTTTCTTTCTAGGATTACAAGTTAAACAAACGTCAAATGGAATTTTTATTAATCAAAAAAAGTACACTTTAGATCTTCTGAAAAGTTTAAATTTGATCAAAGTTCTCCCATCAAAACCCAAATTGCAACCAATGTAAAAGTGGATGCTGATGCCTGTGGCAAAGCTGTTTCAGTAACAGCTTACAGAGCCAGGTTTCAAGTTGATCCTAAGGAATTACATCTAGCTGCTGTAAAAAGAATATTCAGATACCTAAAGGGTACACCAGCATTGGGTCTTTGGTATCCCAAAGACTCCAGCCTTGAACTAACTGGCCATTCTGATTCTGATTTTGCAGGCTGCAGGTTAGACAGAAAAAGCACAACAGGTGGGTGTCAACTTCTTGGTGGTAAGTTGATAAGTTGGGGTAGCAAGAAGCAGAATTCAGTTTCTTGAATTATAATTGAATGATATAATATTTGGTTTTACTAATGAAGAATAATGCAAGAACTTTTCACTGCTCATGAAATATAATTATGAAATGAGCATGATGGGTGAACTTACTTTCTTTCTAGGACTACTAGTTAAACAAACCTCAAATGGAATTTTTATTAATCAAAGAAAGTACATTTAGATCTTCTGAAAATTTTAAATTTGATCAAAGTTCTCCCATCAAAACCCAAATGGCAACCAATATAAAGTTGGATGTTGATGCCTGTGGCAAAGTTGTTTCTATAACAGCTTACATAGCCAGGTTTCAAGCTGACCCTAAGGAATCACATCTAGCTGCTGTAAAAGGAACATTCAGATACCTAAAGGGTACACTAGCATTGGGTCTTTGGTATCCTAAAGACTCTAGCCTTGAACTAATTGGCCATTCAGATTCTGATTTTGCAGGCTGCATGTTAGACAATAAAAGCACAACAGGTGGGTGTCAACTCCTTGGTGGTAAGTTGATAAGTTGGTGTAGCAAGAAGCAAAATTCAGTTTCTAGGATTATATGTGAATGATATAATATTAGGTTTTACTAATGAACAGTAATGCAAGAACGTTTCACTGCTCATGAAATATAAATATGAAATGAGCATGATGGGTGAACTTACTTTCGTTCTAGGATTACTAGTTAAACAAACCTCAAATGGAATTTTTATTAATCAAAGAAAGTACACTTTAGATCTTCTGAAAAGTTTAAATTTGATCAAAGTTCTCCCATCAAAACCCAAATGACAACCAATGTAAAATTGGATGCTGATGCCTGTGGCAAAGCTGTTTCAGTAACAGCTTACAGAGCCAGGTTTCAAGTTGACCCTAAGGAATCACATCTAGCTGCTGTAAAAAGAATATTCAGATACCTAAAGGGTACACCAGCATTGGGTCTTTGGTATCCCAAAGACTCCAGCCTTGAACTAATTGGCCATTCAGATACAGATTTTGCAGTCTGCAGGTTAGACAGAAAAAGCGCAACAGGTGGGTGTCAACTCCTTGGTGGTAAGTTGATAAGTTGGTGTAGCAAGAAGCAGAATTGAG
This sequence comes from Centrapalus pauciflorus, assembly GCA_020465985.1. Classification (NCBI taxonomy): domain Eukaryota; kingdom Viridiplantae; phylum Streptophyta; class Magnoliopsida; order Asterales; family Asteraceae; genus Centrapalus; species Centrapalus pauciflorus. Next base: position 282,815 of record JAANYP010007004.1, on the reverse strand, counting down.
TTTCTAGAATTATATGTGAATGATATAATATTTGGTTTTACTAATGAAGAATAATGCAAGAACTTTTCACTGCTCATGAAATATAAATATGAATTGAGCATGATGGGTGAACTTACTTTCTTTCTAGGATTACAAGTTAAACAAACGTCAAATGGAATTTTTATTAATCAAAAAAAGTACACTTTAGATCTTCTGAAAAGTTTAAATTTGATCAAAGTTCTCCCATCAAAACCCAAATGGCAACCAATGTAAAAGTGGATGCTGATGTCTGTGGCAAAGCTGTTTCAGTAACAGCTTACAGAGCCAGGTTTCAAGTGGATCCTAAGGAATTACATCTAGCTGCTGTAAAAAGAATATTCAGATACCTAAAGGGTACACCAGCATTGGGTCTTTGGTATCCCAAAGACTCCAGCCTTGAACTAACTGGCGATTCAGATTCTGATTTTGCAGGCTGCAGGTTAGACAGAAAAAGCACAACAGGTGGGTGTCAACTTCTTGGTGGTAAGTTGATAAGTTGGGGTAGCAAGAAGCAGAATTCAGTTTCTTGAATTATAATTGAATGATATAATATTTGGTTTTACTAATGAAGAATAATGCAAGAACTTTTCACTGCTCATGAAATATAATTATGAAATGAGCATGATGGGTGAACTTACTTTCTTTCTAGGACTACTAGTTAAACAAACCTCAAATGGAATTTTTATTAATCAAAGAAAGTACATTTAGATCTTCTGAAAATTTTAAATTTGATCAAAGTTCTCCCATCAAAACCCAAATGGCAACCAATATAAAGTTGGATGTTGATGCCTGTGGCAAAGTTGTTTCTATAACAGCTTACATAGCCAGGTTTCAAGCTGACCCTAAGGAATCACATCTAGCTGCTGTAAAAAGAACATTCAGATACCTAAAGGGTACACTAGCATTGGGTCTTTGGTATCCTAAAGACTCTAGCCTTGAACTAATTGGCCATTCAGATTCTGATTTTGCAGGCTGCATGTTAGACAAAAAAAGCACAACAGGTGGGTGTCAACTCCTTGGTGGTAAGTTGATAAGTTGGTGTAGCAAGAAGCAAAATTCAGTTTCTAGGATTATATGTGAATGATATAATATTAGGTTTTACTAATGAACAGTAATGCAAGAACTTTTCACTGCTCATGAAATATAAATATGAAATGAGCATGATGGGTGAACTTACTTTCGTTCTAGGATTACTAGTTAAACAAACCTCAAATGGAATTTTTATTAATCAAAGAAAGTACACATTAGATCTTCTGAAAAGTTTAAATTTGATCAAAGTTCTCCCATCAAAACCCAAATGACAACCAATGTAAAATTGGATGCTGATGCCTGTGGCAAAGCTGTTTCAGTAACAGCTTACAGAGCCAGGTTTCAAGTTGACCCTAAGGAATCACATCTAGCTGCTGTAAAACGAATATTCAGATACCTAAAGGGTACACCAGCATTGGGTCTTTGGTATCCCAAAGACTCCAGCCTTGAACTAATTGGCCATTCAGATACAGATTTTGCAGTCTGCAGGTTAGACAGAAAAAGCGCAACCGGTGGGTGTCAACTCCTTGGTGGTAAGTTGATAAGTTGGTGTAGCAAGAAGAAGAATTGAGTTTCTAGAATTATATGTGAATGATATAATATTTGGTTTTACTAATGAAGAATAATGCAAGAACTTTTCACTGCTCATGAAATATAAATATGAATTGAGCATGATGGGTGAACTTACTTTCTTTCTAGGATTACAAGTTAAACAAACGTCAAATGGAATTTTTATTAATCAAAAAAAGTACACTTTAGATCTTCTGAAAAGTTTAAATTTGATCAAAGTTCTCCCATCAAAACCCAAATGGCAACCAATGTAAAAGTGGATGCTGATGCATGTGGCAAAGCTGTTTCAGTAACAGCTTACAGAGCTAGGTTTCAAGTTGATCCTAAGGAATTACATCTAGCTGCTGTAAAAAGAATATTCAGATACCTAAAGGGTACACCAGCATTGGGTCTTTGGTATCCCAAAGACTCCAGCCTTGAACTAACTGGCCATTCTGATTCTGATTTTGCAGGCTGCAGGTTAGACAGAAAAAGCACAACAGGTGGGTGTCAACTTCTTGGTGGTAAGTTGATAAGTTGGGGTAGCAAGAAGCAGAATTCAGTTTCTAGAATTATAATTGAATGATATAATATTTGGTTTTACTAATGAAGAATAATGCAAGAACTTTTCACTACTCATGAAATATAATTATGAAATGAGCATGATGGGTGAACTTACTTTCTTTCTAGGACTACTAGTTAAACAAACCTCAAATGGAATTTTTATTAATCAAAGAAAGTACATTTAGATCTTCTGAAAATTTTAAATTTGATCAAAGTTCTCCCATCAAAACCCAAATGGCAACCAATATAAAGTTGGATGTTGATGCCTGTGGCAAAGCTGTTTCTATAATAGCTTACATAGCCAGGTTTCAAGCTGACCCTAAGGAATCACATCTAGCTGCTGTAAAAAGAATATTCAGATACCTAAAGGGTACACAAGCATTGGGTCTTTGGTATCCCAAAGACTCCAGCCTTGAACTAATTGCCCATTCAGATTCTGATTTTGCAGGCTGCAGGTTAGACAAAAAAAGCACAACAGGTGGGTGTCAACTCCTTGGTGGTAAGTTGATAAGTTGGTGTAGCAAGAAGCAGAATTCAGTTTCTAGGATTATATGTGAATGATATAATATTAGGTTTTACTAATGAACAGTAATGCAAGAACTTTTCACTGCTCATGAAATATAAATATGAAATGAGCATGATGGGTGAACTTACTTTCTTTCTAGGATTACTAGTTAAACAAACCTCAAATGGAATTTTTATTGATCAAAGAAAGTACACTTTAGATCTTCTGAAAAGTTTAAATTTGATCAAAGTTCTCCCATCAAAACCCAAATGACAACCAATGTAAAATTGGATGCTGATGCCTGTGGCAAAGCTGTTTCAGTAACAGCTTACAGAGCCAGGTTTCAAGTTGACCCTAAGGAATCACATCTAGCTGCTGTAAAAAGAATATTCAGATACCTAAAGGGTACACCAGCATTGGGTCTTTAGTATCCCAAAGACTCCAGCCTTGAACTAATTGGCCATTCAGATACAGATTTTGCAGTCTGCAGGTTAGACAGAAAAAGCACAACAGGTGGGTGTCAACTCCTTGGTGGTAAGTTGATAAGTTGGTGTAGCAAGAAGCAGAATTCAGTTTCTAGAATTATATGTGAATGATATAATATTTGGTTTTACTAATGAAGAATAATGCAAGAACTTTTCACTACTCATGAAATATAAATATGAAATGAGCATGATGGGTGAACTTACTTTCTTTCTAGGACTACTAGTTAAACAAACCTCAAATGTAATTTTTATTAATCAAAGAAAGTACATTTAGATCTTCTGAAAATTTTAAATTTGATCAAAGTTCTCCCATCAAAACCCAAATGGCAACCAATATAAAGTTGGATGTTGATGCCTGTGGCAAAGCTGTTTCTATAATAGCTTACATAGCCAGGTTTCAAGTTGACCCTAAGGAATCACATCTAGCTGCTGTAAAAAGAATATTCAGATACCTAAAGGGTACACCAGCATTGGGTCTTTAGTATCCCAAAGACTCCAGCCTTGAACTAATTGGCCATTCAGATACAGATTTTGCAGTCTGCAGGTTAGACAGAAAAAGCACAACAGGTGGGTGTCAACTCCTTGGTGGTAAGTTGATAAGTTGGTGTAGCAAGAAGCAGAATTCAGTTTCTAGAATTATATGTGAATGATATAATATTTGGTTTTACTAATGAAGAATAATGCAAGAACTTTTCACTACTCATGAAATATAAATATGAAATGAGCATGATGGGTGAACTTACTTTCTTTCTAGGACTACTAGTTAAACAAACCTCAAATGTAATTTTTATTAATCAAAGAAAGTACATTTAGATCTTCTGAAAATTTTAAATTTGATCAAAGTTCTCCCATCAAAACCCAAATGGCAACCAATATAAAGTTGGATGTTGATGCCTGTGGCAAAGCTGTTTCTATAATAGCTTACATAGCCAGGTTTCAAGTTGACCCTAAGGAATCACATCTAGCTGCTGTAAAAAGAATATTCAGATACCTAAAGGGTACACCAGCATTGGGTCTTTAGTATCCCAAAGACTCCAGCCTTGAACTAATTGGCCATTCAGATACAGATTTTGCAGTCTGCAGGTTAGACAGAAAAAGCACAACAGGTGGGTGTCAACTCCTTGGTGGTAAGTTGATAAGTTGGTGTAGCAAGAAGCAGAATTCAGTTTCTAGAATTATATGTGAATGATATAATATTTGGTTTTACTAATGAAGAATAATGCAAGAACTTTTCACTGCTCATGAAAAATAAATATGAAATGAGCATGATGGGCGAACTTACTTTCTTTCTAGGATTACTAGTTAAACAAACCTCAAATGGTATTTTTATTCATCAAAGAAAGTACACTTTAGATCTTCTGAAAAGTTTAAATTTGATCAAAGTTCTTCCATCAAAACCCAAATGGCAACCAATGTGAACTTGAATGCTGATGCCTGTGGCAAAGCTGTTTCAGTAACAGCTTACAGAGCCAGGTTTCAAGTTGACCCTAAGGAATCACATCTAGCTGCTGTAAAAAGAATATTCAGATACCTAAAGGGTACACCAGCATTGGGTCTTTGGTATCCCAAAGACTCCAGCCTTGAACTAATTGGCCATTCAGATTCAGATTTTGCAGGCCGCAGGTTAGACAGAAAAAGCACAACAGGTGGGTGTCAACTCCTTGGTGGTAAGTTGATAAGTTGGTGTAGCAAGAAGCAGAATTCAGTTTCTAGAATTATATGTGAATGATATAATATTTGGTTTTACTAATGAAGAATAATGCAAGAACTTTTCACTGCTCATGAAATATAAATATGAATTGAGCATGATGGGTGAACTTACTTTCTTTCTAGGATTACAAGTTAAACAAACGTCAAATGGAATTTTTATAAATCAAAGAAAGTACACTTTAGATCTTCTGAAAAAAGTTTAAATTTGATCAAAGTTCTCCCATCAAAACCCAAATGGCAACCAATGTAAAAGTGGATGCTGATGCCTGTGGCAAAGCTGTTTCAGTAACAGCTTACAAAGCCAGGTTTCAAGTTGACCCTAAGGAATCACATCTAGCTGCTGTAAAAAGAATGTTCAGATACCTAAGCATTGGGTCTTTGGTATCCCAAAGACTCCAACAGGTGGGTGTCAACTTCTTGGTGGTAAGTTGATAAGTTGGTGTAGCAAGAAGCAGAATTCAGTTTCTAGAATTATAATTGAATGATATAATATTTGCTTTTACTAATGAAGAATAATGCAAGAACTTTTCACTGCTTATGAAATATAAATATGAAATGAGCATGATGGGTGAACTTACTTTCTTTCTAGGATTGCAGGTTAAACAATCCTCAAATGGAATTTTTAGTAATCAATGAAAGTAAATTTAGATCTTCTGAAAATTTTAAATTTGATCAAAGTTCTCCCATCAAAACCCAATTGGCAAACAATGTAAAATTTGATGCTGATGCCTGTGGCAAAGCTGTTTCAGTAACAACTTACAGAGCCAAGTTTCAAGCTGACCCTAAGGAATCACATCTAGCTGCTGTAAAAAGAATATCCAGATGCCTATAGGGTACACCGGGTTTGGGTCTTTGGTATCCCAAAGACTCCAGCTTTGAACTAATAGGCTATTCAGATTCTTATTTTGTAGACTGCAGGCTAGATAGAAAAAGCACAGCAGGTGGGTGTCAACTCCTTGGTGGTAAGGTGATACGTTGGTGTAGCAAGAACCAGAATTCAGTTTCTAGGATTATATGTGAATGATATAATATTTGGTTCTACTAATGAACAGTAATGCAAAAACGTTTCACTGCTCATGAATTCCGAATATGAAATGAGCATGATGGGTGAACTTACTTCATTTCTAGGATTATACGTTAAACAAACCTCAAATGCAATTTTTATTAATCAAAGAAAGTACATTTAGATCTTTTGAAATGTTTAAATTTGATCAAAGTTCACCCATCCAAACTCAAATCGAAACCAATGTAAAATTGGATGTTGATGCCCGTGGCAACACTGTTTTAGTAACAGCTTACAGAGCCAGGTTTCAAGCTGACCCTAAGGAATCACATCTAGCTATTGTAAAAAGAATATTCAGATACCTAATGGGTACACCAGCATTAGGTCTTTGGTATCCCAAAGACTCCAGCCTTGAACTAATTGGCTATTCAGATTATGATTTTGCAGGCTGCAGGTTAGACAGATAAAACACAACAGGTGGGTGTCAAACCCTTGGTGGTAAGTTGATAAGTTGGTGTAGCATGAAGCAGAATTCAGTTTCTAGGATTATATGTGAATGATATAATATTTGGTTTTACTAATGAATATTAATGCAAGAACTTTTCACTGCTCATGAAATACAAATATGAAATGAGCATGATGGGTGAACTTACTTTCTTTCTAGGATTACAGGTTAAACAATCCTCAAATGGAATTTTTAGTAATCAAAGAAAGTAAATTTAGATCTTCTGAAAATTTTAAATTTGATCAAAGTTCTCCCATCAAAACCCAATTGGCAAACAATGTAAAATTTGATGCTGATGTCTGTGGCAAAGCTGTTTCAGTAACAACTTACAGAGCCAGGTTTCAAGCTGACCCTAAGGAATCACATCTAGCTGCTGTAAAAAGAATATTCAGATGCCTATAGGGTACACCGGGTTTGGGTCTTTGGTATCCCAAAGACTCCAGCTTTGAACTAATAGGCTATTCAGATTCTTATTTTGCAGACTGCAGGCTAGATAGAAAAAGCACAACAGGTGGGTGTCAACTCCTTGGTGGTAAGGTGATACGTTGGTGTAGCAAGAACCAGAATTCAGTTTCTAGGATTATATGTGAATGATATAATATTTGGTTCTACTAATGAACAGTAATGCAAAAACGTTTCACTGCTCATGAATTCCGAATATGAAATGAGCATGATGGGTGAACTTACTTCATTTCTAGGATTATACGTTAAACAAACCTCAAATGCAATTTTTATTAATCAAAGAAAGTACATTTAGATCTTTTGAAAAGTTTAAATTTGATCAAAGTTCACCCATCCAAACTCAAATCGAAACCAATGTAAAATTGGATGTTGATGCCCGTGGCAACACTGTTTTAGTAACAGCTTACAGAGCCAGGTTTCAAGCTGACCCTAAGGAATCACATCTAGCTGTTGTAAAAAGAATATTCAGATACCTAAAGGGTACACCAGCATTAGGTCTTTGGTATCCCAAAGACTCCAGCCTTGAACTAATTGGCTATTCAGATTATGATTTTGCAGGCTGCAGGTTAGACAGATAAAACACAACAGGTGGGTGTCAAACCCTTGGTGGTAAGTTGATAAGTTGGTGTAGCAAGAAGCAGAATTCAGTTTCTAGGATTATATGTGAATGATATAATATTTGGTTTTTCTAATGAATATTAATGCAAGAACTTTTCACTGCTCATGAAATACAAATATGAAATGAGCATGATGGGTGAACCTACTTTCTTTCCAGGATTACAAGTTAAACAAACCTCAACTGGAATTTTAATTAATCAAAGAAAGTACACTTTAGATCTTCTGAAAAGTTTAAATTTGATCAAAGTTCACCCATCAAAACTCAAATGGAAACCAATGTAAAATTGGATGTTGATGCCTCTGGCAACGCTGTTTTAGTAACAGCTTACAGCGCAAGGTTTCAAGCTGACCCTTAGGAATCACATCTAGCTGTTGTAAAAAGAATATTCAGATACCTAAATGGTACACCAGCTTTGGGTCTTTGGTATCTAAAAACTCCAGCCTTGAACTAATTGGCTATTCAGATTATGATTTTGCAGGCTGCAGGTTAGACAAATAAAGCACAACAGGTGGGTGTCAACTCCTTGGTGGTAAGGTGATAAGTTGGTGTAGCAAGAAGCAGAATTCAGTTTCTAGGATTATATGTGAATGATATAATATTTGGTTCTACTAATGAACAGTAATGCAAAAACGTTTCACTGCTCATGAATTCCGAATATGAAATGAGCATGATGGGTGAACTTACTTTATTTCTAGGATTATACGTTAAACAAACCTCAAATGCAATTTTTATTAATCAAAGAAAGTACATTTAGATCTTTTGAAAAGTTTAAATTTGATCAAAGTTCACCCATCAAAACTCAAATGGAAACCAATGTAAAATTGGATGTTGATGCCCGTGGCAACGCTGTTTTAGTAACAGCTTACAGAGCCAGGTTTCAAGCTAACCCTAAGGAATCACATCTAGCTGTTGTAAAAAGAATATTCAGATACCTAAAGGGTACACCAGCATTAGGTCTTTGGTATCCCAAAGACTCCAGCCTTGAACTAATTGGCTATTCATATTATGATTTTGCAGGCTGCAGGTTAGACAGATAAAACACAACAGGTGGGTGTCAAACCCTTGGTGGTAAGTTGATAAGTTGGTGTAGCAAGAAGCAGAATTCTGTTTCTAGGATTATATGTGAATGATATAATATTTGGTTTTACTAATGAATATAACGCAAGAACTTTTCACTGCTCATGAAATACAAATATGAAATGAGCATGATGGGTGAACCTACTTTCTTTCCAGGATTACAAGTTAAACAAACCTCAAATTGAATTTTTATTAATCAAAGAAAGTACACTTTAGATCTTCTGAAAAGTTTAAATTTGATCAAAGTTCACCCATCAAAACTCAAATGGAAACCAATGTGAAATTGGATGTTGATGCCTGTGGCAACGCTGTTTTAGTAACAGCTTACAGAGCCAGGTTTCAAGCTGACCCTTAGGAATCACATCTAGCTGTTGTAAAAAGAATATTCAGATACCTAAATGGTACACCAGCATTGGGTCTTTGGTATCCTAAAAACTCCAGCCTTGAACTAATTGGCTATTCAGATTATGATTTTGCAGGCTGCAGGTTAGACAAATAAAGCACAACAGGTGGGTGTCAACTACTTCGTGGTAAGTTGATAAGTTGGTGTAGCAAGAAGCAGAATTCAGTTTCTAGGATTTTATGTGAATGATATAATATTTGGTTTTACTAATGAATATAAATGCAAGAACTTTACAGTGCTCATGAAATACAAATATGAAATGAGCATGATGGGTGAACTTACTTTCTTTCTAGGATTACAAGTTAAACAAACCTCAAATGGAATTTTTATTAATCAAAGAAAGTACACTTTAGATCTTCTGAAAAGTTTAAATTTGATCAATGTTCTCCCATCAAAACCCAAATGGCAACCAATGTAAAATTGGATGCTGATGCCTGTGGCAAAGCTGTTTCTGTAACACCTTACAGAGCCAGGTTTCAAGCTGACCCTAAGAAATCACATCTAGCAGCTTTAAAAAGAATATTAAGATACCTAAAGGGTACACTAGCATTGGGTCTTTGGTATCCCAAAGACTCCAGCCTTGAACTATTTGGCCATTCAGATTCTGATTTTGCAGGCTGCAGGTTATACAAAAAAAGCACAACAGGTGGGTGTCAACTCCTTGGTGGTAAGTTGATAAGTTGGTGTAGCAAGAAGCAGAATTCAGTTTCTACGATTATAAGTGAATGATATAATATTTGGTTCTACTAATGAACAGTAATGCAAAAACTTTTCACTGCTCATGAATTCCGAATATGAAATGAGCATGATGGGTGAACTTACTTTATTTCTAGGATTACACGTTAAACAAACCTCAAATGCAATTTTTATTAGTCAAAGAAAGTACATTTAGATCTTTTGAAAAGTTTAAATTTGATCAAAGTTCACCCATCAAAACTCAAATGGAAACCAATGTAAAATTTGATGTTGATGCCCGTGGCAACACTGTTTTAGTAACAGCTTACAAAGCCAGGTTTCAAGCTGACCCTAAGGAATCACATCTAGCTGTTGTAAAAAGAATATTCAGATACCTAAAGGGTACACCAGCATTAGGTCTTTGGTATCCCAAAGACTCCAGCCTTGAACTAATTGGCTATTCAGATTATGATTTTGCAGGCTGCAGGTTAGACAGATAAAGCACAACAGGTGGGTGTCAAACCCTTGGTGGTAAGTTGATAAGTTGGTGTAGCAAGAAGCAGAATTCAGTTTCTAGGATTATATGTGAATGATATAATAATTGGTTTTACTAATGAATATTAATGCAAGAACTTTTCACTGCTCATGAAATACAAATATGAAATGAGCATGATGGGTGAACTTACTTTCTTTCCAGGATTACAAGTTAAACAAACCTCAAATGGAATTTTTATTAATCAAAGAAATTACACTTTAGATCTTCTAAAAAGTTTAAATTTGATCAAAGTTCACCCATCAAAACTCAAATGGAAACCAATGTAAAATTGGATGTTGATGCCTGTGGCAACGCTCTTTTAGTAACAGCTTACAGAGCCAGGTTTCAAGCTGACCCTAAGGAATCACATCTAGCTGTTGTAAAAAGAATATTCAGATACCTAAAGGGTACACCAGCATTGGGTCTTTGGTATCCTAAAAACTCCAGCCTTGAACTAATTGGCTATTCAGATTATGATTTTGCAGGCTGCAGGTTAGACAAATAAAGGACAACAGGTGGGTGTCAACTCCTTGGTGGTAAGTTGATAAGTTGGTGTAGCAAGAAGCAGAATTCAATTTCTAGGATTTTATGTGAATGATATAATATTTGGTTTTACTAATGAATATCAATGCAAGAACTTTTCACTGCTCATGAAAGACAAATATGAAATGAGCATAATGGGTGAACTTAATTTCTTTCTAGGATTACAAGTTAAACAAACCTCAAATGGAATTTTTATTAATCAAAGAAAGTACACTTTAGATCTTCTGAAAAGTTTAAATTTGATCAAAGTTCTCCCATCAAAACCCAAATGGCAACCAATGTAAAATTGGATGCTGATGCATGTGGCAAAGCTGTTTCTGTAACAGCTTACAGTGCCAGGTTTCAAGCTGACCCTAAGGAATCACATCTAGCTGCTTTAAAAAGAATATTCAGATACCTAAAGGGTACACTAGCATTGGGTCTTTGGTATCCCAAAGACTCCAGCCTTGAACTAATTGGCCATTCAGATTCTGATTTTGCAGGCTGCAGGTTATACACAAAAAGCACAACAGGTGGGTGTCAACTCCTTGGTGGTAAGTTAATAAGTTGGTGTAGCAAGAAGTAGAATTCAGTTTCTAGGATTATATGTGAATGATATAATATTAGGTTTTACTAATGAACAGCAATGCAAGAACTTTTCACTGCTCATGAAATATAAATATGAAATGAGCATGATGGGTGAACTTACTTTCTTTCTAGGATTACAGGTTAAACAAACTGTAGGTCCCGAGAGGTTCCCAAAGTATATAGCTTTAAGCTGTAGAGGGGGGGTGAATACAGCTATTTAAAAACTACACACTATTTTCTCAATGTTTGTATGTATTATCAACAAGCCGTTAATTACAAACAAGCTTAAATGCGGAAAGGTTCAAGCTGAGATGACAGATACAACAGTATGTTCACTAGTCTAAGACAGACTCAAACTAGTTTACAATGAATACACTCACTAAGAAGCACTCACTGTGTTCACAAGACTCAGAGGGACAGCTTATGTAGAACAGATTAGAGACAAAGAAACTGTATTACACAAGCTGGCTTGCATGCATGAAAAACACACTTGCACGTTCACTCTTGGCTTCAGCACTTAGCTTTTTGGCTTAATCTTTCTGACCTTAGAAGCTTCCTTTTATACTCACTCAGAGGATCTAAGAAAAGCTTCTTCATTGGACGGAATGAAAAAGGAGAAGTCTTGTTGAAAAGACAACATAACCTTTTCTGCACTTTCTGAAAAGCAGACTTGTCTTCTTGTGTGCAGAATTTTTGTCTTTTCACTTTGTCTACTGGTGCATTGCCTTTAACTAAATAAGGAATGTCAACTTTGCGTCTTTCTTCCTTGTAAAGGCCTATTTTGATATAAGAAAAAGGTCTGTCACCCTTTTTCAAATAACCTTTTGTCTTCATGTAACAGAACAGCTTGGGCATGCTGAGCAGTCCTGATTTCCACTTTGTCTTCGACTTTGTAAACTGATCTTGTAGCCAAAAATAATACATGAGGACTTGGAAACACATTCCATAAAGTGCTTAGCCTGTTCACAAAGAACAGGTTCTATTCACAAAGAACAGAACACTCGTAAACTGCCCAAGCTGCTCACCAGTGTAGAGCAGCGTAGACAGTTTATGTCCAGCCTATTCAGCAGACTGAACAGCTTGGGCACAACTGTCTTTGTTGCAACACATGCAACACATAGAACAGCTTTAGGCTGATATTGCAAATCATTTTCAGGTTTCAATAAGGCATATAACAGGCCTTAAATTCAACCTTCAAAGGCATCAACAGGTTTGATTAATAATCTCCCCCTCAGATGCAGAGCAGGTTTGACTGAGGCCTTTTTGTGCCTAACAATCTCCCCCTATTTGCAATAACCAGTCTAAGCTGGCCTTATCAAAAGTCACTATATATTTTTACAGTACATTTGTTGAAATAAAATTACAACATCAACATAAAGTAAAAGATCAGTTTATATATACACTGATTTTTTATTACATTAGAACAACACATGTTCTTACAAAAGTACAACTGATGTACTAATGCATATTACAACTAATGTAAAAGAAAAATTACAACTTATGTAATTAAATTACAACTAATGTACATTAGACTGTTTTTGTTGGGAACAGATAATGGTAAGCCTGTCCAACTGATGGACAGCTTCCATTCTTCACCTACCCAGATGGTAGATGGACTGCATCACAATGGAGGGAGACCTTGAAACATCTTTTCCAGCTCTTCCCTTGTTTCCTTAAGTTCTTGAACTTCACTTCTTATTATCATGAACTTGGGATCTTCAAGTTCACCTCTCTCAAAGAAGCCTCTGAGCTGATCCCAGACGGCTGCTCTCCACTTACTAGACTGTCTGAATGAAACTGCAAGTCTGATGGCTACAAGCTGTCTCAGATCCACTTTGTACAGATCTGATGCTCTCTGAAAGCATTTCTTCTAAGTTAAGGGATCCACAAAGAATGCCCCCAGCTCAGGCTCTTCAATAATCTTGCCTTCTGGCCTTAATTTTTAGATGTGTCACAAAGACACCTTCACTGACTTCTTTGGAGATCAGGCCAAGGTTCTTTACTCTCTCCATTAGTTTCTTGACATATGCCCCAATTGTCTTAGCCGTTTCGGAGTTTGACTCACTCAGAGCAACTGCCAACTCAATCCATTCTCTGTACCCAATCTGTGCTACGTCAGTGTAGTCATATGTTTCTAATTCTGGGCCTGCTGCACCCATCCTGGTTATTTTCAACTTCCACTGACTGCCTTTTCTTGATATAGGGACAGCTTTGACAATTGCTTCCTTGGCAAGCCTTCTTTCAGCAACATCTTGAAATTTTTTCTTTGCCAGGTTGTCAATATGGAACTGAGCTCTTGCATGAGGCACTGTAGGCTTGGTCACTGAGACCATCGTACCTTTTTCTTTTTCTGCTTCCTTCTCCCCTGCTGATCCCTTAGCAGCTTCCAATATTTTCCTTTGCACTTCCAGAGTAGACATTTTAACTTTCTTTGCTTCTTGAAGTGCAAATGATTTGGCAGCTTTGGCAGATTCTTCTTCTTTTCTAAGAACTTTCAGGGCTTGAAGTTGTTCTTCTCTAAACTCAAAATATTTGTGCATAGGAAGACCCGTTTCTTTGGCCCTGGCTTTCTGAAATTTGATTTCTGCTTCTTTCTGCTATTGAGGATCAGTTGCTGCTATTTCTTTACCCTTAGCTGCTGTAGTGACAGCAGCTTCAGGACTTTCCTCCTCCTCCTCTTCTTCTTCTAAGATCAGATGCCTCCTTCTGCTGCTTGGCCTGCCCTCAGGAATAGATTTCTCCCCCTTAGATTGAGCAGGGATTGGAGATTCAACCTGAGTAGTCTGAGCAGCATGGGAGGCACCCTCCAGTGTACCTGTTGAAGCTCCTGCTTGTTGACCAATTTGTGCTGTAGGCACTGGTTTCTCCTTAGGAGAAGATGTTTTCTCCCCCTTAGACTTAGTCTTAGAGGCAGACGACTTCTCCCCCTTTGAAGGAGATGGACCAGCACCTTCAACACCCGGTCTGCCTGAAGACACAAAGTCATCAGGCTTGCCAGCAGTTTTGGCAGCAGGCCTGGCGCAAACAAGGCTATTCACTAAGAATGCCAAGTTGTCCTTCACCTCTGCAAGCTGGGTAAGACAGGACTGAAGAGAAGAGGATTGTGTATCAGCAAGGGAGGTCAGCTTAACAATGTTTTCCCTATCAGACTCGGTGAACAACAAACTTTGAAGCTGTGCAAGATGTAATTCGAGAGAATCTTGCACATTAGCAAGGTTTGATGACACAAAATTGGAAAGGGAGCTAATGAGGTTGTTCAAGCTGGCCAGAGTAGTAGGAAGAGTAGTGTTGCAAGAAGTTAGGAGAGATGACAGCTGTTGAGAAATAACTGTCATTGAGGACACAGAGTCCTGCTGTAGTGAAAGAATTGAGGAGAGGGAGGTGGACACATTTTGCAGCTGTGCAGTGAGTGCAAGCAGCTGTGGAGAATTATCTGGTTGTGGAGTGGTAGGGAAGGAGTCCTTGAACGAATCAAAGAACCCCTTAAGCTGTTCAGACACAGAGTCTGAAATAATAGAGGGTAGAGAGGTCATAGAGGTTTCTAAAGAACCAACTTTGTTGGTCAGCAGTGAAAGCTGATCCTTCAAAGGCAGGTCTTTAGGAGATGGAGGAGTATGGGTAGACTGTTTAGATTGGGTAGATGGAGAAGATGATGATGAGGCTGGTGTATGAGGATGTGATGGAGAGGGAAGAGGAACATTGGATAGAAGCTCCATAGCCTGGGCAAAAGTAATGTGGCCCAGCTTGGAGGGATCAAAGGGTCCCTCAGCAGCGGCTGTAGCTGCTTCATCAGGAAAATGGGTTGATGTTGGGGGCCTTTCAGATGCTGCTTGTGTTGCAAAATCCTTATGAAGGCCAGTGGGGGTTCGCTCTGTAGTGCCTTGGTGTAAAAGCACCTCATCATTAGGAGATGGGATATGCATTTCAACATCAGCAGTGGTAAAACCTGCTGATGGAGTTTGCATGGAGTGAGTAGCCTCACCAGAGGGATGGTATGATCCCTAAGGTTCATCAGCTTGGGTTGTTGGTCCCTCAGCAGCTGTTTGGTGTAGAACAGCTGTATCATGGGGAGCAGAAGTTTGAGGCTGAGCTGCTGATTGGTTTATACCAGCAGCGTGGGCACCTCGTGCAGACTCAGGGTGTAAAGAGATTTGAGTGGGGGACAGTGTGGACGCAGTATGGAGTGGAGAGGGCTCCTGTCTTTCAATATTCTCAGCCTGTTGGGAGGCTGGAATAGTTGAGGTGGTGATCTCCTTTTGTACAACTGGTTCCTGTTGGGAGGAAACAGAGGGTCTAGGCTGACTCTGGGTAGACTCAGGTTGGAGTGAAGCATGCTCCAATTGGGCTGAACCTTCTCCCAATATAGGAGAGGCAGCAGGGGTTGCTTCTCTTACAACTGAACCCTGTTGGGAGGGAACATAGGAGGTGATTGTTTTTGCTGGTTTCTTTTTGGTGATGGATTTTCGTTGGTAGTGAAAAGAATGAAGTGGGTGATTGTGGAGAGGAGATGAGGGGTTCAGACTGGACAGGTTTTGAGACTGGGTCAGAAACAGGTGGGTTGGCCTGTTCCATAGTCTCAGGTGCCACAGAGGCACCAGCCACAGAGGCTTGAGGTTCAACGAATGAACCAGGTTGAGGAGTTTGCTCCCCCTCAGCCACAGAGGCTAAAGGAGCAGACTCAGAGTGAGATGTTTTGGCCTTCTTTTTCACAGGCCCAGCTTCAGTGGTTGCCATGGTCCTCTTAACAAGTTTGGACCTGGCTTTGGATTTTCTTTTAGGAGCAACAGCTTTTGGATCCACCCTCACATCAGAGGGTTCTTCCACCAATCCCAGTAACCTCCTCATTGGAGTAGATAGAAGAGGCTCATTGGGTAGCACAGGTGTATAAATACTCTATTCCCTATAACAGGAAATATAGCAGTTTTAAGTAAAGGTTGAGAATTGTACAGGTGCTCACCACAATGATGCTTGAATATGATGCTCAGAAATCTGGGGTATCGAAAAGCAGCTGGACGAGTTTCCTGCTGCACCAGATTCCTCAGATTCAGAAAAATCCATTTTGCCATGTCGATTGTAGTCCCATTCACCAGCTGTAAAACAATGGGGACTTCATCACGGCTGAGTTGGTCAAAAGAACCAACTTTTCTACTGAAGCTCATCATTACTGAAGCAAATAAGAAGCTGTAAGTGGGGGACAACTCCTTCCTGAATAAAGTAGCTCCAATTTTGGGTTCTGCTACACCACAGAAGCGTAGCAGATTGCCCATTTGTTCATCCTCAGCTTGAGGCATGTCATAAACATCAGCAGTTGGTAGATGAAGCACCTCCCTGAGAAGATCAGTACTAATCTCAATGGTCTGAGTCCCATTGAGAATAGTACCCTTGATGACTTTGGTGTTGGGGTTGTAGGCACAGGTGTACCAGAACTCGTACACCATCTCCTGGTACAGGACACCAGGAGTTGCAGTCATTGCATAGTTCAACAGATGAACTCTTAAGAACTCCACCATTTCTTCATACCCTTTTCCCACATAGTTCTTGGGTGTGGTCAGATTTGCAATGTAGTTGGTGGGTTTGATGGTCAGCATTGTGGTGACTGATGAGTGTTTGACAACATCATCACCAACGAACACTGGAAGAAGGGGATTAGGTCTATGAGCAATTTGGGAAGTTTTGAGGTTTGGAGAAGCAAAAGACAATTAGTCGATTTTTAGGGTTTTTGAGGATTTCTGGAAATGATGAGGAAGACGAAGATGAAACAGTAGGAGGTATTTATAGGATTTGAATGTGAGTGGGTATGAGAGAGAGAAACATTTGGGCGGTTGATTTGAAAAAGTCGTTAATGGAAAACGGAACGGTTGTCCATGTCATACCGTTTGTCAGACCACTTGAGCCCTTTTTAATCACTAACACACGTAACCCACATTATCCGCAGTAATTAAGTTAAATAAAACCATAAATTATGTAACTTAAGTTTGAAGAAAGGTAATTAAAACTGTTGGTCTAAGTTGTTGGTCAAACCTGTGATGAGCAGAGTCGTCACAAGCTGTGCATTCTTAAAGCTGTTCCCTCAGCCTGTTCAACTATGAAGGAACAGGTTGTGTTTAATAGCTGAGCAGGTTACAAGACGATGTCTTGTAAATCAGTGTGAGAGAATGAGCAGAATGAAGAATGGACCATCAGACCAGGCTGGACGATTAAACTGTCTTTGTTCAGCCTGTTGTATGTTGAAGCTGTTCAAGGATTTCAGAAAAATGGCTAAGTACAGAACATGCAGAGACTGTTCTGTTTAAGCTGTTCTGAGAAACTTGATCAGTGTGAGACATACAAAGTTTTAGACCTTTGAGGACACTTAGTCATTTTGTTTAACATGCCCAGCTTGCTGACAAGGTAATTAAACCTTGTTTCATCCAGAGGTTTGGTGAAAATGTCTGCAAGCTGTTCATTTATGGAAATAAAACTTACCTCCACATTACCTTTCTGAATGTGATCCCTGATGAAGTGATGTCTGACTTCAATATGCTTTGTTCTTGAATGAAATACTGGATTGTTGGAAATGGCTATGGCACTTGTGTTATCATATAGAATAGGAATTTTCCTATACACAAGCCCATAATCTTCAAGCTGATGCTGCATCCACAGAATCTGCCCACAGCAGCTTCCAGCAGCAATGTATTCAGCTACAGCAATAGAAGTAGACACTGAGTTCTGCTTCTTGCTACACCAACTTATCAACATACCACCAAGGAGTTGACATCCACCTGTTGTGCTTTTCCTATCTAGCCTGCAGCCTGCAAAATCAGAATCTGAATAACCTGTTAGTTCAAGGCTGGAGTCTTTGGGATACCAAAGACCCAAACCTGGTGTACCCTTTAGGTATCTGAAGATTCTTTTAACAGCAGCTAGATGAGATTCCTTTGGATCAGCTTGGAACCTAGCACACAGACAGGTGGCAAACATAATATCAGGTCTACTAGCAGTTAAGTATAGCAAGCTCCCAATCATGCCTCTGTAAGCTGTTACTGAAACAGCTTTGCCACTGGTATCAGCATCCAATTTTACATTGGTTGCCATTGGGGTTTTAATAGGAGAACTTTGATCAAATTTGAACTTTTTCAAAGATCTAAAGTGTACTTTCTTTGATTTATAAAAATTTCAGTTGAGGTTTGTTTAACCTGTAATCCTAAAAAGAAAGTTAGTTCTCCCATCATACTCATTTCATACTTGGATTTCATGAGTAATGAAAAATTCTTGCACAACTGCTCATTAGTAGAACCAAATATTATGTCATCCACATAAATTTGAACAAGCATAATATCAGACTTCACTTTCTTTATGAACAGTGTAGTATCCACTTTACCTCTGGAATACCCATTGCTCATAAGGAACTCAGTAAGAGTGTCATACCAGGCTTTAGGGGCTTGTTTGAGACCATATAGAGCTTTGTCCAACTTATAGACAAAACCTGGATGATGTTCATTTTCAAAACCTGGAGGCTGCTTGACATAAACTTCTTCTTGCAGCTTTCCATTCAAAAATGCACTCTTCACATCCATTTGAAATACCTTAATGCTCTTATGAGCAGCGTAGGCTAGATACAAACGAATTGCTTCTAGCCTGGCCACAGGAGCAAATGTTTCATCATAATTAATTCCTTCCTCCTGTCTATAGCCCTGAGCAACCAGTCTAGCCTTATTTCTAATGACTTGACCTTGCTCATCCATCTTATTCCTGAAAACCCATTTTGTGCCAATTATGGTTTTACCTTTAGGAGCAAGGACCAGCTTCCATACCTTGTTTCTCTCAAACTGATTGAGTTCTTCTTGCATGGAAGTGATCCAATTGGCATCTTTTAGTGCTTCATCCACCTTCTTTGGCTCCATCAATGAAACAAAACTAGAGAACATACAAAAGTTCCCTAAGCTGTCCCACCGTGTTTGTACCCCTTTGTTGATGTCACCAATTATTTGATCATTGGGGTGACACCTGATCCACTTAGGATCATTTTTCAATGATGATTCACCTGAGTTGTTAACATCTTCAGCAGGTCCTGTTGAACAGCTCTCAAGATTTTTAGACACACTGTTGTCTTGAGACTGTTCACTTGTTGAACATGTCTGACCACTGTTGAACATATCAGCAGTAGAACTAGGAAAATCAGCATTGATAAGTTCAGGACATGCAGTTGTAATTAAGTCAGTACACTTATTCACACAGGGTGTATTGACATAATCATCATCATGCCCATCATGATTAACAGGTTCCACACTGGGTGTTGTGGAAGCTTTTGAGTCCTCTTTACTGTTTGAATGCATCAGATCATCAAAGTTTAATTCTCCTGAAACTGATTCAGGAACAGCTTTGGTGGAAGCATTCTTGGACTCTTCAAAGGTGACATTGATAGATTCATCTATCACCTTTCTTTTGTTGTTGTACACTCTGTAGGCTTTGGAGATAGCAGAGTAGCCAACAAACACACCTTCATCAGCTTTTGGTTCAAACTTTGCCAGTTGGTCCCTTTGATTCAGAATGAAACAAGGACAACCAAACACATGGAAGTAACTGACATTTGGCTTCCTCCCTTTGAGCAGCTCATAGAGAGTCTTGTTGAACCTTTTCACCACTAAGGATCTGTTTTGGGTGAAGCAGGCAGTGTTAACAGCTTCAGCCCAGAATGATGAAGGTAAACCTGATGCACACAGCATGATTCTAGCAGCTTCAATGAGAGTTCGGTTTCTCCTTTCAGCAACTCCATTTTGTTGTGGAGTTCTTACAGCTAAAAAGTTTTGAGTGATTACTTTCTCTTCACAGAAGTCTTCAAGAGTATTGTTTCTGAATTCAGTACCATGATCACTTCTAAGCTGCTTCACTTGGGCAGAGTTCAGCATTTCCATCTTTTTCACAAATCCAATAATATCCCTAGCAGCCTCTCCTTTGCTCTTCAGAAAGATCACCCATGTGTACCTGGAGAACTCATCAACCATTACTAGAGTGTATCTTCTTCCTCCTAGACTTGGGACATTTACAGGTCCAAACAAGTCCATGTGGATTAAGAAGAGAGGAGTATCAATAGAAAAGTTATGTTTGGATTTAAAAGATGATTTCCTCTGCTTTCCTTTCTCACAAGCTGTGCAGAGTTTATCCTTAACAAAGGTCATAGAAGGCAAACCTGTCACTAACTCTTTCTTACAGAGTTTGTTGATGTTCTTGAAGTTCAGATGTGACAGCCTTTTGTGCCATAACCAGTTTAAGTCTGCATTTGTTGTTGTGAAAAAGCAGGTTTCAGTTGTGGGATCAGCAGATTGCATGTCCACAACATATACACCTTTCTTTCGTTGAGCACATAGCACAACTTTGCCTTGGGGATCCAATATGTAACCCAGGTTCTCATCAAAATTAACCTTGTAGCCCGCATCACACAGTTGGCTTATGCTAACCAGGTTATGTTTTAGCCCAACCACATAGGCTACTCTTTTGAACACTGCAGCACCAGCTTTAAGGGTTCCATATCCCTCAGTAGATCCCTCTACATTGTCACCAAATCTGACTTTTGGCCCTTTTTCAGGCCTGAGATCACTCAGCAATTCTTTACAACCTGTCGTGTGCTTAGAGCAGCCACTGTCCAAGTACCAAACCTGGGAAGGTTGTTTTTCCTGCAGAGTGATAAGAGAAATATTAGTCATTTTTAGGGGAACTCATCACAGAGATGAGTTCTCCTACTTCATCAACATTTGTTGATGGACTTATAATATCCACACTAATATTCCCTATTTGAATTGTATTAGCTTGGATACCACTTTCATTGACTAAGATGTATCCAACACTGTTTGTAACAGCTGTGAGAGAACTATCAGAGTCAACAGGCCTCATGTCCTCAGATTCAGGACAGTCCTTGGCCAGATGTGTCTTCTTCCCACATTTATAACATTTTCTCTTTTTAGAATTTTTGGAAGAAGAACTTCCAGAAACACATTCTGAGTTATTTTTGTTGATTCTGTTAGCAGGTTTAGCAAACTTATTACTATTTGATGAATCAACAGCTTGAGTGAAGGGTTCAATAGCCACAACTTTGTCTATCTCTTCTTTCCTCTTTTTAGGAGGACAGATGTCAAAGACAGGAAGCTTAATCGGCTTTTGAACTTCCACAGGTTTGGGAAACTTATTCTCATGTTTCTCAGGCTGAGCAATGGCTTTGCCTTTGCCCCTACTAAGATGTGATTTATGCTGCCTATCAGCATAATCATTATTTCTTGTTTTGAAAAACTTATTCTCGTTTAAAACCAGTTTACCACTATGATTAGAAAACTTATTAGAAAGCACAGCAGGTTTGCTTTCAACATGAGACTTGCCGTTGTTGAAAACAGGCTGCTTAACTTTTGAATAATTATTTTCAAAATGTTTAGCATCAAAAGGATTATCATGCCTTTTACTATTAGCTTTGGACCCAGAACATGTTTTGTCAACAGGTTTAGTATCCACAGCTGCAGTTTGGACATGTTTTCCTTTCTTTTGCTTGTGTGAATCAGCAGAGCACTTAGCAAGCTGGTTTGATGGAGAACATACTCCAACACCAGCTTTTGAGCTAGGTTCACACGAGCTGTCAGTATTTTGAGGCCTGACAGACCTGTTTGGTGAGATTAGTTTACCATTCACTTTTTGAATAAAAGTGTTTGGAAGCTCACCAAGAGTGGATAAATCTTCTTTCAGACTATTAATCTCAACAATGGAAGCTGCTGTGTCAAGATCCCCTCCAAGATAGGCTTGAATTTGTGCAGGGATCTGTTGACTTATACAATGGCTGATTTTTTGTGCAGATTGGCACCAAGAGTCAACTATCTTTTGAAGCTTAGCATGCTTTATATTTGTTTCTCTCTTTTCTTACAGTAAAATAGATTTGATGTGTTTTAATTCATCAAGCTCAGTTTCCAACTTATGGAAACTGTCCAGTTTACTGGAATTTGTTTTAAGATCAGTTTTAAGCTTAGAGATTTCAGATAATAAAGTATCATGCTTCTCAACAGCACCTTTCAAATCAACTAGCATATATTCAAACATCTTAATCTTTTCTTCAGAACTGTAAGCCATAAAATTTTGTACCTTATACATCATTGTAGGATTCCAGTTCTCCAAGCTGCTGAAAGCTTCAGCTTCAGCAAGATCCTGTTTGAAACTGCTTGTTGATGGGACATCAGTGTTGGCCATCAGACATTGATTGTCTTCTTCATCAGATGATGAATCATATTCCCCCCAGTCACAAGTCTCTGCCATGAGTCCCTTTTGACGGTTGGAACCCACTGAGTTTTCCAACTTCCTCAGCTTAGCCATGGCCATAAGGTACTTAACCCTATAACCATCATCCTTGTTTGTCTTGTATGGTTTGGATGACTGACCAACAGCTTTTGACACACAGTCAGCAGCTATATGGCCAGTTTTGCCACATTTGAAGCACTCAGCCTTGGATTTATCAAATGCCTTCTTTTTGCCAGCACCTGAACTTCCTTGCAGCTTGTTTCTTCCAAACCTTTTCTTGTTGAACCTTTTGACAAGCATAGCTATCATTTGCTCATCATCCTGTTCAGCAAGATCTGCATTATCTTCCTCATCTGACATCTCCTCCTTATCATCATCTTGTTGATCAGGTTGAGTGAACACATCACTCACCTGATTCACAGGCTGTCTCACATTAGCCACAAAGGCTGCACCTCTTTTAGATATCTCCAAGGCATTTCTCTTCTGTTGCCTTGATTGTTCATCATTTAGTAAAGATCCATACAAGTTGACAAGATCCATACTTCTGATGGTAACTGAATTTCTTAAGATTGTTGAAAAGTAGTTCCATTCTTCAGGTAGGATGTCCAAAAACTTGTTCACCAGGGTAAGGTTGTCCTTAGTGATCCCAACAGCTTTGAGATCATTCACAAGAGCAGTAAACCTGGTGTAGGTTTCTATGAGAGTCTCCTTTGGTTTTGCAAAGAAGAGTTCATACTGTCTAACAAGATTGTTAATCCTGTAATCCAGTGTGATTGTGGGTCCATCATAGACGGTACACAAAGTATCCCACATCTCCTTTGCTGTCGTCATTTTCTCAACCTGCTTGAACACATCATCAGGGAGAGAAATAACCAGGTTATTCCTGGCCTTTGCATCCAGAGCTACCAATCCCTTGTCTTCATCAGACCATTGAGCTTTAGCTTTCTCAAAGGTCCTGATTTCAGGAGCAGCTCCTTCAACCGCTGGAGTTATGGTAGTAACAGAGGTTGGCACATAGGGACCCTCCATTGCTATCTCTGGTAGTTGTGCATCCAGATTCTCTAGATAGAGCATCATTCTGCACTTCCAGCCAGAGAACTTTTGATGATTGAATTTTGGAGGTTTGCCCATAGAGCCATTGTCATAGTATTAGGAACCTGCAGCACTGTTGTCCATGGAAACTTGGGAGAATGAGAGATCTAGAATGATACACACTCTAAACTGCTCTGATACCAGTTGTAGGTTCCGAGAGGTTCCCAAAGTATATAGCTTTAAGCTGTAGAGGGGGGTGAATACAGCTGTTTAAAAACTACACATTATTTTCTCAATGTTTGTATGTATTATCAACAAGTTGTTAATTACAAACAAGCTTGAATGCGGAAAGGTTAAAGCTGAGATGACAGATACAACAGTATGGTCACTAGTCTAAGACAGACTCAAACTAGTTTACAATGAATACACTCACTAAGAAGCACTCACTATGTTTACAAGACTCAGAGGGACAGCTTATGTAGAACAGCTTAGACACAAAGAAACTGTATTACACAAGCAGGCTTGCATGCATGAAAAACACACTTGCACGTTCACTCTTGGCTTCAACACTTTGCTTTTTGGCTTAATCTTTCTGACCTTAGAAGCTTCCTTTTATACTCACTCAGAGGATCTAAGAAAAGCTTCTTCATTGGACGGAATGAAAAAGGAGAAGTCTTGTTGAAAAGACAACATAACCTTTTTTGTACTTTCTGAAAAGCAGACTTGTCTTCTTGTGTGCAGAACTTTTGTCTTTTCACTTTGTCTACTGTTGGATTGCCTTTAACTAAATAAGGAATGTCAACTTTGTGTCTTTCTTCCTTGTAAAGGCCTATTTTGATATAAGAAAAAGGTTTGTCACCCTTATTCAAATAACCTTTTGTCTTCATGTAACAGAACAGCTTGGGGAGGCTGAGCAGTTCTGATTTCCACTTTGTCTTCGACTTTGTAAACTGATCTTGTAGCCAAAAACAATACATGAGGACTTGGAAACACATTCCATAAAGTGTTTAGCCTGTTCACAAAGAACAGGTTCTGTTCACAAAGAACAGGACACTCGTAAATTGCCCAAGCTTTACCAGTGTAGAGCAACGTAGACAGTTTATGTCCAGCCTATTCAGCAGACTGAACAGCTTGGGCACAACTGTCTTTGTTGCAACACATGCAACACATAGAACAGCTTTAGGCTGATATTGCAAATCATTTTCAGGTTTCAATAAGGCATATAACAGGCCTTAAATTGAACCTTCAAAGGCATCAACAGGTTTGATTAACAATCTCCCCCTCAGATGCAGAGCAGGTTTGACTGAGGCCTATTCGTGCCTAACACAAACCTCAAATGGAGTTTTTATAAATCAATGAAAGTACATTTAGATCTCCTAAAAAGTTTAAATTTGATCAAGCTTCTCCCATCAAAACCCAAATGGCAAACAATGTAAAATTTGATGCTGATGCCTGTGGCAAAGCTGTTTCATTAACAGCTTACAGAGCCAGGTTTCAAGCTGACCCTAAGGAATCACATCTAGCTGCTGTAAAAAGAATATTCAGATGCCTAAAGGGTACACCAGGTTCGGGTCTTTGGTATCCCAAAGACTCCAGCCTTGAACTAATAGGCTATTCAAATTCTTATTTTGCAGGCTGCGAGCTAGATTGAAAAAGCACAGCAGGTGGGTGTCAACTCCTTGGTGGTAAGGTGATAAGTTGGTGTAGCAAGAAGCAGAATTCAGTTTCTACGATTATATGTGAATGATATAATATTTGTTTCTACTAATGAACAATAATGCAAAAACTTTTCACTGCTCATGAATTCCGAATATGAAATGAGCATGATGGGTGAACTTACTTTATTTCTAGGATTACACGTTAAACAAACCTCAAATGAAATTTTTATTAATCAAACAAAGTACATTTAGATCTTCTGAAAAGTTTAAATTTGATCAAAGTTCACCCATCAAAACTCAAATGGAAACCAATGTAAAATTGGATTTTGATGCCCGTGGCAACGCTGTTTTAGTAACAGCTTACAGAGCCAGGTTTCAAGCTGACCCTAAGGAATCACATCTAGCTGTTGTAAAAAGAATATTCAGATACCTAAAGGGTACACCAACATTAGGTCTTTGGTATCCCAAAGACTCCAGCGTTGAACTAATTGGCTATTCAGATTATGATTTTGCAGGCTGCAGGTTAGATAAATAAAGCACAACAGGTGGGTGTCAACTCCTTGGTGGTAAGGTGATAAGTTGGTGTAGCAAGAAGCAGAATTCCGTTTCTAGGATTATATGTGAATGATATAATATTTGGTTCAAGTAATGAACAGTAATGCAAGAACTTTTCACTGCTCATGAATTCCGAATATGAAATTAGCACGATGGGTGAACTTACTTTATTTCTAGGATTACAGGTTAAATAAACCTGAAATGCAATTTTTATTAATCAAAGAAAGTACACTTTAGATCTTCTGAAAAGTTTAAATTTGATCAAAGTTCACCCATCAAAACTCAAATGGAAACCAATGTAAAATCGGATGTTGATGCATGTGGCAACGCTGTTTTAGTAACAGCTTACAGAGCCAGGTTTCAAGCTGACCCTATGGAATCACATCTAGCTATTGTAAAAAGAATATTCAGATACCTAAAGGGTACACCAGCATTGGGTCTTTGGTATCCCAAAGACTCCAGCCTAGAACCAATTGGCTATTCAAATTATGATTTTGCAGGCTGCAGGTTAGACAGATAAAGCACAACAGGTGGGTGTCAACTCCTTGGTGGTAAGTTGATAAGTTGGTGTAACAAGAAGCAGAATTCAGTTTCTAGGATTATATGTGAATGATATAATATTTGGTTTTACTAATGAATATTAATGCAAGAACTTTTCACTGCTCATGAAATACAAATATGAAATGAGCATGATGGGTGAACTTACTTTCTTTCTAGGATTACAAGTTAAACAAACCTCAAATGGAATTTTTATTAATCAAAGAAAGTACACTTTAGATCTTCTGAAAAGTTTAACTTTGATCAAAGTTCTCCCATCAAAACTCAAATGGTAACCAATGTAAAATTGGATGCTGATGCCTGTGACAAAGCTGTTTCAGTAACAGCTTACAGAGCCAGGTTTCAAGCTGACCTTAAGGAATCAGATCTAGCTGCTGTAAAAAGAATATTCAGATACCTAAAGGGTACACCAGCATTGGGTCATTGGTATCCCAAAGACTCCAGCCTTGAAGTAATTGGCCATTAAGATTCTGATTTTGCAGGCTGCAGGATAGACAGAAAAAGCACAATAGGTGGGTGTCAACTCCTTGGTGGTAAGTTGATAAGTTGGTGTAGCAAGAAGCAGAATTCAATTTCTAGAATTATATGTGAATTATATAATATTTGGTTTTACTAATGAACAATAATGCAAGAACTTTTCACTACTCATGAAATATAAATATGAAATGAGCATGATGGGTGAACTTACTTTCTTTCTAGGATTACAGGTTAAACAAACCTCAAATGGAATTTTTATTAATCAAAGAAAGTACATTTAGATCTTCTGAAATGTTAAAATTTGATCAAAGTTCACCCATAAAACCCAAATGGCAACCAATGTAAAATTTGATGTTGATGCCTGTGGCAAAGCTGTTTCAGTAACAGCTTACAGAGCTAGGTTTCAAGCTGACTCTAGAGAATCACATCTAGCTGCTGTAAAAGGAATATTCAGATACCTAAAGGGTACACAAGGTTTGGGTCTTTGGTATCCCAAAGACCCTAACCTTGAACTAATAGGCCATTAAGATTCTTATTTTGCAGGCTGCAGGCTAGATAGAAAAAGCACAGCAGGTGGGTGTCAACTCCTTGGTGGTAAGTTGATAAGTTGGTGTAGCAAGAATCAGAATTCAGTTTCTAGGATTATATGTGAATGATATAATATTTGCTTCTACTAATGAACAGTAATGCAAGAACTTTTCACTGCTCATGAAATCCAAATATTAAATGAGCATGATGGGTGAATTTACTTTCTTTTTTAGGATTACAGGCTAAACAAACCTCAAATGGAGTTTTTATTAATCAAAGAAAGTACATTTAGATCTTCTGAAAAGTTTAATTTGATCAAACTTCTCCCATCCAAACCCAAATGGCAACCAATGTAAAATTGAATGTTGATGCTTGTGGCAAAGCTGTTTCAGTAACAGTTTATAGAGCCAAGTTTTAAGCTGACCCTAAGGAATCACATCTAGCTGCTGTAAAAAGAATATTCAGATTCCTAAAGGGTACACCAGGTTTGGGTCTTTTGTATCCCGTAGACTCCAGCCTTAAACTAATTGGCTATTCAGATTCAGATTTTGCAGGCTGCAGGCTTGGCAGAAAAATCACAACAGTTGGCTGTCAACTCCTTGGTGGTAAGTTGATAAGTTCGTGTAGCAAGAAGCAGAATTCAGTTTCTGGATTATATGTGAATGATATAATATTTGTTTCTACTAATGAACAGTAATGCAAGAACTTTTCACTGCTCATGAAATCCAAGTATGAAATGAGCTGGTGGGTGAACTTACGTTCTTTCTAAGATTACAGGTTAACCAATCCTCGAATAGAATTTTTATTAATCAAAGAATGTACACTTTAGATATTCTGAAAAGTTTAAATTTGATCAAAGTTCTCCCATCAAAACCCAAATGGCAACCAATGTAAAATTGGATGCTGATGCCTGGGGCAAAGCTGTTTCAGAAACAGTTTACAGAGCCAGGTTTCAAGCTGACCCTAAGGAATCACATCTAGCTGTTGTTAAAAGAATATTCAGATACCTAAAGGGTATACCAGCATTGGGTCTTTGGAATCCCAAAGACTACAGCCTTGAACTAATTGGCCATTCAGATTCTGATTTTGCAGGCTGCAGGTTAGACAGAAAAAGCACAACAGGTGGGTGTCAACTTGTCACACCCTGCTACCCCGGTTGGCAGCGAGGCGTGACGAGTGCGGAAGCGTAACCATAATCATAATGAACGACCACTATATGGACGTTTTTAAAATACATCGTTAAAACTTGAAGGCATAGTAATGTTTTACATGAGAAATAAAGTTCACACAAATACAGAGATTTAATTACATAATTAAAATATCCAAAATAATGCAGCTAAATCTCCGTTAATTGAATATGCACGCGACTCCATGGATGCGGAAGCTTGAAAGTAAAATACGTCCGAGGCATACTTGCCTTAATTTCCTTAAAATACACGCTAAAATACGTCAACAAAAATTGTTGGTGAGCTCATAGGTTTACACGTAAATCTGACTTGTATGGACAACAATAATAGGGATTGAATTTATAAAATAATAAATTCCTTGTTATGTATTACATATAAACCATCATGCAACCGAAGCTTAATTTGAAATGAGTTTGCTCTGTGCAGTATTTCCATACGTAATACCGTTTGTTGAATATATATGCACCCGCTGTTAGCCAAACCAACTAACCCGAGTGGGGGACATGACTCCCATTAGATCTATCCACAATATATTCGTGCTTACAAATAAATGCAATTAACGGTTCATGATATCAGAGCTAATGGAACCCAATGTGTAATACAAAATAGAAATGAAAGTATTTTCATGTCCATATAAAAACGAAGCATGTATTTCATCCCCAAAATATAACAGTGTGAAAATAGGGGCTATGAGAACTCACCGAACTTGTGATGGCAAATTATGCGCAAAAATGCAAGTTTGCGTTGTTTGCTGGGTGATGGAACCGGAGATGTTTAACCGAGTCCTAAATGATAATAAGGACTTAATATTACTAATATATGATAATATGTATATTTATAGATTTTTATGTCTTAAATCACCCAACATTACAAGTTTATAAATGAGATTTGCTTAAAACGTCAAGTTTATATATATATAATTTTCCAGCTTTTTCGGAGGTTTTTCGGCCTACTTTGAGGCTGTTTTTGATCAAGCTCCAAAATGTTATAGACTTTGGTTTTCTAGGACATTAAACTACTATATACAAAGGATTTTTTGAATCAAGAACGGCCATTTTTTGAGTTGTTTAGGTTAGTGAAAAAGCTCGTTAAAAACGCTATGTTGGCCATTTTTGAGCTGTCAAACTTTCGGTTTCCCAAATAATTTCTGGAGGTCTTAAACTCCAAAATAAATTATGAAAAATTACAGATCTATAGTTAAGACATAGATCTAACTTTTGAGACAAGAATCAACTCATTTCATTGAGTTATGAATTAGTTATGATTTTTCAAAGTCGATACAAATTTTCTGCCGAAATTCCGTAGTTTATAAACTTACAACAATTTATGATTCTTGTTGTTTATTCAAAGACTACTTGTATAAAAGTTATAAAAGTTATATAACACATATATAACACATGTTTTCATAATATTAACATGTTTATAACGTGTTCATATATTCATATGCACATTTAAAGAAACAACTCAAAATAAAAACTAGAAACTTATAAACTTGAGTTTTTATGAAACTTGTTGTTGTAGGTGATTATATATATTATGCAAGACTTATATAAACATAAATATAAGATGATATAAGCTAGAATTTACTTACTTTGATGTGTTAGGAGAATGAAAATGAGTAGAAGACTTGATCTTGAAAGAGTTGCACAAGAAATACTTTGAAATATTTGAAGAACATCAAAATTGAAATTTTTGGTCTTTCACTTGGCCTTGGGGCCGGATATAGGAGGAGAGAAAAGAGAGTTTTTGTTGTTGTGGAAATGAATGAAGTTCAAGTCCTCTATTTATAGCCAAAGGAAAGAGTCTTGTAATCATGAAAGATATGGGAGGTGCAGATTGAGTGCAAGTTTGCACAAGCATGGTGATGAAAAGTTGATGTAGATGGTGCAAGGTAATTGAAATAAAATATTTGAGGTTGTGTACCTCCTATGGTGGCCGGCCATAGGAGGTAATTATAGTGTATTTTTTTTTTATATAAATGTATTTAAAATGTATTCTTGTATTTTCCTTTTCTTGTAAATTCAAAAATACTTTTGAATGCATTGTTTTAATGAATTGTTTTAGTCTTGCATAATTAAGGTTAAGTAATTGTATTAGTGTATGATTAGTGTTACTAATCATAATTTAATTATGTACTTAGTTGAATTAATCCCTCATATCATAAATTGATCGGATTAATTGATTTCCCGATTCATCGCCCCGATAAATTTGATTCTAATTGAGTTGAATTTTCTAATAAACCTTGTTAATCACTTGATTAATTTCTAATGACCACTGATTAGCTTATAATTGACTATCAAATACAGATTAGGGCTTTCTTGCTAACCTGGTTTAGTGCCGGATGTTACACAACTCCTTGGTGGTATGTTGATAAGTTGGTGTAGCAAGAAGCAGAATTCAG
This sequence comes from Centrapalus pauciflorus, assembly GCA_020465985.1. Classification (NCBI taxonomy): domain Eukaryota; kingdom Viridiplantae; phylum Streptophyta; class Magnoliopsida; order Asterales; family Asteraceae; genus Centrapalus; species Centrapalus pauciflorus. The sequence continues at coordinate 251,920 of JAANYP010007004.1, read as the reverse complement.
TTTCTAGGATTATATGTGAATGATATAATATTTGGTTTTACTAATGAACAGTAATGCAAGAACTTTTCACTGCTCATGAAATCCAAATATGAAATGAGCATGATGGGTGAACTTACTTTCTTTCTAGGATTACAGGTTAAACAAACCTCAAATAGAATTTTTATTAATCAAAGAAACTACATTTAGATCTTCTGAAAAGTTTAAATTTGATTAAATTTCTCCCATTAAAACCCAAATGGCAATTAATATAAAATTGGATGCTGATGCCTGTAGCAAAGCTGTTTCAGTAACAGCTTACAGAGCCAGGTTTCAAGCTGACCCTAAGGAATCACATGTAGCTGCTGTAAAAAGAATATTCAGATACCTAAAGGGTACACCAGGTTTGGGTCTTTGGTATCCCAAAGACTCCAGCCTTGAACTAATTGGCTATTCAGATTCTGCTTTTGCAGGCTGCAGGCTAGACAGATAAAGCACAAAAGGTGGGTGTCAAATCCTTAGTGGTAAGTTGATAAGTTGGTGTAGCAAGAAGCAGAATTCAGTTTCTAGTATTACATGAGAATGATATAATATTTGGTTCTACTAATGAACAGTAATGCAAGAACTTTTCACTGCTCATGAAATCCAAATACGAAATGAGCATGATGGGTGAATTTACTTTCTTTTTAGGATTACAGGTTAAACAAACCTCAAATAGAATTTTTATTAATCAAAGAAAGTACATTTAGATCTTCTGAAAATTAAAATTTGATCAAAGTTCTCCCATCAAAACCCAAATGGCAACCAATGTAAAATTGGATGTTGATGCTTGTGGCAAAGCTGTTTCATTAACAGCTTACAGAGCCCAGTTTCAACCTGACTATAAGAAATCACATCTAGCTGCTATAAAAAGAATATTCAGATACCTAAAGGGTACACCAGGTTTGAGTCTTTTGTATCCCAAAGACTCCAGCCTTGAACTAATTGGCACGGTGGGTGAACTTACTTTCTTTCTAAGATTACAGGTTAAACAAACCTCAAATAGAATTTTTATTAATCAAAAAATGTACACTTTAGATATTCTGAAAAGTTTAAATTTGATCAAAGTCCTCCCATGAAAACCCAAATGGCAACCCATGTAAAATAAGATGCTTATGCCTGGGGCAAAGCTGTTTCAGTAACAGCTTACAGAGCTAGGTTTCAAGCTGACCCTAAGGAATCACATTCAGGTGCTGTACAAAGAATATTTAGATACCTAAAGGGTACACCAGCATTGGGTCTTTCGTATCCCAAAGACTCCAACCTTGAACTAATTGGCCATTCAGATTCAGATTTTGCAGGCTGTAGGATAGACAGAAAAAGCATAACAGGTGGGTGTCAACTCCTTGGTGATAAGTTGATAAGTTGGTGTTGCAAGAAGCAGAATTCAGTTTCTAGGATTATATGTGAATGTTATAATATTTGGTTTTACTAATGAGCTGTAATGCAAGAACTTTTCACTGCTCATGAAATATAAATACGAAATGAGCATGATGGGTGAACTTACTTTCTTTTTTAGGATTACAGGTTAAACAAACCTCAAATGGAATTTTTATTAATCAAAGAAAGTACATTTAGATCTTCTGAAAAGTTTAAATTTGATAAAATTTCTCCCATTAAAACCCAAATGGCAATTAATATAAAATTGGATGCTGATGCCTGTAGCAAAGCTGTTTCAGTAACAGCTTATAGAGCCAAGTTTCAAGCTGACCCTAAGGAATCACATCTAGCTGCAGTAAATAGAATATTCAGATTCCTAAAGGGTACACCAGGTTTGGGTCTTTTGTATCCCGTAAACTCCAGCCTTGAACTAATTGGCTATTCAGATTCTGATTTTGCAGGCTCCAGGCTAGACAGAAAAAGCACAACAGTTGTCTGTCAACTCCTTGGTGATAAGTTGATAAGTTGGTGTAGCAAGAAGCAGAATTCAGTTTCTAGGATTATATGTGAATGATATAATATTGTTTCTACTAATGAACAGTAATGCAAGAACTTTTCACTGCTCATGAAATCTAAATATGAAATGAGCTGGTGGGTGAACTTACGTTCTTTCTAAGATTACAGGTTAACCAATCCTCGAATAGAATTTTTATTAATCAAAGAATGTACACTTTAGATATTCTGAAAAGTTTAAATTTGATCAAAGTTCTCCCATCAAAACCCAAATGGCAACCAATGTAAAATTGGATGTTGATGCCTGGGGCAAAGTTGTTTCAGAAACAGTTTACAGAGCCAGGTTTCAAGCTGACCCTAAGGAATCACATCTAGCTGTTATTAAAAGAATATTCAGATACCTAAAGGGTATACCAGCATTGGGTCTTTGGAATCCCAAAGACTCCAGCCTTGAACTAATTGGCCATTCAGATTCTGATTTTGCAGGCTGTAGGTTAGACAGAAAAAGCACAACAGGTGGGTGTCAAGTCCTTGGTGGTAAGTTGATAAGTTGGTGTAGCAAGAAGCAGAATTCAGTTTCTAGGATTATATGTGAATGATATAATATTTGGTTTTACTAATGAACAGTAATGCAAGAACTTTTCACTGCTCATGAAATCCAAATATGAAAGGAGCATGATGGGTGAACTTACTTTCTTTCTAGGATTACAGGTTAAACAAACCTCAAATTGAATTTTTATTAATCAAAGAAAGTACATTTAAATCTTCTGAAAAGTTTAAATTTGATCAAATTTCTCCCATTAAAACCCAAATGGCAATTAATATAAAATTGGATGCTGATGCCTGTAGCAAAGCTGTTTCAGTAACAGCTTAGAGAGCCAGGTTTCAAGCTGACCCTAAGGAATCACATCTAGCTGCTGTAAAAAGAATATTCAGATACCTAATGGGTACACCAGGTTTGGGTCTTTGGTATCCCAAAGACTCCAGCATTGAACTAATTGGCTATTCAGATTCTGCTTTTGCAGGCTGCAGGCTAGACAGATAAAGAACAAAAGGTGGGTGTCAAATCCTTGGTGGTAAGTTGATAAGTTGGTGTAGCAAGAAGCAGAATTCAGTTCCTAGGATTATATGTGCATGATATAATATTTGGTTCTACTAATGAACAGTAATGCAAGAACTTTTCACTGCTCATGAAATCCAAATACGAAATGAGCATGATGGGTGAATTTACTTTCTTTTTAGGATTACAGGTTAAACAAACCTCAAATGGAATTTTTATTAATCAAAGAAAGTACATTTAGATCTTCTGAAAATTAAAATTTGTCAGCATCTAAAAGTAATTAACCAAGACTAACTGATTTGAATTTATCAGAGTATAAATCAATAATCTTGCTTTGAATCAAAGTTTAATTAGGAAGTTTGCGGAATAACACTTAATTATTTTAACAAAAGCTTTCAGAATCAATAGCAGATAAACACAAGAAATAATCAAGACTGCTTGTATTGCTGATTTCAATGATTACAATTACCTCTAATCTGTTTGATTGGACGAAGAACACAAACTGTTCTTAGGGTTTTACAACCTTAGAGGCTTATGGAAACTTAAGCAAAAAGCAATTACAGACTTGAATATGCAGAAAAACTCCTATCACATAGACAGGCCTATTCTATGTATTTATATTGCTTCTTGATTTGTTTCCTTGAAGGACTATGACTCCTCTGATTTTAGATATGCTGGAATCTTCGTGTAGATATCTTTTCCTGAAAATCAGCACTTTCTGTTTATGAAACTGTTGAGCAGCTTGAATCACTTGGGAGCTTGAACAGAGCAGCTTGAGTTGATTTACTCTGGCAACTTGAACTTTTACACTGGCAGCTCGAGTTTCTTCAACTAACAGCATGAACTTTGCATTTTCATGTAAATTCTACTAACAGTTTGAGAAGTCTAACTAACAGGTTGATCTTACATAGACTATTTCCCAACAATCTCCCCCTAACTTAAATTCTTTACACAAGACTTTAAGTTCTATACAAAAATGGAAATGAATAAGTAAACTGTTATTTACAAACCAAGGCTTTCAAAAACTTATAACTGTGCAAGTTTCTGATTTACAGCCTTCAAAAATTCTTTCTTCATCTCATCTCTATCACAAGATATCTTAACAGATTTCATCTGAAGTAGCATAGCTTTTGGTAGATCATAGAATTCCAAATTGAAGAACATATCAGATCCATCTGTAAATTTGATTCTGTAAGTCCTTGATTTGATAAACAGATCAACTTGCTTGATCTTCTTTCCCTTATTGTTGGCATCCTCTATCTCTTCCCTTATAGACTCAGGGTCAATAATGGACTTCAGATCTTTGATGACTTGTTTCACTTGTGGTAGAGCAGATCTTACTTGTGTCACCGACCCAATATTGTGCATCTTTGTTAGCTCATCTCTGGTCAACTTTTGAACCATATGCCAGAATGTGTCATACTCTTCTTCTGGACCAGATTCCCTTCTCACTACAAACTGAAATCTTAAGTCAATATTGTCCAGTGGCTTAGCATACCAGTAGTTGATAAGAGGCTTTGTAAAGTCATGCTGGTCAATCAATTTCTCTATCTCCATGGCCTTTTGCAGTTGTTGCTCAAACAACACCCTTTTAACTTGATGCAGCTTTGCTTGTGATGATGAATCAGATGCAGGAATGGAAGAAACAACTTGATCAGAAGGAGCAGGTGCACTGGTAGCAGCTTGAACATGACTTGTACCAGTTTGAACTGGGTCTTGGGATGGTTGGACTTCTTGGGAGACTTTTTTTTCTTTCTTTTGTCCATTTCTTTGTCATGGATCTCTTGCAGCTTTTCAGTGGTCATGGACTGAGCCATCTTCTTTGGAATGCCAGCTGCTAAGGCAACATTGATCAGAAATCTTCTATGCTCAGCCTTAGAGTGCCCTGTTGGCAGCTTCCTCTTCTTCTCTGCTTGTTTGACCACAAACCCGTTTAGGTAATCACCTAAGGTTTCATCATTGTCCATTGGGGGATGGGTTTGTTGGTCTAATTCTTGATCCTGTTGTTCTGCTAACTTTCTGGCAACTTCAGCATCAAAGGCAATCTGGGCTTCTCTGGAAGAAAATTTGTGCTTTGAAGACTCAATGAGAATGCCATTGCCCTTGTCTTTTGCAGCAGAGGTTGTAGCTTGGACTGTACTGGTTGGAGCTTGAACACCTTCCCTTATAAGAACTCCAGTTGCTTTTGAGGAGACAGCAGCTTGAGTTTCTAGGCTAACAGCTTGAGAAGCTGTTGGGACTGTTAGCCTAGAAGGTGGAACTGTTGAGGCTGCTTGGACTGCTTTTGGAAACTCCTGATTCTCCCCCTTTTTGGAAACATTGGTTTGGTCAGGAGCACCTACAACCTGTGCCACTTGGGTTTGAATCAAACGCTCTAATTTCATGATCTTATTTCCACAGAGGGTAAACCCTTTATGGAGATAATCCATTCTTTGATTTTGAGCCGCTTCTGCCTGCTTTAGTGCATATATCTGAGCTCCCTGTGCAGCAATGATGGACATTTGGTATTCCAACATAGTTACAACAGGTTTCATCTTGGGATCCGTCGAAAGCATGATTTGCAGACTAGCCTCAAGATCAGAAAACACCTGTGGTGCTTGTGATCTATCACCGGCAGGAATACCAGAAGCAGAAACCTCTGGGCCCCTCTGTTCTTGGTTCTGGGGACTTCCAGCTTGTGTTTGCACACTTGCTGTTGCCATGGGCGTGGTCTTAATGATGTTGGCACCGTCCTGTGCCTCTTGTGCAGAGACAGCAGTAGTGCTAGCCACAGAACCCATATGAACAATCTCTGAGAGATGTTCACCTCCTGAGTGAGGAAGGGAGTGTCCTCAATGTGTACCCTTTGTATATTCTGTGCAGAAGTGTCCTCCAGCACAGGGTTATATGGCTCTTTTCTGAGGGCTGAGGAGGAAGGAGCTCCTGGTCCTCTTTTCCTTTTATATAGAAATTTTAGTGGGGCTCTTGGCTGATGAAAAGGAGCAGAAGGAATTTGTGTATCATGAGGAGGTGGTTGGGGTCCTGGGGTAGTAGCAGTGATGATAGGCTGAGCCTGCTCAGGACCCTCTCCTCTGTTTCTTGGAATGATGTTCATCATTGCAGAAGGCAATGGAACATCTACACTCAAAAAATTGGCACTTTGTTTTAAAAGTCTTTTGATAGAATATAGTGAGTGCCTATGGGAAACATGTATCCTCTTATGTATGTGAGAAGTAGTGCAAGTGTGTGCAATTAATTCTGCCAAAAATCTAGGATACATTAAAAACTTCCTGTTCTTTAGGGAATGATGCCTTAACATCCCCTGAAAAATCATATTTGAGAAATTGAACCGTTGGCCCGTTGAAAAGCACACCAAGGCAGTGGCAATGTTGGAAGAAAATTCTGACCAACCTGTTCTTTTGGGGCTTATACACTGCTGAATGATATGTACAAGATATTTCCACTTAGGTGAAAAATGTGCTTTCAAGAAAGTAAATGAATTAGCAGGACCCCTATATCCAATATTATAAAGACCAGTATGTAAAGCATCAAGAGTTAGGTCTGTTATACCTGTGGCATCTTGAAGATGCAAATGACGGCGAATGGAATCCTCAGTTATGGTGATGGGAGTGCCATCAATTTTGGATAGCATAGAGGGAATTCCATTGATGGTTTGGACAGAGGCACGGTTCCAGAATTGCTCAATATGAGTGATGTATATGGTGGGATTAATATTGAGTGCATGATGGATATGGGAGTGTCGATGAAAGTCCATCATGTCATGGAACGGTTGAAGTTCTGAGTGTTTTAGAGAGTAGGGAAGGCAGTTGTGTTCTTTGACAAACTCCATTGAAGATTGAACGAAGGTTTTAGGGTTTGCAAAGAAGAGTGTGTGAATCGTTCAGAGAGAAAAGAAGGCCGTGGTATGAAAATTTGTAACTGGTAGTTACAACTGAGGAATTACCTAAATACCCTGCACACTTTGACAGATCAAGTGAATAACTAACAGTCCGAGAAAATGAACTAGCAGCTTGAGAAAATACTCAAGCTGTTAGTTGAAACTTAGGCATCTTTTAATGAAACAGTGACTCCCCCTTAAATAGGCATATAAATTAGAAAATAATGAAGACAAGTTAATCCATGTTTACCATACCAATGTTTGATACCAGGAAAGTGAACCTTCCTACATCAAAAGGTTTTGTAAATAGATTAGCTAACTGATCATCAGTATGTATTTTGGTAACTTGAATTAACTTCTTCTCATTACAATCCCTTATAAAGTGAAATCTGATTTCTATATGCTTGGTTTTTGGGAATTTCACTGGGTTTTGCACAATGCTGATTGCACTTTAATTGTCAATATAAATAGGAGTGGATAAGAAGTTCATACCATAGTCTCTTAACTGATTTTGAATCCACATTACCTGGGAGCAGCAGCTTGCAGCTGCTACATCCACCAGTTGTGGATTTTCTGTCAATGTTGCATCCTCCATAGTCACTGTCAGAGTAGGCTGTTAATGTAAGAGGAGAGTCTTTAGGATACCAGAGGCCTAAATGAGGTTGGCCTTTTAGATATCTAAAGATTCTTTTAACAGTAACCAGATGGGAATCCTTTGGTGAGCATTGAAACCTTGCACATACACAGACAGCAAACATAATATCAGGCCTAGAAGATGTTAGATACATAAGAGATCCTATAAGAGATCTGTTTAAATGAATGTCCACATCTATTCCATCTTTGTCTGGATGTAGCTGCTTGTGAGGATCCATTGGGGTGCTTGCAACTTTGGTGTCTTGATACCCAAACTTTTCCAGTATATCTTTAACATACTTTGATTGACTTATGAAGAGACCAGTGGGCTTCTGCTTGACCTGCAATCCTAGAAAGAAAGTGAGTTCTCCCATTGAACTCATTTGAAACTTTTTGTGCATTAATGCTTCAAACTCTTTGCACAAACAATCATTTGTTGATCTAAAGATGATGTCATCAACATAGATTTGGACAAGCAGAATCTCAGTTTTGATGGACTTAGTGAAAAGTGTTTTGTCCAGATTGCCTCTCTTGAACCCATTCTGTAGAAGGTATGATGACAGAGTGTCATACCAAGCTCTGGGAGCTTGATGGAGACCATAGAGAGCCTTGTCTAACTTGTAGACCCTGTCTGGATACTTGTAGTCCTCAAAACCAGGAGGCTGACATACATAGACCTCCTCTTCAATTGTCCCATATAGAAAGGCAGACTTCACATCCATTTGATACACTTTGAAACCTTTGAAGCTTGCATAGGCCAAAAATAGTCTGATGGCTACAATTCTTGCTACTGGAGCAAATACATCATCATAATCTATGCCTTCTTCCTGAGTGTACCCTTGTGCTACTAGCCTTGCTTTATTCTTGATGACTATCCCTCTCTCATCTTTCTTGTTTCTGAATACCCATCTTGTACCAATGGCTCTCTTTCCGTTAGGAAGATCAACCAGTGTCCATACATTCTGAATCTTGAACTGTAAAAGCTCTTCTTGCATTGCTTCAATCCAGGATGAATCTTTCAATGCTTCTGATGCCTTTTTAGGTTCCAGTTGAAACATGAAATAGGCATGTTCAAAAGCAGCTAGACTGAATTCAGGAACTGCTTGGTCAGCAGTAGCAGTCTCATTGTGAACCATCTTCCTTGTTTGTACAGGAGTACTTGGATCACCCAGTATTTGATTGAGAGGATGATGCTTGTGAACTCTGAGTGTAGGCTCTCTCTCTGTTGGAAAAGAAGATCCAAGATTTGTATCATCTCTATTAGGACCAGTGAATGGTTCAGCTTCTGGAACAGCTTGACTTGAATCTGGGACTGTTTCCCTTTGGGGTGGAGCTGTTCTCTTAGGACTTGGGAGTGGCACTTCAGTGTCTGGATTTGTATCATGTTGAGCATTCAGGACCCCTGGAGGATCACAAGACATAAGTGGTATAGTGGTGTATTCATCCCAATTGGTTGGATCTATAGCAGTTTGAAACTTTGTGCCAACAGCTTGAGACTTTGTATTGGCAGCATGAGAATTTGTGTTGGCAGCTTCAATCTTTTATGCATCAGCTTCTGCAGTATACTCAACAAAGCTCAGAGAATTTGTTAGTGAATCTAAATCAAACAACCAATCAGGACCAGTGCCTTTGACATTTGCAGTATTTTCATTAAATTCAACATTGGCACTTTCTTCAATGGTTTTAGACACACTATTATATACTCTATAGGCTTTGCTTTGATTTGAATATCCTACAAAGAATCCTTCTTCAGCCTTACTCTCAAACTTCCCTAAGTGAGTCTTAGTATGAAGGATAGTACATGGACATCCAAAAGACTTGAAGAAAGTTATTAGGGGACTTCTATTGTGGAATAACTCATAGGGAGTTTTTCCTTGAGATTGAACAACTTGAACCCTATACAGAACATAACAGGTTGTATTGACAGCTTCTGCACAGAAAGTCATTGGCAGTTTAGAATCAGCTAACATTGTTCTAGCAGCCTCAATTAGTGTTCTGTTCTTTCTTTCAGCTACACCATTTTGCTGTGGTGTTCTTGGTGCACTATATTGTCTAGCAATACCTTTGGACTCACAGAAACTGTTTAGAATGTGGTTTTTAAATTTAGTTCCATTGTCTAATCTTATCACCTTAACTTTTGAGTTGGATTGGTTTTCAATCTTAAGGATAAAAGACTTAACTAGCTCAGCAGTTTCATCTTTAGACCTAAGAAAGTAAACCCAAGTAAATCTGGTGATATCATCAACAATAACTAAACAGTAAGCCCTTTTATTCAAACTCAAAACAGATGTTGGACCAAATAGATCCATATGAATCAGCTGAAGAGCAAATGAGATTGAATTTACTTCTTTGGCCTTATGAGAAGTTTTGTGTTGCTTGCCTTTAAGACATGCTACACAATGATCATCTCATATGAACTCCTTGTGTGGTAAGCCTCTTACCAGATTCTTTTTGACTAAAACATTCATGGACTTGAAGTTCATGTGACACATCCTTCTATGCCAAAGAGCAGACTCATTTGATGATGCTTTGGATATTAAACAGCTTAAAGTATTTGATTTGGATAAAAGATCTGTTTCCAAACAGTAGACATTGTCCTTTCTTGGTGTTCTCAGTAAAACAAAATTTTCAGGAATTTTGAAATCTTTTGAAAGAACAATGCACTCAGAATCTGTAAACAAAACAATGTTTTGTTTGTCACAGATTTGTGAGACACTTAATAAATTATACTTAAGCTGTTCAACATACAAAACATCATTGAAAATCATGTTGCATGCATTGACAGAACCTTTACCTATAACCTAACTCCTTTTGAGTTGCCTCCAAATGCAACAAATCCTCCGTCAAAGCCTTTGAAATTTGACAAGCACTCAGAATTGCCTGTCATGTGCCTAGAGCATCCACTGTCCAAATGCCATCTTGTTTTATGAGGTGACCTGTGGTTGCCCTGCACAAATAAAAGCTTAGTTAGTAGTGGAGTAAATCCAAACCAAATTGGTTTTGGGTTGGCCTTGTGCATTGACATAACTAAATACTGTTTTTGACATTGTATATTTAGTAGGATCCACTGATGGAGTCTTTGGAGAGTATTTAGTGATTATATGAGGTATCCAGGTATTTTGAGCATCTTTTCTTTCAACAGTCTCAGATGATTCATTAACAGTTCCAGATTTATGCTTAGTAGTCTGATCTGTGGTTGTAGTGCTAACAGCTTCAGAGTTTGCACTAACAACTTCAGAATTTGGCTTAGCAGTCTGAGTTTTTGTATCAGCAGTTTGATCTGAAGATTTGTCTTTGACACACCATATCTGTTTAAAACTTAATTTAGGCTTTGCCAAAACTTGTTTTTGGTGTGTGGACTGTTTTTTGTTAACTTTTGAAAGCCTTTGATCAACTGTTTTCTTTGGAACTGTTGTAGCAGAAGGTTCGACCTTTGAATCTTTTACATGAGTAGGATTTGATTTCTTATGATGCACAGTCTGTTTTGCAACAGCTGGTTTATAAAAACAATCCTTGGCCAAGTGATTTTTTCTTCCACAATGAAAACACCTTTTGACTATTTGAATTGGAGAACCAGATTTATCTGACAATTTCTGGTTCTTGTTCCTCTGATTTCCCCTTACCTGCTGTTGTTTGGGAAACTTTTGAACACCATGCTTTTGGCATGTGCAGACAGGAACATTTTTACCCTTTTTATTATTCTTTGAAGAAGATGCAGTGTTACAGTTAGAATGTACAGAAACTTGTGGAGCAGCATTGCATACACTCATCTTCTCTTTTCCTTTCTTACTGGGGGCTTGAATCTCTATGGGTGCACTCATTGTTTTGTGTTTCTTCTCAACTGCTGTGCACTCATACTCTCTATTTTGAATCGGATCTTCTTTAGATTCAGGGCTGGGATCAAGGATAGGATCTACAGTAGTCATAGACTCATCTAATGGTTCATTGACACGTCTATCAACAATTTCACTCATTGGATGAATGTATTTTTTGTTGTATGGGGGTGGAGTAGCCCTGTAGCCTATGCCTTCTTTGGGATTAACCTGAGATTTTACCCTATCTTTAAATTGGACTTCCATTAGGTGTTCCAGCTTTTGATTAGCCAATTTGAAGTTACCTAGATCTATATTAACAGATTCTAGTTTCTTATTAGCCTCTAACACCTTTTGTTCAGTCTCTTCTACCTTTTTATTCAGGGATTCTATTTTCTTATTTAGCTCCTTTTTCTCCCACTCATGATATGTTCTATCATGTCCCATTTGAATCTCATTATCCTTATAGTCATTGATCTGTTTTTCAAGATCTTCTATGGCTTGCATATATTCATATCTCCTTTCTTCCATCTTAGCTAGAGTTTTGCACATGCTCTCATTATGGTCTCTGTACTTTTTAACCATATTTTTGCATGATTGAGAGCAGAGTTTAGAATTTACCTCAGATGGTAGTTCAGTGGAGGAGACATTCGATGTTTCTTCCATTAGAGACAAGTGTTGTTGATGATGATGTCTGATTGGGCTGTGGAGTCCTTGATGACTGTTGACCTTGAGATCTACATTCTCTGGCAAAGTGACCAAGTTTATGACATTTATAGCACTCAACTTTTGACTTATCAAAAGCTGGTTTGCCTTCTGTTCTGGCTTTAAAGTTGGTCCTTCCAGCTCTTTTAAGAAACCTTTTCGTCCTCATGGTCAGCATTGCATGTTGCCATTTTAAATCCATCTCTTCAAGATCATCTGGATGAATTTGTTCTAAATCTTCAGCATTTGGAGCAAACAATCCATCATTGGCAACAAAAGCCTCATAGTGAGATTCAGCAGAGTTGCCATCACCACCTGAAAAGGAATCACTGCTATTAGATTTTTCAGAAGACAGAAGAACAGTATTGTGATTATAAGAAAAGGATTTCTTTTTAGTATCAATCTAAGTCTCAAACACTCTCAGACTGTTGTACAGATCATCCAATTCTATCTCATCAAGAGTGTCTTTTGTTCTCCATTGTGCAACATAAACTGTCCATTCTTCTCCAAGAGATCTGAGAAACTTTCTGTTGACTTCATCTTGATCCAGGCTGACTTTTGCACTTTCCAGCTCACTTATCAGTGTGTTGAACCTGTCAAAGATTTGAGTAAGGTTTTCATTCTTGCCACCAGAAAAGTTCTCATACTGCTGTTTTAAAAGATCCTTTTGATTTCTCTTGGTGCTAGCATTACCAGCAAATCTTTTCTCTAAAGCATTCCAAAGAGAATGAGCAGTATAAAACTTTTTGAACTGATGTTGATAAGCATTAGGAATGGCTATTTGTAAAAGTGTAAGAGCTTTCACTTCATTCATTCTAGCCTTTCTTTCCAGTTCAATTTTTGGAGGAGTTTTGACTGGTTTACCCTCATCATCAAGTTCTGGATCAACTACAGGAGGAGATTCAACAGCTTCCCATATGGCATAATCAATGAATTGAATATGCTGTTGAATCCTGAGTTTCCACATCTCAAACTCAGTGGGCTTGAGCATAGGCACTTTGACTCCTTGCCCAGATCCACTGCTGCTATTTTCAAATTCCATTGCAAAAGATTAAAAATTTAAGAGAAAGTTTTCGACTTTGAAAAACAAACAACGACCTGTGGCTCTGATACCACTTGTCAGGATCTAAAAGTAATTAACCAAGACTAACTGATTTGAATTTATCAGAGTATAAATCAATAAACTTGCTTTGAATCAAAGTTTAACTAAGAAGTTTGCGGAATAACACTTAATTATTTTAACAAAAGCTTTCAGAATCAATAGCAGATAAACACAAGAAATAATCAAGACTGCTTGTATTGCTGATTTCAATGATTACAATCACCTCTAATCTGTTTGATTAGACGAAGAACACAAACTGTTCTTAGGGTTTTACAACCTTAGAGGCTTATGGAAACTTAAGCAAAAAGCAATTACAGACTTGAATATGCAGAAAAACTCCTATCACATAGACAGACCTATTCTATGTATTTATATTGCTTCTTGATTTGTTTCCTTGAAGGACTATGACTCCTCTGATAGTAGATATGCTGGAATCTTCGTGTAGATATCTTTTCCTGAAAATCAGCACTTTTTGTTTATGAAACTGTTGAGCAGCTTGAATCACTTGGCAGATTGAACAGAGCAGCTTGAGTTGATTTACTCTGGCAGCTTGAACTTTTACACTGGCAGCTCGAGTTTCTTCAACTAACAACATGAACTTTGCATTTTCATGTAAATTCTACTAACAGTTTGAGAAGTCTAACTAACAGCTTGATCTTACTTAGACTATTTCCCAACAAATTTTGATCAAAGTTCTCCCATCAAAATCCAAATGGCAACCAATGTAAAATTGGATGTTGATGCTTGTGGCAAAGCTGTTTCAGTAACAGCTTACAGAGCCCAGTTTCAAGCTGACCCTAAGGAATCACATCTAGCTGCTATAAAAAGAATATTCAGATACCTAAAGGGTACACCAGGTTTGGGTCTTTTGTATCCCAAAGTCTCCAACCTTGAACTAATTGACTATTCAGATTCTCATTTTGCAGGCTGCAGGCTAGACAGAAAAAGCACAACAGTTGGGTGTCAACTCCTTGTTGGTAAGTTGATAAGTTGGTGTAGCAAGAAGCAGAATTCAGTTTCTAGGATTATATGTGAATGATATAATATTTGGTTCTACTAATGAACAGTAATGCAAGAACTTTTCACTGCTAATGAAATCCAAATATGAAATGAGCATTGTGGGTGAACTTACTTTCTTTCTAAGATTACAGGTTAAACAAACCTCAAATAGAATTTTTATTAACCAAAGAATGTACACTTTAGATATTCTGAAAAGTTTAAATTTGATCAAAGTCCTCCCATCAAAACCCAAATGGCAACCCATGTAAAATAATATGCTGATGCCTGGGGCAAAGCTGTTTCAGTAACAGCTTACAGAGCTAGGTTTCAAGCTGACCCTAAGGAATCACATTCAACTGCTGTAAAAAGAATATTCAGATACCTAAAGGGTACACCAGCATTGGGTCTTTTGTATCCAAAAGACTCCAACCTTGAACTAATTGGGCATTCAGATTCTGATTTTGCAGGCTGCAGGTTAGACTGAAAAAGCACAACAGGTGGGTGTCAACTCCTTGGTTGTAAGTTGATAAGTTGGTGAATGATATAATATTTGGTTTTATTAATCAATGAAAGTACATTTAGATCTTCTAAAAAGTTTAAATTTGATCAAACTTCTCCCATCAAAACCCAAATGGCAAACAATGTAAATTTGATGATGATGCCTGTGGCAAAGCTGTTTCAGTAACAGCTTACAGATCCAGGTTTCAAGCTGACCCTAAGGAATCACATCTAGCTGCTGTAAAAAGAATATTAAGATGCCTAATGGGTACACCAGGTTTGGGTCTTTGGTATCCCAAAGACTCCAGCCTTGAACTAATAGGCTATTCAGATTCTTATTTTGCAGGCTGCAGGCTAGATAGAAAAAGCACAGCAGGTGTGTGTCAACTCCTTGGTGGTAAGGTGATAAGTTGGTGTAGCAAGAAGCAGAATTCAGTGTCTACGATTATATGTGAATGGTATAATATTTGGTTCTACTAATGAACAGTAATGCAAAAACTTTTCACTGCTCATGAATTCCGAATATGAAATGAGCATGATGGGTGAACTTACTTTATTTCTAGGATTACACGTTAAACAAACCTCAAATGAAATTTTTATTAATCAAAGAAAGTACATTTAGATCTTTTGAAAAGTTTAAACTTGATCAAAGTTCACCCATCAAAACTTAAATGGAAACCAATGTAAAATTGGATGTTGATGCCCGTGGCAATGCTGTTTTAGTAACAGCTTACAGAGCCAGCTTTCAAGCTGACCCTAAGGAATCACATCTAGCTGTTGTAAAAAGAATATTCGGATACCTAAAGGGTACACCAACATTAGGTCTTTGGTATCCCATAGACTCCAGCCTTGAACTAATTGGCTATTCAGATTATGATTTTGCAGGCTGCTGGTTAGACAGATATGGCACAACAGGTGGGTGTCAACTCCTTGGTGATAAGTTGATAAGTTGTTGTTGCAAGAAGCAGAATTCAGTTTCTAGGATTATATGTGAATGATATAATATTTGGTTTTATTAATCAATGAAAGTACATTTAGATCTTCTAAAAATTTTAAATTTGATCAAACTTCTCCCATCAAAACCCAAATGTCAAACAATGTAAAATTTGATGATGATGCCTGTGGCAAAGCTGTTTCAGTAACAGCTTACAGAGCCAGGTTTCAAGCTGACCCTAAGGAATCACATCTAGCTGCTGTAAAAAGAATATTCAGATGCCTAATGGGTACACCAGGTTTGGGTCTTTGGTATCCCAAAGACTCCAGCCTTGAACTAATAGGCTATTCAGATTCTTATTTTGCAGGCTGCAGGCTAGATAGAAAAAGCACAGCAGGTGGGTGTCGACTCCTTGGTGGTAAGGTGATAAGTTGGTGTAGCAAGAAGCAGAATTCAGTTTCTACGATTATATGTGAATGGTATAATATTTGGTTCTACTAATGAACAGTAATGCAAAAACTTTTCACTGCTCATGAATTCCGAATAGAAATGAGCATGATGGGTGAACTTACTTTATTTCTAGGATTACACGTTAAACAAACCTCAAATGAAATTTTTATTAATCAAAGAAAGTACATTTAGATCTTTTGAAAAGTTTAAATTTGATCAAAGTTCACCCATCAAAACTCAAATGGAAACCAATGTAAAATTGGATGTTGATGCCCGTGGCAACGCTGTTTTACTAATAGCTTACAGAGCCAGCTTTCAAGTTGACCCTAAGGAATCACATCTAGCTGTTGTAAAAAGAATATTCAGATACCTAAAGGGTACACCAACATTAGGTCTTTGGTATCCCAAAGACTCCAGCCTTGAACTAATTGGCTATTCAGATTATGATTTTGCAGGCTGCTGGTTAGACAGATAAAGCACAACAGGTGGGTGTCAACTCCTTGGTGGTAAGTTGATAAGTTGGTGTAGCAAGAAGCAGAATTCAATTTCTAGGATTATATGTGAATGATATAATATTTGGTTTTACTAATGAATATTAATGCAAGAACTTTTCACTGCTCATGAAATACAAATATGAAAAGAGCATGATGGGTGAACTTACTTTCTTTCCAGGATTACAAGTTTAACAAACCTCAAATGGAATTTTTATTAATCAAAGAAAGTACACTTTAGATCTTCTGAAAAGTTTAAATTTGATCAAAGTTCACCCATCAAAACTCAAATGGAAACCAATAAAATTGGATGTTGATGCCTGTGGGAACGCTGTTTTAGTAACAACTTACAGAGCCAGGTTTCAAGCTGACCCTATGGAATCACATCTAGCTGTTGTAAAAAGAATATTCAGATACCTAAAGGGTACACCAGCATTGGGTCTTTGGTATCCCAAAGACTCCAGCCTTGAACTAATTGGCTATTCAGATTATGATTTTGCAGGCTGCAGGTTAGACAGATAAAGCACAACAGGTGGGTGTCAACTTCTTGGTGGTAAGTTGATAAGTTGGTGTAACAAGAAGCAGAATGCAGTTTCTAGGATTATATGTGAATGATATAATATTTGGTTTTACTAATGAATATTAATGCAAGAACTTTTCACTACTCATGAAATATAAATATGAAATGAGCATGATGGGTGAACTTACTTTCTTTCTAGGATTACAGGTTAAACAAACCTCAAATGGAATTTTTATTAATCAAAGAAAGTACATTTAGATCTTCTGAAAAGTTTAAATTTGATCAAAGTTCACCCATTAAAACCCAAATGGCAACCAATGTAAAATTTGATGCTGATGCCTGTGGCAAAGCTGTTTCAGTAACAGCTTACAGAGCTAGGTTTCAAGCTGACCCTAGAGAATCACATCTAGCTGCTGTAAAAAGAATATTCAGATGCCTAATGGGTACACCAGGTTTGGGTCTTTGGTATCCCAAAGACTTCAGCCTTGAACTAATTGGCTATTCAGATTCTTATTTTGCAGGCTGCAGGCTAGACGGAAAAAGCACAACAGGTGGGTGTCAACTCCTTGGTGGTAAGTTGATAAGTTGGTGTAGCAAGAAGCAGAATTCAGTTTTTAGGATTATATGTGAATGATATAATATTTGGTTCTACTGATGAACAGTAATGCAAGAACTTTTCACTACTCATGAAATCCAAATATGAAATGAGCATGATGGGTGAACTTACATTCTTTCTAGGATTACAGGTTAAACAAACCTCAAATGGAATTTTTATTAATCAAAGAAAGTACACTTTAGATCTTATGAAAAGTTTAAATTTGATCAAAGTTCACCTATCAAAACCCAAATGGCAATTAATGTAAAATTGGATGTTGATGCATGTGGCAAAGCTGTTTCATTAACAGCTTACAGAGCCAGGTTTCAAGCTGACCTTAAGGAATCACATCTAGCTGCTGTAAAAAGAATATTCAGATACCTAAAGGGTAAAGCAGCATTGGGTCTTTGGTATCCCAAAGACTCCAGCCTTGAACTAATTGGCCATTAAGATTCTGATTTTGCAGGTTGTAGGCTAGAAAGAAAAAGCACAACAGGTGGGTGTCAACTCCTTGGTAGTAAGTTGATAAGTTGGTGTAGCAAGAAGCAGAATTCAGTTTCTAGGATTATATGTGAATGATATAATATTTGGTTCTACTAATGAACAGTAATGCAAGAACTTTTCACTGCTCATGAAATCCAAATATTAAATGAGCATGATGGGTGAAACTACTTTCTTTTTAGGATTACAGGCTAAACAAACCTCAAATGGAGTTTTTATTAATCAAAGAAAGTACATTTTGATCAAAGTTCTCCCATCCAAACCCAAATGGCAACCAATGTAAAATTGAATGTTGATGCTTGTGGCAAAGCTGACCCTAAGGAATCACATCTAGCTGCTGTAAAAAGAATATTCAGATACGTAAAGGGTACACCAGGTTTGGGTCTTTGGTATCCCAAAGACTCCAGCCTTGAACTAATTGGCTATTCAGATTTCGCTTTTGCAGGCTGTAGGCTAGACAGATAAAGCACAAAAGGTGGGTGTCAAATCCTTGGTGGTAAGTTGATAAGTTGGTGTAGCAAGAAGCTGAATTCAGTTTCTAGGATTATATGAGAATGATATAATATTTGGTTCTACTAATGAACAGTAATGCAAGAACTTTTCACTGCTCATGAAATCCAAATACCAAATGAGCATGATGGGTGAATTTACTTTCTTTTTAGGATTACAGGTTAAACAAACCTCAAATGGAATTTTTATTAATCAAAGAAAGTACATTTAGATCTTCTGAAAATTAAAATTTGATCAGAGTTCTCCCATCAAAACCCAAATTGCAACCAATGTAAAATTGGATGTTGATGCTTGTGGCAAAGTTGTTTCATTAACAGCTTACAGAGCCCAGTTTCAAGCTGACCCTAAGGAATCACATCTTGCTGCTATAAAAAGAATATTCAGATACCTAAAGGGTACACCAGGGTTGGGTCTTTTGTATCCCAAAGACTCCAGCCTTGAACTAATTGGCTATTCAGATTCTCATTTTCCAGGCTGCAGGCTAGACAGAAAAAGCACAACAGTTGGGTGTCAACTCCTTGTTGGTAAGTTGATAAGTTGGTGTAGCAAGAAGCAGAATTCAGTTTCTAGGATTATATGTGAATGATATAATATTTGGTTCTACTAATGAACAGTAATGCAAGAACTTTTCACTGCTAATGAAATCCAAATATGAAATGAGCATGGTGGGTGAACTTACTTTCTTTCTAAGATTACAGGTTAAACAAACCTCAAATAGAATTTTTATTAATCAAAGAATGTACACTTTAGATATTCTGAAAAGTTTAAATTTGATCAAAGTCCTCCCATCAAAACCCAAATGGTAACCCATGTAAAATAAGATGCTGATGCCTGGGGCAAAGCTGTTTCCGTAACGGCTTACAGAGCTAGGTTTCAAGCTGTCCCTAAGGAATCACATTCAGCTGCTGTAAAAAGAATATTCAGATACCTAAAGGGTACACCAGCATTGTGTCTTTTGTATCCCAAAGACTCCAACCTTGAACTAATTGGCCATTCAGATTCTGATTTTGCAGGCTGCAGGCTGGAAAGAAAAAGCACAACAGGTGGGTGTCAACTCCTTGGTGGTAAGTTGATAAGTTGGTGTAGCAAGAAGCAGAATCAGTTTCTAGGATTATATGTGAATGATATAATATTTGGTTCTACTAATGAACAGTAATGCAAGAACTTTTCACTGCTCATGAAATCCAAATATTAAATGGGCATATGTGTGAATTTACTTTCTTTTTAGGATTACAGGCTAAACAAACCTCAAATGGAGTTTTTATTAATCAAAGAAAGTACCTTTAGATCTTCTGAAAAGTTTAAAGTTGATCAAAGTTCTCCCATCCAAACCCAAATGGCAACCAATGTAAAATTGAATGTTCATGCTTGTGGCAAAGCTGTTTCAGTAACAGCTTATAGAGCCAAGTTTCAAGCTGACCCTAAGGAATCACATCTAGCTGCTGTAAAAAGAATATTTAGATTCCTAAAGGGTACACCAGGTTTGGGTCTTTTGTATCCCGTAGACTCCAGCCTTGAACTAATTGGCTATTCAGATTCTGATTTTGCAGGCTGCAGGCTAGACAGAAAAAGCACAACTGTTGGCTGTCAACTCCATGGTGGTAAGTTGATAAGTTGGTGTAGCAAGAAGCAGAATTCAGTTTCTAGGATTATATGTGAATGATATAATATTTGTTTCTACTAATGAACAGTAATGCAAGAACTTTTCACTGCTCATGAAATCCAAATATGAAATGAGCTGGTGGGTGAACTTACGTTCTTTCTAAGATTACAGGTTAACCAATCCTCGAATAGAATTTTCATTAATCAAAGAATGTACACTTTAGATATTCTGAAAAGTTTAAATTTGATCAAAGTTCTCCCATCAAAACCCAAATGGCAACCAATGTAAAATTGGATGCTGATGCCTGGGGCAAAGCTGTTTCAGAAACAGTTTACAGAGCCAGGTTTCAAACTGACCCTAAGGAATCACATCTAGCTGTTGTAAAAAGAATATTCAGATACTTAAAGGGTACATCAGCATTGGGTCTTTGGTATCCCAAAGACACCAGCCTTGAACTAATTTGCCATTCAGATTCTGATTTTGCAGGCTGCAGCTTAGACAGAAAAGCACAACAGGTGGGTGTCAACTCCTTGGTGGTAAGTTGATAAGTTGGTGTAGCAAGAAGCAGAATTCAGTTTCTAGGATTATATGTGAATGATATAATATTTGGTTTTACTAATGAACAGTAATGCAAGAACTTTTCACTGCTCATGAAATATAAATATGAAATGAGCATGATGGGTGAACTTACATTCTTTCTAGGATTACAGGTTAAACAAACCTCAAATTGAGTTTTTATTAATCAAAGAAAGCACATTTAGATCTTCTGAAAAGTTTAAATTTGATCAAAGTTCTCCCATCAAAACCCAAATGGCAATTAATGTAAAATTGGATGCTGATTCCTGTGGCAAAGCTGTTTCAGTAACAGCTTACAGAGCCAGGTTTCAAGCTGACCCTAAGGAATCACATCTAGCTGCTGTAAAAAGAATATTCAGATACCTAAATGGTACACCATGTTTGGGTCTTTGGTATCCCAAAGACTCCAGCCTTGAACTAATTGGCTATTCAGATTCTGCTTTTGCAGGCTGCAGGTTAGACAGAAGAAGCACAACAGGTGGGTGTCAACTCCTTGTTGGTAAGTTGATAAGTTGGTGCAGCAAGAAGCAGAATTCAGTTTCTAGGATTATATGTGAATGATATAATATTTGGTTCTACTAATGAACAGTAATGCAAGAACTTTTCACTGCTCATGAAATCCAAATATGAAATGAGCATGGTGGGTGAACTTACTTTCTTTCTAAGATTACAGGTTAAACAAACCTCAAATAAAATTTTTATTAATTAAAGAATGTACACTTTAGATATTCTGAAAAGTTAAAATTTGATCAAAGTTCTCCCATCAAAACCCAAATGGCAACCAACGTAAAATTTGATGCTGATGCCTGTGGCAAAGCTGTTTCAGTAACAGCTTACGGAACCAGGTTTCAAGCTGACCCTAAGGAATCACATCTAGCTGCTGTAAAAAGAATATTCAGATACCTATAGGGTGCACCAGGTTTGGGTTTTGGCATCCCAAAGACTCCAGCCTTGAACTAATTGGCAATTCAGATTCTGATTTTGCATGCTGCAGGTTAGACAGAAGAAGCACAACAGGTTGGTGTCAACTCCTTGATGGTAAGTTGATAAGTAGGTGTAGCAAGAGCAGAATTCAGTTTCTAGGATTATATGTGAATGATATAATATTTGGTTCTACTAATGAACAATAATGCAAGAGCTTTTCACTACTCATGAAATCCAAATATGAAATGAGCATGGTGGGTGAACTTACTTTATTTCTAAGATTACAGGTTAAACAAACCTCAAATAGAATTTTTATTAATCAAAGAATGTACACTTTAGATATTCTGAAAAGTTTAAATTTGATCAAAGTCCTCCCATCAAAACCCAAATGGCAACCAATGTAAAATTGGATGCTGATGCCTGGGGCAAAGCTGTTTCAGTAACAGTTTATAGAGCCAGGTTTCAAGCTGACCTTAAGGAATCACATCCACCTGCTGTAAAAAGAATATTCAGATACCTAACCGGTACACCTGCATTGGGTCTTTAGTATCCCAAAGACTCCAGCCTTGAACTAATTGGCCATTCAGATTCTGATTTTGCAGGCTGCAAGTTAGATAGAAAAGCACAACAGGTGGGTGTCAACTCCTTGGTGGTAAGTTGATAAGTTGGTGTAGCAAGAAGCAGAATTCAGTTTCTAGGATTATATGTGAATGATATAATATTTGGTTTTACTAATGAACAGTAATGCAAGAACTTTTCACTGCTCATGAAATATAAATATGAAATGAGCATTATGGGTGAACTTACTTTCTTTCTAGGATTACAGGTTAAACAAACCTCAAATTGAATTTTAATTAATCAAAGAAAGTACATTTAGATCTTCTGAAAAGTTTAAATTTGATCAAAGTTCTTCCATCAAAACACAAATGGCAATTAATGTAAAATTGGATGTTGATTACTGTGGCAAAGCTGTTTCAGTAACAGCTTACAGAGCCAGGTTTCAAGCTGACCGTAAGGAATCACATCTAGCTGCTGTAAAAAGAATATTCAGATACCTAAAGGGTACACCAGGTTTGGGTCTTTGGTAAAAGGCTCCAGCCTTGAACTAATTGGTTGTTCAGATTCTGCTTTTGCAGGCTGCAGTCTAGACAGAAGAAGCACAATAGGTGGGTGTCAACTCCTTGTTGGTAAGTTGATAAGTTGGTGTAGAAAGAAGCAGAATTCAGTTTCTAGGATTATATGGGAATGATATAATATTTGGTTCTACTAATGAACAGTAATGCAAGAACTTTTCACTGCTCATGAAATCCAAATATGAAATGAGCATGGTGGGTGAACTTACTTTCTTTCTAAGATTACAGGTTAAACAAACCTCAAATAAAATTTTTATTAATTAAAGAATGTACACTTTAGATATTCTGAAAAGTTAAAATTTGATCAAAGTTCTCCCATCAAAACCCAAATGGCAACCAACGTAAAATTTGATGCTGATGCCTGTGGCAAAGCTGTTTCAGTAACAGCTTACGGAACCAGGTTTCAAGCTGACCCTAAGGAATCACATCTAGCTGCTGTAAAAAGAATATTCAGATACCTATAGGGTGCACCAGGTTTGGGTCTTTGGCATCCCAAAGACTCCAGCCTTGAACTAATTGGCAATTCAGATTCTGATTTTGCATGCTGCAGGTTAGACAGAAGAAGCACAACAGGTTGGTGTCAACTCCTTGGTGGTAAGTTGATAAGTAGGTGTAGCAAGAGCAGAATTCAGTTTCTAGGATTATATGTGAATGATATAATATTTGGTTCTACTAATGAACAGTAATGCAAGAGCTTTTCACTACTCATGAAATCCAAATATGAAATGAGCATAGTGGGTGAACTTACTTTATTTCTAAGATTACAGGTTAAACAAACCTCAAATAGAATTTTTATTAATCAACGAATGTACACTTTAGATATTCTGAAAAGTTTAAATTTGATCAAAGTCCTCCCATCAAAACCCAAATGGCAACCAATGTAAAATTGGATGCTGATGCCTGGGGCAAAGCTGTTTCAGTAACAGCTTATAGAGCCAGGTTTCAAGCTGACCCTAAGGAATCACATCCAGCTGCTGTAAAAAGAATATTCAGATACCTAAAGGGTACACCAGCATTAGGTCTTTGGTATCCCAAAGACTCAAGCCTTGAACTAATTGGCCATTCAGATTCTGATTTTGCAGGCTGCAGGTTAGACAGAAAAGCACAACAGGTGGGTGTCAACTCCTTGGTTGTAAGTTGATAAGTTGGTGTAGCAAGAAGCAGAATTCAGTTTCTAGTTTCTAGGATTATATGTGAATGATATAATATTTGGTTTTACTAATGAACAGTAATGCAAGAACTTTTCACTGCTCATTAAATATAAATATGAAATGAGCATGATGGGTGAACTTACTTTTTTTCTAGGATTACAGGTTAAACAAACCTCAAATTGAATTTTAATTAATCAAAAAAAGAACATTTAGATCTTCTGAAAAGTTTAAATTTGATCAAAGTTCTCCCATCAAAACCCAAATGGCAATTAATGTAAAATTGGATGCTGATTCCTGTGGCAAAGCTGTTTCAGTAACAGCTTACAGAGCCAGGTTTCAAGCTGACCCTAAGGAATCACATCTAGCTGCTGTAAAAATAATATTCAGATACCTAAAGGGTACACCAGGTTTGGGTCTTTGGTATCCCAAAGACTCCAGCCTTGAACTAATTGGCTATTCAGATTCTGCTTTTGCAGGCTGCAGTCTAGACAGAAAAAGCACAACAGGTGGGTGTCAACTCCTTGTTGGTAATTTGATAAGTTGGTGTTGCAAGAAGCAGAATTCAGTTTCTAGGATTATATGTGAATGATATAATATTTGGTTCTACTAATGAACAGCAATGCAAGAACTTTTCACTACTCATGAAATCCAAATATTAAATGAGCATGGTGGGTGAACTTACTTTCTTTCTAAGATTACAGGTTAAAATTTGACGCTGATGCCTGTGGCAAAGCTGTTTCAGTAACAGCTGACAGAGCCAGGTTTCAAGCTGACCCTAAGGAATCACATCTAGCTGCTGTAAAAAGAATATTCAGATACCTATAGGGTGCACCAGGTTTGGGTCTTTGGTATCCCAAAGACTCCAGCCTTGAACTAATTGGCCAATTAGATTCAGATTTTGCAGGCTGCAGGTTAGACAGAAGAAGCACAACAGGTTGGTGTCAACTCCTTGGTGGTAAGTTGATAAGTAGGTGTAGCAAGAGCAGAATTCAGTTTCTAGGATTATATGTGAATGATATAATATTTGGTTCTACTAATGAACAGTAATGCAAGAGCTTTTCACTACTCATGAAATCCAAATATGAAATGAGCATGGTGGGTGAACTTACTTTATTTCTAAGATTACAGGTTAAACAAACCTCAAATAGAATTTTTATTAATCAACGAATGTACACTTTAGATATTCTGAAAAGTTTAAATTTGATCAAAGTCCTCCCATCAAAACCCAAATGGCAACCAATGTAAAATTGGATGTTGATGCCTGGGGCAAAGCTGTTTCAGTAACAGCTTATAGAGCCAGGTTTCAAGCTGACCCTAAGGAATCACATCCAGCTGCTGTAAAAAGAATATTCAGATACCTAAAGGGTACACCAGCATTAGGTCTTTGGTATCCCAAAGACTCAAGCCTTGAACTAATTGGCCATTCAGATTCTGATTTTGCAGGCTGCAGGTTAGACAGAAAAGCACAACAGGTGGGTGTCAACTCCTTGGTTGTAAGTTGATAAGTTGGTGTAGCAAGAAGCAGAATTCAGTTTCTAGTTTCTAGGATTATATGTGAATGATATAATATTTGGTTTTACTAATGAACAGTAATGCAAGAACTTTTCACTGCTCATTAAATATGAATATGAAATGAGCAAGATGGGTGAACTTACTTTTTTTCTAGGATTACAGGTTAAACAAACCTCAAATTGAATTTTAATTAATCAAAGAAAGTACATTTAGATCTTCTGAAAAGTTTAAATTTGATCAAAGTTCTCCCATCAAAACCCAAATGGCAATTAATGTAAAATTGGATGCTGATTCCTGTGGCAAAGCTGTTTCAGTAACAGCTTACAGAGCCAGGTTTCAAGCTGACCCTAAGGAATCACATCTAGCTGCTGTAAAAATAATATTCAGATACCTAAAGGGTACACCAGGTTTGGGTCTTTGGTATCCCAAAGACTCCAGCCTTGAACTAATTGGCTATTCAGATTCTGCTTTTGCAGGCTGCAGTCTAGACAGAAAAAGCACAACAGGTGGGTGTCAACTCCTTGTTGGTAATTTGATAAGTTGGTGTAGCAAGAAGCAGAATTCAGATTCTAGGATTATATGTGAATGATATAATATTTGGTTCTACTAATGAACAGCAATGCAAGAACTTTTCACTACTCATGAAATCCAAATATTAAATGAGCATGGTGGGTGAACTTACTTTCTTTCTAAGATTACAGGTTAAAATTTGACGCTGATGCCTGTGGCAAAGCTGTTTCAGTAACAGCTGACAGAGCCAGGTTTCAAGCTGACCCTAAGGAATCACATCTAGCTGCTGTAAAAAGAATATTCAGATACCTATAGGGTGCAGCAGGTTTGGGTCTTTGGTATCGCAAAGACTCCAGCCTTGAACTAATTGGCCATTCAGATTCAGATTTTGCAGGCTGCAGGTTAGACAGAAGAAGCACAACAGGTGGGTGTCAACTCCTTGGTGGTAAGTTGATAAGTAGGTGTAGCAAGAAGCAGAATTCAGTTTCTAGGATTATATGTGAATGATATAATATTTGGTTCTACTAATGAACAGTAATGCAAGAACTTTTCACTGCTCATGAAATCCAAATATGAAATGAGCATGGTGGGTGAACTTACTTTCTTTCTAACATTACAGGTTAAACAAACCTCAAATAAATTTTTATTAATCAAAGAATGTACACTTTAGATATTCTGAAAAGTTTAAATTTGATCAAAGTTCTCCCATCAAAACCCAAATGGCAACCAACGTAAAATGCTGATGCCTGTGGCAAAGCTGTTTCAGTAACAGCTGACAGAGCCAGGTTTCAAGCTGACCCTAAGGAATCACATCTAGCTGCTGTAAAAAGAATATTCAGATACCTATAGGGTGCAGCAGGTTTGGGTCTTTGGTATCGCAAAGACTCCAGCCTTGAACTAATTGGCCATTCAGATTCAGATTTTGCAGGCTGCAGGTTAGACAGAAGAAGCACAACAGGTGGGTGTCAACTCCTTGGTGGTAAGTTGATAAGTTGGTGTAGCAAGAAGCAGAATTCAGTTTCTAGGATTATATGTGAATGATATAATATTTGGTTCTACTAATGAACAGTAATGCAAGAGCTTTTCACTACTCATGAAATCCAAATATGAAATGAGCATGGTGGGTAAACTTACTTTATTTCTAAGATTACAGGTTAAACGAACCTCAAATAGAATTTTTATTAATCAATGAATGTACACTTTAGATATTCTGAAAAGTTTAAATTTGATCAAAGTCCTCCCATCAAAACCCAAATGGCAACCAATGTAAAATTGGATGCTGATGCCTAGGGCAAAGCTGCTTCAGTAACAGCTTATAGAGCCAGGTTTCAAGCTGACCCTAAGGAATCACATCCAGCTGCTGTAAAAAGAATATTCAGATACCTAAAGGGTACACCAGCATTGGGTCTTTGGTATCCCAAAGACTCAAGCCTTGAACTAATTGGCCATTCAGATTCTGATTTTGCAGGCTGCAGGTTAGACAGAAAAGCACAACAGGTGGGTGTCAACTCCTTGGTTGTAAGTTGATAAGTTGGTGTAGCAAGAAGCAGAATTCAGTTTCTAGGATTATATGTGACTGATATAATATTTGGTTCTACTAATGAACAGTAATGCAAGAGCTTTTCACTACTCATGAAATCCAAATATGAAATGAGCATGGTGGGTATACTTACTTTATTTCTAAGATTACAGGTTAAACGAACCTCAAATAGAATTTTTATTAATCAATGAATGTACACTTTAGATATTCTGAAAAGTTTAAATTTGATCAAAGTCCTTCCATCAAAACCCAAATGGCAACCAATGAAAAATTGGATGCTGATGCCTAGGGCAAAGCTGTTTCAGTAACAGCTTATAGAGCCAGGTTTCAAGCTGACCCTAAGGAATCACATCCAGCTGCTGTAAAAAGAATATTCAGATACCTAAAGGGTACATCAGCATTGGGTCTTTGGTATCCCAAAGACTCAAGCCTTGAACTAATTGGCCATTCAGATTCTGATTTTGCAGGCTGCAGGTTAGACAGAAAAGCACAACAGGTGGGTGTCAACTCCTTGGTTGTAAGTTGATAAGTTGGTGTAGCAAGAAGCAGAATTCAGTTTCTAGGATTATATGTGAATGATATAATATTTGGTTCTACTAATGAACAGTAATGCAAGAACTTTTCACTGCTCATGAAATCCAAATATGAAATGAGCATGGTGGGTGAACTTACTTTCTTTCTAAGATTATAGGTTAAACAAACCTCAAATAAATTTTTTATTAATCAAAGAATGTACACTTTAGATATTCTGAAAAGTTTAAATTTGATAAAAGTTCTCCCATCAAAACCCAAATGGCAACCAACGTAAAATTTGACGCTGATGCCTGTGGCAAAGCTGTTTCAGTAACAGCTGACAGAGCCAGGTTTCAAGCTGACCCTAAGGAATCACATCTAGCTGCTGTAAAAAGAATATTCAGATACCTATAGGGTGCACCAGGTTTGGGTCTTTGGTATCCCAAAGACTCCAGCCTTGAACTAATTGGCCATTCAGATTCAGATTTTGCAGGCTGCAGGTTAGACAGAAGAAGCACAACAGGTGGGTGTCAACTCCTTGGTGGTAAGTTGATAAGTTGGTGTAGCAAGAAGCAGAATTCAGTTTCTAGGATTATATGTGAATGATATAATATTTGGTTCTACTAATGAACAGTAATGCAAGAACTTTTCACTGCTCATGAAATCCAAATATGAAATGAGCATGGTGGGTAAACTTACTTTATTTCTAAGATTACAGGTTAAACAAACCTCAAATAGAATTTTTATTAATCAATGAATGTACACTTTAGATATTCTGAAAAGTTTAAATTTGATCAAAGTCCTCCCATCAAAACCCAAATGGCAACCAATGTAAAATTGGATGCTGATGCCTAGGGCAAAGCTGTTTCAGTAACAGCTTATAGAGCCAGGTTTCAAGCTGACCCTAAGGAATCACATCCAGCTGCTGTAAAAAGAATATTCAGATACCTAAAGGGTACACCAGCATTGGGTCTTTGGTATCCCAAAGACTCAAGCCTTGAACTAATTGGCCATTCAGATTCTGATTTTGCAGGCTGCAGGTTAGACAGAAAAGCACAACAGGTGGGTGTCAACTCCTTGGTTGTAAGTTGATAAGTTGGTGTAGCAAGAAGCAGAATTCAGTTTCAAGGATTATATGTGAATGATATAATATTTGGTTTTACTAATGAACAGTAATGCAAGAACTTTTCACTGCTCATGAAATATAAATATGAAATGAGCATGATGGGTGAACTTACTTTTTTTCTAGGATTACAGGTTAAACAAACCTCAAATTGAATTTTTATTATTCAAAGAAAGTACATTTAGATCTTCTGAAAAGTTTAAATTTGATCAAAGTTCTCCCATCAAAACCCAAATGGCAATTAATGTAAAATTGGATGCTGATTCCTGTGGCAAAGCTGTTTCAGTAACAGCTTACAGAGCCAAGTTTCAAGCTGACCCTAAGGAATCACATCTAGCTGCTATAAAAAGAATATTCAGATACCTAAAGGGTACACCAGGTTTGGGTCTTTGGTATCCCAAAGACTCCAGCCTTGAACTAATTGGCTATTCAGATTTCGCTTTTACAGGCTGTAGGCTAGACACATAAAGCACAAAAGGTGGGTGTCAAATCCTTGGTGGTAAGTTGATAAGTTGGTGTAGCAAGAAGCAGAATTCAGTTTCTAGGATTATATGTTAATGATATAATATTTGGTTCTACTAATGAACAGTAATGCAAGAACTTTTCACTGCTCATGAAATCCAAATATGAAATGAGCATGGTGGGTAAACTTACTTCATTTCTAAGATTACAGGTTAAACAAACCTCAAATAGAATTTTTATTAATCAATGAATGTACACTTTAGAAATTCTGAAAAGTTTAAATTTGATCAAAGTCCTCCCATCAAAACCCAAATGGCAACCAATGTAAAATTGGATGCTGATGCCTAGGGCAAAGCTGTTTCAGTAACAGCTTATAGAGCCAGGTTTCAAGCTGACCCTAAGGAATCACATCCAGCTGCTGTAAAAAGAATATTCAGATACCTAAAGGGTACACCAGCATTGGGTCTTTGGTATCCCAAAGACTCAAGCCTTGAACTAATTGGCCATTCAGCATCTGATTTTGCAGGCTGCAGGTTAGACAGAAAAGCACAACAGGTGGGTGTCAACTCCTTGGTTGTAAGTTGATAAGTTGGTGTAGCAAGAAGCAGAATTCAGTTTCAAGAATTATATGTGAATGATATAATATTTGGTTTTACTAATGAACAGTAATGCAAGAACTTTTCACTGCTCATGAAATATAAATATGAAATGAGCATGATTGGTGAACTTACTTTTTTTCTAGGATTACAGGTTAAACAAACCTCAAATTGAATTTTTATTATTCAAAGAAAGTACATTTAGATCTTCTGAAAAGTTTAAAATTGATCAAAGTTCTCCCATCAAAACCCAAATGGCAATTAATGTAAAATTGGATGCTGATTCCTGTGGCAAAGCTGTTTCAGTAACAGCTTACAGAGCCAAGTTTCAAGCTGACCCTAAGGAATCACATCTAGCTGCTATAAAAAGAATATTCAGATACCTAAAGGGTACACCAGGTTTGGGTCTTTGGTATCCCAAAGACTCCAGCCTTGAACTAATTGGTTATTCAGATTCTGCTTTTGCAGGCTGCTGGCTAGAAAGAAAAAGCACAACAGGTGGGTGTCAACTCCTTGTTGGTAAGTTGATAAGTTGTGTAGCAGGAAGCAGAATTCAGTTTCTAGGATTATATGTGAATGATATAATATTTGATTCTACTAATGAATATTAATGCAAGAACTTTTCACTGGTCATGAAATATAAATATGAAATGAGCATGATTGGTGAACTTACTTTCTTTCTAAGATTACAGGTTAAAATTTGATGCTGATGCCTGTGGCAAAGCTGTTTCAGTAACAGCTGACAGAGCCAGGTTTCAAGCTGACCCTAAGGAATCACATCTAGCTGCTGTAAAAAGAATATTCAGATACCTATAGGGTGCAGCAGGTTTGGGTCTTTGGTATCCCAAAGACTCCAGCCTTGAACTAATTGGCCATTCAGATTCAGATTTTGCAGGCTGCAGGTTAGACAGAAGAAGCACAACAGGTGGGTGTCAACTCCTTGGTGGTAAGTTGATAAGTTGGTGTAGCAAGAAGCAGAATTCAGTTTCTAGGATTATATGTGAATGATATAATATTTGGTTCTACTAATGAACAGTAATGCAAGAACTTTTCACTGCTCATGAAATCCAAATATGAAATGAGCATGGTGGGTGAACTTACTTTCTTTCTAAGATTACAGGTTAAACAAACCTCAAATAAATTTTTTATTAATTAAAGAATGTACACTTTAGATATTCTGAAATGTTAAAATTTGATCAAAGTTCTCCCATCAAAACCCAAATGGCAACCAACGTAAAATTTGATGCTGATGCCTGTGGCAAAGCTGTTTCAGTAACAGCTTACGGAACCAGGTTTCAAGCTGACCCTAAGGAATCACATCTAGCTGCTGTAAAAAGAATATTCAGATTCCTATAGGGTGCACCAGGTTTGGGTCTTTGGCATCCCAAAGACTCCAGCCTTGAACTAATTGGCAATTCAGATTCTGATTTTGCATGCTGCAGGTTAGACAGAAGAAGCACAACAGGTGGGTGTCAACTCCTTGGTGGTAAGTTGATAAGTAGGTGTAGCAAGAAGCAGAATTCAGTTTCTAGGATTATATGTGAATGATATAATATTTGGTTCTACTAATGAACAGTAATGCAAGAGCTTTTCACTACTCATGAAATCCAAATATGAAATGAGCATGGTGGGTAAACTTACTTTATTTCTAAGATTACAGGTTAAACAAACCTCAAATAGAATTTTTATTAATCAATGAATGTACACTTTAGATATTCTGAAAAGTTTAAATTTGATCAAAGTCCTCCCATCAAAACCCAAATGGCAACCAATGTAAAATTGGATGCTGATGCCTAGGGCAAAGCTGTTTCAGTAACAGCTTATAGAGCCAGGTTTCAAGCTGACCCTAAGGAATCACATCCAGCTGCTGTAAAAAGAATATTCAGATACCTAAAGGGTACATCAGCATTGGGTCTTTGGTATCCCAAAGACTCAAGCCTTGAACTAATTGGCCATTCAGATTCTGATTTTGCAGGCTGCAGGTTAGACAGAAAAGCACAACAGGTGGGTGTCAACTCCTTGGTTGTAAGTTGATAAGTTGGTGTAGCAAGAAGCAGAATTCAGTTTCTAGGATTATATGTGAATGATATAATATTTGGTTCTACTAATGAACAGTAATGCAAGAACTTTTCACTGCTCATGAAATCCAAATATGAAATGAGCATGGTGGGTGAACTTACTTTCTTTCTAAGATTATAGGTTAAACAAACCTCAAATAAATTTTTTATTAATCAAAGAATGTACACTTTAGATATTCTGAAAAGTTTAAATTTGATAAAAGTTCTCCCATCAAAACCCAAATGGCAACCAACGTAAAATTTGACGCTGATGCCTGTGGCAAAGCTGTTTCAGTAACAGCTGACAGAGCCAGGTTTCAAGCTGACCCTAAGGAATCACATCTAGCTGCTGTAAAAAGAATATTCAGATACCTATAGGGTGCACCAGGTTTGGGTCTTTGGTATCCCAAAGACTCCAGCCTTGAACTAATTGGCCATTCAGATTCAGATTTTGCAGGCTGCAGGTTAGACAGAAGAAGCACAACAGGTGGGTGTCAACTCCTTGGTGGTAAGTTGATAAGTTGGTGTAGCAAGAAGCAGAATTCAGTTTCTAGGATTATATGTGAATGATATAATATTTGGTTCTACTAATGAACAGTAATGCAAGAACTTTTCACTGCTCATGAAATCCAAATATGAAATGAGCATGGTGGGTAAACTTACTTTATTTCTAAGATTACAGGTTAAACAAACCTCAAATAGAATTTTTATTAATCAATGAATGTACACTTTAGATATTCTGAAAAGTTTAAATTTGATCAAAGTCCTCCCATCAAAACCCAAATGGCAACCAATGTAAAATTGGATGCTGATGCCTAGGGCAAAGCTGTTTCAGTAACAGCTTATAGAGCCAGGTTTCAAGCTGACCCTAAGGAATCACATCCAGCTGCTGTAAAAAGAATATTCAGATACCTAAAGGGTACACCAGCATTGGGTCTTTGGTATCCCAAAGACTCAAGCCTTGAACTAATTGGCCATTCAGATTCTGATTTTGTAGGCTGCAGGTTAGACAGAAAAGCACAACAGGTGGGTGTCAACTCCTTGGTTGTAAGTTGATAAGTTGGTGTAGCAAGAAGCAGAATTCAGTTTCAAGGATTATATGTGAATGATATAATATTTGGTTTTACTAATGAACAGTAATGCAAGAACTTTTCACTGCTCATGAAATATAAATATGAAATGAGAATGATGGGTGAACTTACTTTTTTTCTAGGATTACAGGTTAAACAAACCTCAAATTGAATTTTTATTATTCAAAGAAAGTACATTTAGATCTTCTGAAAAGTTTAAATTTGATCAAAGTTCTCCCATCAAAACCCAAATGGCAATTAATGTAAAATTGGATGCTGATTCCTGTGGCAAAGCTGTTTCAGTAACAGCTTACAGAGCCAAGTTTCAAGCTGACCCTAAGGAATCACATCTAGCTGCTATAAAAAGAATATTCAGATACCTAAAGGGTACACCAGGTTTGGGTCTTTGGTATCCCAAAGACTCCAGCCTTGAACTAATTGGCTATTCAGATTTCGCTTTTGCAGGCTGTAGGCTAGACAGATAAAGCACAAAAGGTGGGTGTCAAATCCTTGGTGGTAAGTTGATAAGTTGGTGTAGCAAGAAGCAGAATTCAGTTTCTAGGATTATATGTGAATGATATAATATTTGGTTCTACTAATGAACAGTAATGCAAGAACTTTTCACTGCTCATGAAATCCAAATATGAAATGAGCATGGTGGGTAAACTTACTTCATTTCTAAGATTACAGGTTAAACAAACCTCAAATAGAATTTTTATTAATCAATGAATGTACACTTTAGAAATTCTGAAAAGTTTAAATTTGATCAAAGTCCTCCCATCAAAACCCAAATGGCAACCAATGTAAAATTGGATGCTGATGCCTAGGGCAAAGCTGTTTCAGTAACAGCTTATAGAGCCAGGTTTCAAGCTGACCCTAAGGAATCACATCCAGCTGCTGTAAAAAGAATATTCAGATACCTAAAGGGTACACCAGCATTGGGTCTTTGGTATCCCAAAGACTCAAGCCTTGAACTAATTGGCCATTCAGCATCTGATTTTGCAGGCTGCAGGTTAGACAGAAAAGCACAACAGGTGGGTGTCAACTCCTTGGTTGTAAGTTGATAAGTTGGTGTAGCAAGAAGCAGAATTCAGTTTCAAGAATTATATGTGAATGATATAATATTTGGTTTTACTAATGAACAGTAATGCAAGAACTTTTCACTGCTCATGAAATATAAATATGAAATGAGCATGATTGGTGAACTTACTTTTTTTCTAGGATTACAGGTTAAACAAACCTCAAATTGAATTTTTATTATTCAAAGAAAGTACATTTAGATCTTCTGAAAAGTTTAAAATTGATCAAAGTTCTCCCATCAAAACCCAAATGGCAATTAATGTAAAATTGGATGCTGATTCCTGTGGCAAAGCTGTTTCAGTAACAGCTTACAGAGCCAAGTTTCAAGCTGACCCTAAGGAATCACATCTAGCTGCTATAAAAAGAATATTCAGATACCTAAAGGGTACACCAGGTTTGGGTCTTTGGTATCCCAAAGACTCCAGCCTTGAACTAATTGGTTATTCAGATTCTGCTTTTGCAGGCTGCTGGCTAGAAAGAAAAAGCACAACAGGTGGGTGTCAACTCCTTGTTGGTAAGTTGATAAGTTGTGTAGCAGGAAGCAGAATTCAGTTTCTAGGATTATATGTGAATGATATAATATTTGATTCTACTAATGAATATTAATGCAAGAACTTTTCACTGGTCATGAAATATAAATATGAAATGAGCATGATTGGTGAACTTACTTTCTTTCTAGGATTACAGGTTAAACAAACCTGAAATGGAATTTTTATTAATCAAATAAAGTACACATTAGATCTTCTGAAAAGTTTAAATTTGATAGAAGTTCTCCAATCAAAACCCAAATGGCAACCAATGTAAAATTTGATGCTGATGCCTATCGCAAAGCTGTTTCAGTAACAGCTTACAGAGCCAGGTCTCAAGCTGACCCTAAGGAATCACATCTACCTGCTGTAAAAAGAATATTCAGATACCTAAAGGGTACACCAGGTTTGGATCATTGGTATCCCAAAGACTCCAGCCTTGAACTAACAGGCTATTCAGATTCTGCATTTGCAGGCTGCAGTCTAGACAGAAGAAGCACAACAGGTGGGTGTCAACTCCTTGTTGGTAAGTTGATAAGTTGGTGTAGCAAGAAGCAGAATTCAGTTTCTAGGATTATATGTGA
This sequence comes from Centrapalus pauciflorus, assembly GCA_020465985.1. Classification (NCBI taxonomy): domain Eukaryota; kingdom Viridiplantae; phylum Streptophyta; class Magnoliopsida; order Asterales; family Asteraceae; genus Centrapalus; species Centrapalus pauciflorus. The sequence continues at coordinate 216,364 of JAANYP010007004.1, read as the reverse complement.
ATGATATAATATTTGGTTCTACTAATGAACAGTAATGCAAGAACTTTTCACTGCTCATGAAATCCAAATATGAAATGAGCATGGTGGGTGAACTTACTTTCTTTCTAAGATTACAGGTTAAACAAACCTCAAATAAATTTTTATTAATCAAAGAATGTACACTTTAGATATTCTGAAAAGTTAAAATTTGATCAAAGTTCTCCCATCAAAACCCAAATGGCAACCAACGTAAAATTTGATGCTGATGCCTGTGACAAAGCTGTTTCAGTAACAACTTACAGAACCAGGTTTCAAACTGACCCTAAGGAATCACATCTAGCTGCTGTAAAAAGAATATTCAGATACCTATAGGGTGCACCAGGTTTGGGTCTTTGGCATCCCAAAGACTCCAGCCTTGAACTAATTGGCAATTCAGATTCTGATTTTGCATGTTGCAGGTTAGACAGAAGAAGCACAACAGGTGGGTGTCAACTCCTTGGTGGTAAGTTGATAAGTAGGTGTAGCAAGAAGCAGAATTCAGTTTCTAGGACTATATGTGAATGATATAATATTTGGTTCTACTAATGAACAATAATGCAAGAGCTTTTCACTACTCATGAAATCCAAATATGAAATGAGCATGGTGGGTGAACTTACTTTATTTCTAAGATTACAGGTTAAACAAACCTCAAATAGAATTTTTATTAATCAACGAATGTACACTTTAGATATTCTGAAAAGTTTAAATTTGATCAAAGTCTTCCCATCAAAACCCAAATGGCAACCAATGTAAAATTGGATGCTGATGCCTGGGGCAAAGCTGTTTCAGTAACAGCTTATAGAGCTAGGTTTCAAGCTGACCCTAAGGAATCACATCCAGCTGCTGTAAAAAGAATATTCAGATACCTAAAGGGTACACCAGCATTGGGTCTTTGGTATCCCAAAGACTCAAGCCTTGAAATAATTGGCCATTCAGATTCTGATTTTGCAGGCTGCAGGTTAGACAGAAAAGCACAACAGGTGGGTGTAAACTCCTTGGTTGTAAGTTGATAAGTTGGTGTAGCAAGAAGCAGAATTCAGTTTCTAGGATTATATGTGAATGATATAATATTTGGTTTTACTAATGAACAGTAATGCAAGAACTTTTCACTGCTCATGAAATATAAATATGAAATTAGCATGATGGGTGAACTTTCTTTTTTTCTAGGATTACAGGTAAAACAAACCTCAAATTGAATTTTTATTAATCAAAGAAAGTACATTTAGATCTTCTGAAAAGTTTAAATTTGATCAAAGTTCTCCCATCAAAACCCAAATGGCAATTAATGTAAAATTGGATGCTGATTCCTGTGGCAAAGCTATTTCAGAAACAGCTTACAGAGCCAGGTTTCAAGCTGACCCTAAGGAATCACATCTAGCTGCTGTAAAAAGAATATTCAGATACCTAAAGGGTACACCACGTTTGGGTCTTTGGTATCCCAAAGACTCCAGCCTTGAACTAATTGGGTATTCAGATTCTGCTTTTGCAGGCTGCAGTCTAGACAGAAAAACACAACAGGTGGGTGTCAACTCCTTGTTGGTAATTTGATAAGTTGGTGTAGCAAGAAGCAGAATTCAGTTTCTAGGATTATATGTGAATGATATAATATTTGGTTCTACTAATGAACAGCAATGCAAGAACTTTTCACTGCTCATGAAATCCAAATATTAAATGAGCATGGTGGGTGAACTTACTTTCTTTCTAAGATTACAGGTTAAACAAACCTCAAATAAAATTTTTATTAATCAAAGAATGTACACTTTAGATATTCTGAAAAGTTTAAATTTGATCAAAGTTCTCCCATCAAAACCCAAATGGCAACCAACGTAAAATTTGACGCTGATGCCTGTGGCAAAGCTGTTTCAGTAACAGCTGACAGAGCCAGGTTTCAAGCTGACCCTAAGGAATCACATCTAGCTGCTGTAAAAAGAATATTCAGATACCTATAGGGTGCACCAGGTTTGGGTCTTTGGTATCCCAAAGACTCCAGCCTTGAACTAATTGGCCATTCAGATTCAGATTTTGCAGGCTGCAGGTTAGACAGAAGAAGCACAACAGGTGGGTGTCAACTCCTTGGTGGTAAGTTGATAAGTTGGTGTAGCAAGAAGCAGAACTCAGTTACTAGGATTATATGTGAATGATATAATATTTTGTTCTACCAATGAACAGTAATGCAAGAACTTTTCACTGCTCATGAAATCCAAATATGAAATGAGCATGGTGGGTGAACTTACTTTATTTCTAAGATTACAGGTTAAACAAACCTCAAATAGAATTTTTATTAATCAACGAATGTACACTTTAGATATTCTGATAAGTTTAAATTTGATCAAAGTCCTCCCATCAAAACCCAAATGGCAACCAATGTAAAATTGGATGCTGATGCCTGGGGCAAAGTTGTTTCAGTAACAGCTTATAGAGCAAGGTTTCAAGCTGACCCTAAGGAATCACATCCAGCTGCTGTAAAAAGAATATTCAGATACCTAAACGGTACACCAGCATTGGGTCTTTAGTATCCCAAAGACTCCAGCCTTGAACTAATTGGCCATTCAGATTCTGATTTTGCAGGCTGCAAGTGAGACAGAAAAGCACAACAGGTGGGTGTCAACTCCTTGGTGGTAAGTTGATAAGTTGGTGTAGCAAGAAGCAGAATTCAGTTTCTAGGATTATATGTGAATGATATAATATTTGGTTTTACTAATGAACAGTAATGCAAGAACTTTTCACTGCTCATGAAATATAAATATGAAATGAGCATGATGGGTGAACTTACTTTCTTTCTAGGATTACAGGTTAAACAAACCTCAAATTGAATTTTAATTAATCAAAGAAAGTACATTTAGATCTTCTGAAAAGTTTAAATTTGATCAAAGTTCTCCCATCAAAACACAAATGGCAATTAATGTAAAATTGGATGCTGATTCCTGTGGCAAAGTTGTTTCAGTAACAGCTTACAGAGCCAGGTTTCAAGCTGACCGTAAGGAATCACTTCTAGCTGCTGTAAAAAGAATATTCAGATACCTAAAGGGTACACCAGGTTTGGGTCTTTGGTATCCCAAAGACTCCAGCCTTGAACTAATTGGCTATTCAGATTCTGCTTTTGCAGGCTACAGTCTAGACAGAAGAAGCACAACAGGTGGGTGTCAACTCCTTGTTGGTAAGTTGATAAGTTGGTGTAGCAAGAAGCAGAATTCAGTTTCTAGGATTATATGTGAATGATATAATATTTGGTTCTACTAATGAACAGTAATGCAAGAACTTTTCACTGCTCATGAAATCCAAATATGAAATGAGCATGGTGGGTGAACTTAATTTCTTTCTAAGATTACAGGTTAAACAAACCTCAAATAAAATTTTTATTAATCAAAGAATGTACACTTTAGATATTCTGAAAAGTTAAAATTTGATCAAAGTTCTCCCATCAAAACACAAATGGCAACCAACGTAAAATTTGATGCTGATGCCTGTGGCAAAGCTGTTTCAGTAACAGCTTACGGAACCAGGTTTCAAGCTGACCTTAAGGAATCACATCTAGCTGCTGTAAAAAGAATATTCAGATACCTATAGGGTGCACCAGGTTTGGGTCTTTGGCATCCAAAGACTCCAGCCTTGAACTAATTGGCAATTCAGATTCTGATTTTGCATGCAGGCTAGACAGAAAGAAGCACAATAGGTGGGTGTCAACTCCTTGGTGGTAAGTTGATAAGTGGTGTAGCAAGAAGCAGAATTCAGTTTCTAGGATTATATGTGAATGATATAATATTTGGTTCTACTAATGAACAGTAATGCAAGAACTTTTCACTGCTCATGAAATCCAAATATGAAATGAGCATGGTGGGTGAACTTACTTTCTTTCTAAGATTACAGGTTAAACAAACCTCAAATAAAATTTTTATTAATTAAAGAATGTACACTTTAGATATTCTGAAAAGTTAAAATTTGATCAAAGTTCTCCCATCAAAACCCAAATGGCAACCAACGTAAAATTTGATGCTGATGCCTGTGGCAAAGCTGTTTCAGTAACAGCTTACGGAACCAGGTTTCAAGCTGACCCTAAGGAATCACATCTAGCTGCTGTAAAAAGAATATTCAGATACCTATAGGGTGCACCAGGTTTGGGTCTTTGGCATCCCAAAGACTCCAGCCTTGAACTAATTGGCAATTCAGATTCTGATTTTGCATGCTGCAGGTTAGACAGAAGAAGCACAACAGGTGGGTGTCAACTCCTTGGTGGTAAGTTGATAAGTAGGTGTAGCAAGAAGCAGAATTCAGTTTCTAGGATTATATGTGAATGATATAATATTTGGTTCTACTAATGAACAGTAATGCAAGAGCTTTTCACTACTCATGAAATCCAAATATGAAATGAGCATGGTGGGTGAACTTACTATATTTCTAAGATTACAGGTTAAACAAACCTCAAATAGAATTTTTATTAATCAATGAATGTACACTTTAGATATTCTGAAAAGTTTAAATTTGATCAAAGTCCTCCCATCAAAACCCAAATGGCAACCAATGTAAAATTGGATGCTGATGCCTGGGGCAAAGCTGTTTCAGTAACAGCTTATAGAGCCAGGTTTCAAGCTGACCCTAAGGAATCACATCCAGCTGCTGTAAAAAGAATATTCAGATACCTAAACGGTACACCAGCATTGGGTCTTTAGTATCCCAAAGACTCCAGCCTTGAACTAATTGGCCATTCAGATTCTGATTTTGCAGGCTGCAAGTGAGACAGAAAAGCACAACAGGTGGGTGTCAACTCCTTGGTGGTAAGTTGATAAGTTGGTGTAGCAAGAAGCAGAATTCAGTTTCTAGGATTATATGTGAATGATATAATATTTGGTTTTATTAATGAACAGTAATGCAAGCACTTTTCACTGCTCATGAAATATAAATATGAAATGAGCATGATGGGTGAACTTACTTTCTTTCTAGGATTACAGGTTAAACAAACCTCAAATTGAATTTTAATTAATCAAAGAAAGTACATTTAGATCTTCTGAAAAGTTTAAATTTGATCAAAGTTCTCCCATCAAAACACAAATGGCAATTAATGTAAAATTGGATGCTGATTCCTGTGGCAAAGTTGTTTCAGTAACAGCTTACAGAGCCAGGTTTCAAGCTGACCGTAAGGAATCACATCTAGCTGCTGTAAAAAGAATATTCAGATACCTAAAGGGTACACCAGGTTTGGGTCTTTGGTATCCCAAAGACTCCAGCCTTGAACTAATTGGCTATTCAGATTCTGCTTTTGCAGGCTACAGTCTAGACAGAAGAAGCACAACAGGTGGGTGTCAACTCCTTGTTGGTAAGTTGATAAGTTGGTGTAGCAAGAAGCAGAATTCAGTTTCTAGGATTATATGTGAATGATATAATATTTGGTTCTACTAATGAACAGTAATGCAAGAACTTTTCACTGCTCATGAAATCCAAATATGAAATGAGCATGATGGGTGAACTTACTTTCTTTCTAAGATTACAGGTTAAACAAACCTCAAATAAAATTTTTATTAATCAAAGAATGTACACTTTAGATATTCTGAAAAGTTAAAATTTGATCAAAGTTCTCCCATCAAAACACAAATGGCAACCAACGTAAAATTTGATGCTGATGCCTGTGGCAAAGCTGTTTCAGTAACAGCTTACGGAACCAGGTTTCAAGCTGACCCTAAGGAATCACATCTAGCTGCTGTAAAAAGAATATTCAGATACCTATAGGGTGCACCAGGTTTGGGTCTTTGGCATCCAAAGACTCCAGCCTTGAACTAATTGGCAATTCAGATTCTGATTTTGCATGCTGCAGGTTAGACAGAAGAAGCACAACAGGTGGGTGTCAACTCCTTGGTGGTAAGTTGATAAGTAGGTGTAGCAAGAAGCAGAATTCAGTTTCTAGGATTATATGTGAATGATATAATATTTGGTTCTACTAATGAACAGTAATGCAACAACTTTTCACTGTTCATGAAATCCAAATATGAAATGAGCATGGTGGGTGAACTTACTTTCTTTCTAACATTACAGGTTAAACAAACCTCAAATAAAATTTTTATTAATTAAAGAATGTACACTTTAGATATTTTGAAAAGTTAAAATTTGATCAAAGTTCTCCCATCAAAACCCAAATGGCAACCAACGTAAAATTTGATGCTGATGCCTGTGGCAAAGCTGTTTCAGTAACAGCTTACGGAACCAGGTTTCAAGCTGACCCTAAGGAATCACATCTAGCTGCTGTAAAAAGAATATTCAGATACCTATAGGGTGCACCAGGTTTGGGTCTTTGGCATCCCAAAGACTCCAGCCTTGAACTAATTGGCAATTCAGATTCTGATTTTGCATGCTGCAGGTTAGACAGAAGAAGCACAACAGGTGGGTGTCAACTCCTTGGTGGTAAGTTGATAAGTAGGTGTAGCAAGAAGCAGAATTCAGTTTCTAGGATTATATGTGAATGATATAATATTTGGTTCTACTAATGAACAGTAATGCAAGAGCTTTTCACTACTCATGAAATCCAAATATGAAATGAGCATGGTGGGTGAACTTACTTTATTTCTAAGATTACAGGTTAAACAAACCTCAAATAGAATTTTTATTAATCAATGAATGTACACTTTAGATATTCTGAAAAGTTTAAATTTGATCAAAGTCCTCCCATCAAAACCCAAATGGCAACCAATGTAAAATTGGATGCTGATGCCTGGGGCAAAGCTGTTTCAGTAACAGCTTATAGAGCCAGGTTTCAAGCTGACCCTAAGGAATCACATCCAGCTGCTGTAAAAAGAATATTCAGATACCTAAAGGGTACACCAGCATTGGGTCTTTGGTATCCCAAAGACTCAAGCCTTGAACTAATTGGCCATTCAGATTCTGATTTTGCAGGCTGCAGGTTAGACAGAAAAGCACAACAGGTGGGTGTCAACTCCTTGGTTGTAAGTTGATAAGTTGGTGTAGCAAGAAGCAAAATTCAGTTTCTAGGATTATATGTGAATGATATAATATTTGGTTTTACTAATGAACAGTAATGCAAGAACTTTTCACTGCTCATGAAATATAAATATGAAATGAGCATGATGGGTGAACTTACTTTTTTTCTAGGATTACAGGTTAAACAAACCTCAAATTGAATTTTTATTAATCAAAGAAAGTACATTTAGATCTTCTGAAAATTTTAAATTTGTTCAAAGTTCTCCCATCAAAACCCAAATGGCAATTAATGTAAAATTGGATGCTGATTCCTGTGGCAAAGCTGTTTCAGTAACAGCTTACAGAGCCAAGTTTCAAGCTGACCCTGAGGAATCACATCTAGCTGCTATAAAAAGAATATTCAGATACCTAAAGGGTACACCAGGTTTGGGTCTTTGGTATCCCAAAGACTCCAGCCTTGAACTAATTGGTTATTCAGATTCTGCTTTTGCAGGCTGCTGCCTAGAAAGAGAGAGCACAACAGGTGGGTGTCAACTCCTTGTTGGTAAGTTGATAAGTTGGTGTAGCAGGAAGCAGAATTCAGTTTCTAGGATTGTATGTGAATGATATAATATTTGATTCTACTAATGAATATTAATGCAAGAACTTTTCACTGGTCATGAAATATAAATATGAAATGAGCATGATTGGTGAACTTACTTTCTTTCTAGGATTACAGGTTAAACAAACCTGAAATGGAATTTTTATTAATCAAATAAAGTACATATTAGATCTTCTGAAAAGTTTAAATTTGATAGAAGTTCTCCAAGCAAAACCCAAATGGCAACCAATGTAAAATTTGATGCTGATGCCTATGGCAAAGCTGTTTCAGTAACAGCTTACAGAGCCAGGTTTCAAGCTGACCCTAAGGAATCACATCTAGCTGCTGTAAAAAGAATATTCAGATACCTAAAGGGTACACCAGGTTTGGGTCATTGGTATCCCAAAGACTCCAGCCTTGAACTAACAGGCTATTCAGATTCTGCATTTGCAGGCTGCGTTCTAGACAGAAGAAGCACAACAGGTGGGTGTCAACTCCTTGTTGGTAAGTTGATAAGTCGGTGTAGCAAGAAGCAGAATTCAGTTTCTAGGATTATATGTGAATGATATACTATTTGGTTCTACTAATGAACAGTAATGCAAGAACTTTTCACAGCTCATTAAATCCAAATATGAAATGAGCATGGTGGGTGAAGTTACTTTCTTTCTAGGATTACAGGTTAAACAAACCTCAAATAAAATTTTTATTAATCAAAGAATGTACACTTTAGATATTCTGAAAAGTTAAAATTTGATCAAAGTTCTCCCATCAAAACCCAAATGGCAACCAACGTAAAATTTGATGTTGATGCCTGTGGCAAAGCTGTTTCAGTAACAGCTTACAGAACCAGGTTTCAAGCTGACCCTAAGGAATCACATCTAGCTGCTGTAAAAAGAATATTCAGATACCTATAGGGTGCACCAAGTTTGGGTCTTTGGCATCCCAAAGACTCCAGCCTTGAACTAATTGGCAATTCAGATTCTGATTTTGCATGTTGCAGGTTAGACAGAAGAAGCACAACAGGTGGGTGTCAACTCCTTGGTGGTAAGTTGATAAGTAGGTGTAGGAAGAAGCAGAACTCAGTTTCTAGGACTATATGTGAATGATATAATATTTGGTTCTACTAATGAACAATAATGAAAGAGGTTTTCACTACTCATGAAATCCAAATATGAAATCAGCATGGTGGGAGAACTTACTTTATTTCTAAGATTACAGGTTAAACAAACCTCAAATAGAATTTTTATTAATCAACGAATGTACACTTTAGATATTCTGAAAAGTTTAAATTTGATCAAAGTCCTCCCATCAAAACCCAAATGGCAACCAATGTAAAATTGGATGCTGATGCCTGGGGCAAAGCTGTTTCAGTAACAGCTTATAGAGCCAGGTTTCAAGCTGACCCTAAGGAAACACATCCAGCTGCTGTAAAAAGAATATTCAGATACCTAAAGGGTACACCAGCATTGGGTCTTTGGTATCCCAAAGACTCCAGCCTTGAACTAACTGGCCATTTAGATTCTGATTTTGCAGGCTGCAGGTTAGACAGAAAAGCACAACAGGTGGGTGTCAACTCCTTGGTTGTACGTTGATAAGTTGGTGTAGCAAGAAGCATTATTCAGTTTCTAGGATTATATGTGAATGATATAATATTTGGTTTTACTAATGAACAGTAATGCAAGAACTTTTCACTGCTCATGAAATATAAATATGAAATCAGCATTATGGGTGAACTTACTTTTTTTCTAGGATTACAGGTTAAACAAACCTCAAATTGAATTTTTATTAATCAAAGAAAGTACATTTAGATCTTCTGAAAAGTTTAAATTTGATCAAAGTTCTCCCATCAAAACCCAAATGGCAACCAACGTAAAATTTGATGCTGATGCCTGTGGCAAAGCTGTTTCAGTAACAGCTTACAGAACCAGGTTTCAAGCTGACCCTAAGGAATCACATCTAGCTGCTGTAAAAAGAATATTCAGATACCTATAGGGTGCAGCAGGTTTGGGTCTTTGGCATCCCAAAGACTCCAGCCTTGAACTAATTGGCAATTCAGATTCTGATTTTGCATGCTGCAGGTTAGACAGAAGAAGCACAACAGGTGGGTGTCAACTCCTTGGTGGTAAGTTGATAAGTAGGTGTAGCAAGAAGCAGAATTCAGTTTCTAGGATTATATGTGAATGATATAATATTTTGTTCTACTAATGAACAGTAATGCAAGAGCTTTTCACTACTCATGAAATCCAAATATGAAATGAGCATGGTGGGTGAACTTACTTTATTTCTAAGATTACAGGTTAAACAAACCTCAAATAGAATTTTTATTAATCAACGAATGTACACTTTAGATATTCTGAAAAGTTTAAATTTGATCAAAGTCCTCCCATCAAAACCTAAATGGCAACCAATGTAAAATTGGATGCTGATGCCTGGGGCAAAGCTGTTTCAGTAACAGCTTATAGAGCCAGGTTTCAAGCTGACCCTAAGGAATCACATCCAGCTGCTGTAAAAAGAATATTCAGATACCTAAAGGGTACACCAGCATTGGGTCTTTGGTATCCCAAAGACTCCAGCCTTGAACTAATTGGCCATTCAGATTCTGATTTTGCAGGCTGCAGGTTAGACAGAAAAGCACAACAGGTGGGTGTCAACTCCTTGGTTGTAAGTTGATAAGTTGGTGTAGCAAGAAGCAGAGTTCAGTTTCTAGGATTATATGTGAATGATATAATATTTGGTTTTACTAATGAACAGTAATGCAAGAACTTTTCACTGCTCATGAAATATAAATATGAAATGAGCATGATGGGTGAACTTACTTTTTTTCTAGGATTACAGGTTAAATAAACCTCAAATTGAATTTTTATTAATCAAAGAAAGTACATTTAGATCTTCTGAAAAGTTTAAATTTGATCAAAGTTCTCCCATCAAAACGCAAATGGGAATTAATGTAAAATTGGATGTCGATTCCTGTGGCAAAGCTGTTTCAGTAACAACTTACAGAGCCAAGTTTCAAGCTGACCCTAAGGAATCACATCTAGCTGCTATAAAAAGAATATTCAGATACCTAAAGGGTACACCAGGTTTGGGTCTTTGGTATCCCAAAGACTCCAGCCTTGGACTAATTGGTTATTCAGATTCTGCTTTTGCAGGCTGCTGGTTAGAAAGAAAAAGCACAACAGGTGGGTGTCAACTCCTTGTTGGTAAGTTGATAAGTTGGTGTAGCATGAAGCAGAATTCAGTTTCTAGGATTATATGTGAATGATATAATATTTGGTTTTACTAATGAATATTAATGCAAGAACTTTTCACTGCTCATCAAATACAAATATGAAATGAGCATGATGGGTGAACTTACTTTCTTTCTAGGATTACAGGTTAAACAAACCTGAAATGGAATTTTTATTAATCAAAGAAAGTACACATTAGATCTTCTGAAAAGTTTAAATTTGATAGAAGTTCTCCAATCAAAACCCAAATGGCAACCAATGTAAAATTTGATGCTTATGCTTATGGCAAAGCTGTTTCAGTAACAGCTTACAGAGCCAGGTTTCAAGCTGACCCTAAGGAATCACATCTAGCTGCTGTAAAAAGAATATTCAGATACCTAAAGGGTACACCAGGTTTGGGTCATTGGTATCCCAAAGACTCCAGCCTTGAACTAACAGGCTATTCAGATTCTGTTTTGCAGGCTGCAGGCTAGACAGAAAAAGCACAGCAGGTGGGTGTCAACTCCTTTGTGGTACGGTGATAAGTTGGTGTAGCAAGAAGCAGAATTCAGTTTCTAGGATTATGTGTGTATAATATTTGGTTCTACTAATGAACAGTAATGGAAAAACTTTTCACTGCTCATGAATTCCGAATTTGAAATGAACATGATGGGTGAACTTACTTTCTTTCTAGGATTACAGGTTAAACAAACCTCAAATGCAATTTTTACTTATCAAAGAATATGCACTTTAGATCTTCTGAAAAGTTTAAATTTGATCAAAGTTCTCCCATCAAAACCCAAATGGCAACCATTGTAAAATTGGATGCTGATGCCTGTGGCAAAGCTGTTTCAGTAACAGCTTACAGAGCCAGGTTTCAAGCTGACCCTAGGGAATCACATCCAGCTGCTGTAAAAAGAATATTCAGATACCTAAATGGTACACCAGCATTGGGTCTTTGGTATCCCAAAGACTCCAGCCTTGAACTAATTGGGTATTCAGATTCTGATTTTGCAGCCTGCAGGCTAGACAGAAAAAGCACAACAGGTGGGTGTAATCTCCTTGGTGGTATGTTGATAAGTGGGTGTAGCAAGAAGGAGAATTCAGTTTCTACTTCCACTGCTGAAGCTGAGTACATTGCTGCTGGAAGCTACTGTGTGCAGATTCTATGGATGCAACATCAGCTTGAGGATTATGGCCTTGTATATAGGAAAACTCCTATTCTATGTAATAATACAAGTGCCTTGGCTATCTCTAATAATTCAGTTTTTCACTCCGGAACAAAGAATATAGAAGTCAGACATCACTTTATTAGAGATCACATCCAGAAAGGTAATGTGGAGGTAAGTTTTTTTTGCACCGAAGTATAGCTTGCAGATATTTTCACCAAGCCTCTTGATGAAAACCAGTTTAATTACCTTGTAAGAAAGCTGCGCATGTTAAATAAAAGTATCTAAGTGTCAGTGATGCTCTAAAGATCACTTGTTCAAATTTATCCAGATTTCACAGAACAGCTTGGACCAGACATGATTTACTTGTCCTGTACTTAGCCAGTTTCTGAAACCATGGACAGCTTGGACATATAACAGGCTTTTATAAAATAAGTTTTAATCTCAAACCTGCTTGTTCAAACTTCGAATCTGCTCACTCTGTTAATCTCTCATACAAGGCAATGCCTTGTAACCTGTTCAGCTATTGAATAGGTTTCATACTGAACCCTGTTCTCATGTAGCTGCACAGGTTGCAAGAACAGCTTGAGGAGTAATCAGTTTGTGATGAAATCTGCTCATCACAGGTTTGGACAACAACTTGGAACATGAGTTTTAATTATCTTTCATCACATTTAAGTTACTTAAATTACGTATTTATTTAACTTAATTACCTATGGATAATTTTTGTTACGTGTGTTAGTAGTTAAAAAAGGTCAAGTAGTCTGACAATCTTTCTGACATAGCAAACCGTTCCGTTTTCCGTTAAAGATCATTTCATATCAACTGCCCAAACCTTTCCCTCTTCTACTCACTCACATATAAATCCAATAAATACCTAAACTACTGTTTCATCATCTTCTTCTTCCTACTACTTTCATAAGTTCCTGCTAAACCTTAAACACAATAAGTGTCAAAACACACTGCATCTCTCCTACTTTCCCAAATGGCTCACCAAAACAATCTCCTTTTGCCTGTGTTCGTTGGTGATGATGTAGTAAAACATCCATCTATCAACACCATGCTCACACTCAAACCCACCTACTACATTGCGAACCTGACCATTACCAAAAACTATGTGGGAAAAGGTTATGAACCTATGGTGGATATCCTTCAAGCCCATCCTCTGAACTACATAATGACTGCCTCTCCTGGTGTCATGTACCAGGAGATGGTTTATGAGTTTTGGTACACATGTTCTTATGACCCATCTACCAAAACCATCAAAGGAACCATACTCAATGGCACTCAAACCATTTAAATTACTGCTGCTCTTCTTAGGGAAGTTCTTCATCTCCCAGTGGCTGACACTTATGACAAACCTCAGCCTAAGAATGAGAAAAAACCTGTTACGCTTCTCCGGTGTAGCAGAATCTACGGTGGGTGCTACCTTGTTCAGAAGGGATCTATGTCCTATTTACAACTACCTCTTCGCCTCAGTGGTGATGAGCCTGAGCAGCAAAGTTGGTTCTTTTGACAAGCTTAGCCGAGATAAGATTACCATAGTCCTACAGTTTGTGGATAGGACTACACTGAACATGACAAGGTGGATTTTCCTGAATCTAAGGAATCTGGTGGAGCAACAACAACGACCAGCAGCTGTCAGATATCAAAGGTTCCTAAGCCTCATCTTCAAACACATCTGTGGTGAGCATCTGTATAACCCTCAACCTTTACTGATTTCTGCTGCATTCCCTGTTATTGGGAATAGAGTTTTTTATACCCCAAATCTTGGAAATGAACATCCTCAGTCAACACCTATGAGCAGGTTACTTGGCTTAGTGGAAGGACCTTCTACTCAAAACGTGGATCAAGTGTCTACTTTAAAGGGAAAATCCAAATCAAGGCCTAAACTGGTGAAGAGGGCGTTGAAACAAGCTGAAGCTGAGCCTGTCCGCAAGAAGGCTAAAACAACTAAGTCTGCCCCATCAGCCTCATTGGCTGAAGGGGAGCAGACTCCTCACCCTAGTTCATTTGTTGAACCTGTAGCCTTTGTGGCTGGTGCCTCTGTGGCACCTGAGACCATGGAACAGGCTGACCTCCCTGTTCCTGACCTAGTCTCATGACTAGTCCAAACCGAACCTCTCATCACTTCTCCATAGCATCCATCCTCCACTTCATCTCTCAAATCCTATAACAGACGCAAATCCTTAGCCAAAAGGAGACCCTCTTCGAAAACCTAACCCCTCTGACCCCACTCAACAGGAGTCAGTTGACAAAGAAGCAACCCCTGCTGTTTTTATTTCTCCTATTTTGGGAGAAAGTGCAGCAAACTTGGAGCAGGCTTCACTCCAACATCAGTCCACCCTGAGTCACCCTAGGCCTTCTGGTTCCTCCTAACAGGAACCAGTTGTACAAATGGAGACCACCACATCAACTGTCCAAGCCTCTCAATAGGCTGAAGACATTGAAATACAGGATCCCTCTCCACTCCACACTGAGTCCACACAGTCACCACCTCATAGTTCTCACACACAGTCTGAGTCTGCACGAGGTGTCCAAGCTGCAGGAATAGAACATCCAGCAGATCACCCTCAAACTTCTGCTCCTAGTGATACGATTGTTCCACACCTAACAGTTGTTGAAGGACCATCATCCCAAGCTGATGAACCTGAGGGAATATAACATCCCTTTGGTGAGGCTGCTCCCCAAATGCACATTCCATCATCATCTTTCACCACTGACGATGTTGAAATGCACATCCCTCTCCCCATGAAGAGGTACCTAAAGACCAAGGTACTACTGAGGGAACAACCCCAGGTCTAGATGAAGGTGTTACAATACATGCAGCATCTGAAAGGCCATCAACTCCTACCATTTCACCTCATGATGCAGCTACAACCACTGCTGAAGGTCCCCTTGACCCTTCCAAGCTGGGTGATTTAACTTATGCCTAAGCTATGGAATTACTTTCTAAAGACTCCTTACGCTCACCTACTGATCCACATACTCCTCAATCCTCACCATAACCATCACATTCCACATCCTTCACTCAATATAAATAGTTACCCCATACACTTTATCTCCCAAAGATCTATCTTTGAAGGATCAGCTATCTTTGCTGAAAAACAAAGTTGGCACTTTGAAAAACTCTATAACCACCATCCCGTCCCTCATTTCAGACTTTGTGTCTGCACAGCTTCAGGGGTTCCTTGATTCCTTCAGGACCTCTTTTCCAACCCCTGCTCCCCAAGCTGATCATTCTTCTCAGCTACTTGCACTCACTGCACAGCTGCAACAAGTATCCTCTACCATCTTCTCAATTCTTTCTACCCAACAGGGCTCTGTGTCCACACTGTCCACTGTTTCCCAACAGCTGTCAGCTCTCGTTGACACTTTCTCAAACACTCTCCCTTCCACTTTGGCCAGCCTGAATACCTTAGTGGTCTCTCTGTCTAATTTTGTGTCTTCGAACTTTGATGATAAGCAAGATTCTCTTGAACTAAATCTTGCACAGCTTCAAAGCTTCTGACAGGGAAGCTATTGCTCAGCTGTCCTCCATTGTCATTTCTCATTTGTCTTCTCTTCAAACATGTATTACCCAACTTGCAGAGGTTAAGGACTATTTGGCGTTCTTAGGGGGTGTTTGGTTTGAAGGATTTAAGCCCTTCATTTAGGATTTGGATTACAAAATTCCATTCACATCATGTTTGGTAAGAAAAAAAGCAGGGATTATTTTTATACCCATCATTTCATAAACCCTTCTACCCATCATTTTATCATCCGGCTTTCCCCCCTGAAATTATATTATCCTCCCAGCTGGTCTTTTCACAATCCAGACCAAAAGACTATCTTGCCCTCAACATCTCTGCAACGACGCCTCGTTCTCTTCTTCCTGTTTGCTTATCTACTGCTCATCTCTTCAATGGAGTCATCACATACATCTAGCTCTTCTGCTCCTTCGGTATCTTCTGTTATCATTGATCTATTCAGCTCCATTCAAAGGATATCGATAACTTCTGCTCTCGTCGGTCACATCTGCTCTCTCTCTCTCTCTCTCGTCAATCTCTTCATCACAGGTATGATCCCTTTTTCTTTTATAAATTGATTCTTATGAAATCGATTTCTTAAATCTTTCTCTATGAAATCGGTTTCTTAAATCTTTTCTCTATGAAATCGATTCTGATTTTGTTTATACGTTATCAATATGGGTCCTATACTCCTATTTACATGATGAAAGAAGAACAAATATCTGATTATTGGTCCTATTTACTTGATACTTCAATTTACTTGATAAACCCACAAAACTAGATAAACTGAAAAACTGATTTTATGCATTCATCTTGTACACTGATGGAGTCTTGAACTCTTGATAAGCTCTGACCATTTGACACTTTATGCTTGAATTTTCTGGAAATTTGGCAATGAAATATCCATCTAATGAAAAATTATGATGGAGACTGAGGACAATTTTCTGGAAATTTGGCAATGAATTGACGAACTGAGAGGAACCATGCCAAAGCTCAGCTTATAATAACCCATAGGAACTGTCGAACTGAGCTCATGATGGAGACTGAGGACAACTAACATGTTAGAATGCATCCATAGGTTTTCCAATTTCATTAAATTCCACCAACTAAAAAGATCATTGAAGCTTAAGAAAATTTATAGTTAGGCGAATATAGGAAGCTAGCAACAGGACAAAGTAATTTTTCAGCACACTGTGAATATAGGAAGGTAGCAATATATACCATAATACTTATACCCATGAGTCATCACTGTTTTCATACACCTACACTCATGACTCATCACATTTAGCAATATGACAAAGTAACCATAATACTTATATATATGAGTCATCATAGTTTCTCTTTTATCATTCTATTATTTTTATTGATCCATACTTTTTGGTATTTGGTGTATAATTACTTCTTGACTTTGGTTTTAATGGTCTTTGGCTTTTATGTATATAATTACTTTTTGACTTTGGTTTTATTGATATTGCTCTATATCAATATTGTTTCTATTATGGTATTTGTCTTCTATCGTGTTCTATATCAATATTGGCTTATTTTTGCAGATTATTATAAACAATTCTATCATGGCCCGACTTAGTTTAACAACACGTTTACGTAGGCAAAAAAAGATAGACTTGTTGAAATGGTTTAGCATAGTTGCTCACGTCGTTGTATTCTTTGTTTTTTCATTGTGGACGATGATGGTCAAGAGGAGAGTTTTGGCTACTCTTCTTCGAAAATTGATCGTTATTCAATATTACATAGGCTTGTATATGAGAGTGACATTTTGGCTATATCACAAATTAGAATGAACCGAAGATGTTTAACGAAGTTGTGTGACATGCTAGAAACATTAGGAGGATTAAAAGCAACTATATTTATGGATGTTGATGAGCAAGTTGCCATGTTCCTCCATATTATTGCTCATAATGTGAAGAGTCGGGTCATGATATGTCGTTTTCATCGTTCCGGAGAAACGATTAGTAGAAATTTTTCTCGAGTTTGCAATTCGGTGATAAGGTTGCATGCACATTTGATTAAGAAACCAGAACCTGTTCCTTATAACTCAACCGATCAAAGATGGAAATGGTTTAAGGTACACATACTTTTTTTTTAAAAACTTATCAATGGACAAATATAATGTTTATAGAAGTATAATGATCATGTTTTTCTTTTTGTAGAATTGTCTAGGAGCTTTAGATGGTACCTATATAAAGTGTTTAGTGCCCCTCAAAGACAAACCTAGATATAGAACAAGAAAGAATGATATTGCCACAAACCTACTTGGGGTGTGTTCACAAGACTTGCAATTTATATATGTATTATCGGGATGGGAGGGATCGGCGGCCGACGGTAGAGTGTTACGGGATGCTCTTCTTAGGCCACATGGATTAAAAGTACCAAGGCCATGTTTAAGAGGTACAAGTTAATACTACGTCTTGATGAATTGGCGGTAGTAACCAGCCAATCCCAGAAAACTCCGAATCTCTGAGGCGTTGCGGGGTGATTCCCAGTTCTGGATAGCTTCGATCTTTGCAGGATCAACAGCAATCCCAGCACCAGATATCACGTGCCCCAAGAATTGGATCTGAATTGATTGTTTAAGAGGTACAACTTAATAAAATAATTTATGATTAAGTATAAGAATCATGAAATTGTTTCAAACGTTGAGACGTACCTGCCTCAACCAGAATTCACATTTAGAGAATTTGGCGTAAAGTCGCTCTTTGCGCAGCAACTCTAGTAATTCTCTCAGATGTGCTGCATGATCCTCTTCGGTTTTTGAATAAATGAGAATGTCATCGATGAACACGATGACCGATTTGTCGAGCATTGGCCGGCAGACTCGATTCATGAGAACCATGAAAGCAGCCGGCGCATTTGTGAGACCAAACGGCATTACCAGAAACTCGTAGTGTCCGTAACGAGTTCTGAAAGCCGTCTTTGGAATGTCACCTGAGTGTACTTTGAGTTGGTGATAACCCGAACGAAGATCAATCTTCGAGAAGTAGCTTGCGCCTTGTAACTGGTCGAAGAGATCATCAATCCGGGGCAACGGGTATTTGTTCTTGATTGTGACTTTGTTGAGTTCCCGGTAGTCGATGCACATACGTAATGTGCCATCCTTCTTCTTGACGAACAGAACAGGAGCGCCCCAAGGAGATGAACTTGGGCGGATAAAACCTTTGTCAAGTAGCTCCTGTAACTGCTTCATCATTTCCTGCATTTCAGCAGGGGCTAGACGGTAAGGAGCCTTTGCTATTGGAGCAGCTCCGGGAATGAGGTCAATGCGGAATTCCACTTGGCGATCAGGTGGCAATCCCGAGATATCTTCTGGAAAGACATCAGGAAATTCGGAAACGACGGAAACGGTAGAAGGAGATTGAACTTCAGCCTTTGCATCGACAGCGTAGGCTAAGTATGCAGAACAACCCTTGGCGACGTGCTTTCGGGCTTTTGCAATTGAAATAAGGCATAAGTCGCCTTTGTGTCTGTCACCATAAATGCATATGTCTCGGCCCTCGGGAGTGGTAATCTTGATCATTCTTTTCTTGCAAACGATTTGGGCCTCGTTATGAACTAACCAGTCCATGCCTACTATGACATCGAATTCCCCGAACTCCATAGGGATCAGATCTATATTGAATACTACGTCTTCTACCAATAATGTACAATTCCTATATACTTTGTCTGCTTTTACTAACATATTGCTAGCAGTCTCTATGTCAAGTACAAATTGCAGTTTGGAAGTTGGCATGTTAAATTGACGAGCAAATGTAGTGGAGACAAACGAACGATTTGCTCCAGAGTCAAACAGTATACGTGCAGGAATTGAGTTAACATAGAACGTACCAGTGACCACCTCCGGGTCATCCTTTGCTTCTTCAGCTGTGATTTGGAACGCCCTTGTTGGAGCCCTTTGAGATTGATCCCTGCGAGCCGTGGAAACTACAGAAGATCTTGCTGTTGATTGTGGAGCATTCTGATCTCGTGGGGGTTTCGGGCAGTCCCTTGAGAAATGGCCAAGTCTGTGGCAGTTGTAGCATGCATCATCTTTTCGTGGACAATGCTCCCAGTGATGGCCTTTCTGCCCACAGCAGAAACAATACATGTCCCGAGTCTTGCACTCCCCAGAGTGCGCTTTTCTGCATCGTCTGCAGTCTCTCATTTCTGAACTGGCCGAAAAGGCTCTTTCCTTCTTGGGTGATGATGACTGTTGATGGGATTGAGGAGAGAATCGGGAGGATCCAGACTCCCGCTGCCTTTTTGGCGGCGACGGTTGAGTCGGTGGTGCGGAGGCTGACCCGATTACGTATCCAGATAATAAGACAATCTGCTCCACATTCCGAGCAGCCTCGAGTAATCCAGCAAACGTTGTATACCGAACCCCACTCATGGTTCGGAGAATCTCATAATCTAGTCCGGCCTCAAACCGGGCTATTTTTCTCTCTTCCGTGTCAACTTGATGCGGTGCGAACAGACTTAATCGGGTGAACTCAACGGCATATTGTGTAACCGTTTTCGTTCCCTGAGTTAAGTTCAGGAATTTTGCCTCGAAACGTCGCTTCTCGTCGGCTGGACAGTACTGTTGAGAAAACACTTCCTTAAACTCGCTCCATGACATGTGTGACACTACCTCCATCGTCAACACATGTGTCATTGCGTCCCACCACATAACAGCGTCCCTTGCAAACATAGCGGTTGCAAAGCGGACCATGTCTTTATCAGCGCAGTCGCTGATTCTGAAAGTTCATTCCGTGGTGGTGATCCATTCCAATGCTGTAACAGCATCACCGGTTCCGTCAAAAGTAACAGCCCCGTTACTTTTGAAATCCTTAAACCTACAGCCCCTTGATCTGTTGGAAGACCCAGTATCATCTTGCCTTTCTCCCTGGTCGTCCTGTTGTTGCCCCTTGTGCTTTCGCTTATCGGCCTTTCGTTTTGCCTCGGCCTCATCTCTGGCCCTTAATTGGTCAGCAAATGACTGAGCCTGCTCAGCCATTCGTTTGGATTGTAGCTCATTGTTTTGTTCCATGAGAGCTTGCATCATCTGGAACATTTGCTGAGGAGTCATATCGTCTCCTGACATGTTCTGAAATATAACAACTTATATTTAGAACATTTATTTGTAAGTCCTAAGTGTACAGTTACCCTTTGTGTTTCCTCGTGTGCATGTCAATCCTATCTTAGTTCAGATCATTACTTAGAAGTTCATTCTAATATCATAACCTAAGTTTGAGTCCAAGTCCTCGCGGACACTTGAAACCTCAAACTAATGCTCTGATACCAAACTGTGACGTCCTTGTTAAATTAATGAAATAATTGTAATCTCCAGGATCGACTAACAACCCAATGAGTATCATAATAATTGAAATTGAATACTTAAATTAGAATTAAGCACATCCACACTAAAGCAATAGAATACATGTCTACAGTGATAAAAGTCTAACTATTACATCAACATAATTGTTTTAGAAGTAACAAATCCCAGCCCCAAAGCTACATTGTCCATGTACCAATTAGCTTCTAAGGTCACCGAGATAAGAAATGGATTGCTTAAGATGAAGGTCCCACAACACTCTTGCCTTTGCCTGAAAACAATGTGAGTCAACAGTAAGCTAAATGCTTAGTGAGATAACAGATTATGCATACAACAAATATTTCTTTACAAACAATGCTTAACCATGGGCAGTGTAAGCCCCATGTATGTGAAAACGGCAGTGAAAGCCTCAATGTGTGAGTAAACCATGCAGTGCTAGCATGGGGTGGCAGTTCAATATGCTGATCGGGGATGTGCCGAACCTGATGGGATACGAGTGGGATGATCAGTCCCCGACAGTGGCCTGCTGTCAGCCCCAGTCCAGGTCGCATCAGATTATGAAGTAATGATCATGCAGTGCAAGCATGATGTATATAGATGCACTTTCAAATGAACGCAAGCTACATGTGTGTTACATGTCAAGTACGAGTGTGCATCATAACAACAAATCATTTCATGAGTGCCAAATGAAGTATATGAACAACGTGAACATGCCATTGAATGTATAAACATGAATGTAAAAACAATAAATGTTCGAATGATAATCTGCAACTCACAGTGATTGGTTTTGTGACTTGATCCTGAATCAATGTGTGTTTTGATAACACCACAATGATCTGTAAAGTAAGTGTAATAGTGAATTTGTGTCAGTAATTGCTTAAAAATTGTATTCTGTAATATTAAATGTAATTGGGTTCTGAATTCGGACCACATCCGAATTCGGATGGTCCGAATTGTGGTTGGTCCGAAATTGGTCCTTGGTCCGAATTTGGTATGATCCAAAAATGAGTGATCCGGATTTGGTAGTGTCCGAATTAGTCATGTGTCCGAAGTAGGCTAGTATCCGAAATATTGTAGGTCCGAAGTGGGGAGAGGTCCGAAATGGGTTGGGGTCCGGATTGGGATGGACCCGAAATAGTAGTTGGTCCGAAACACTGTAGGTCCGAACTGGGTACGGATCCGAATTCGGATGGATCCGGACCGAGTTCATACTTGGTGAAATTTCCAATATTTTCCAGAATTATGTTTTTGACCATTTTTGCATGTTTCTGAGTCTAATACTGTAAATATGAACTTAGATGCTATTATTTAACTTATATCATCATATTTGTACACCAAAACAACCCATTTGTGTCCATTTTTCTACATGTCTCGAAGAACACACACACTAAAACACACACTTAATTTCTGAAATCACACTTAGACTTCAAATCTGATTCTGAATTTTTGTATACAACAACATACATGCTCGATTTAAACTAATCCATCATATTATATAACATGCATAAACATTTGCATCACTAATCTTAGAATTCGGTTCACTTCAAAACCGAACCAAACATATCAAAAATCCGTAAATTTGAGCATTTGTTACCTTGATTTGATACTCGCAGTTGCTATAGTTCCTTAATTGCTACTTGTTTCCAAATTTTGCACTTGAAATTTGTTGAATTCTTGTGTTTTTCTTGGATGGAGCCCAGAGGAAGAGAGAGTAGAGAGAGAATACGGTAGAGAGAGAGAGTAGTGAGACAAGGGATTCTTGAAAATGAAAGGCTTCTTTTCTTTTATTCTCCTTTTTGACTTATTTGCACAATATACCCCTCAACTTCGTATATTCATATTTTAACTGATATAATGATCAAAATAACTTAAATTATAGTAATAATTCATTAATACCATCATTAAGTCCAGATACTTGTAAATTACATATAATTAAAAATTGGGATGTTACAAATTTCATTTGTTAGGTTATTACTTGGTTGATGCGGGATATACAAATGGGGAAGGTTTTTTAGCTCCTTATAGAGGTCAAAGATATCATTTAAACGATTGGCGTGATGGACACCAACCAACTACATCGAAAGAATTATTCAATATGAAACATTCTTCCGCTAGAAATGTTATTGAAAGATGTTTTGGAATTTTGAAAGCAAGGTGGGGAATTTTAAGAGATAACTCCTAGTATCCTATCGATGTGACAAATAGGATTATAATGGCTTGTTGTCTCCTTCATAACTTTATAAGACAAGAAATGACGTTAGACCCGTTTGAAAACGAAGGAGGATTGGATGAGGGAACCGGAGATGTTGGAGTTGAAGATGAAGGAGATGTTGATAACAAAGATTATGTTGGTACTTCAGACGAGTGGACTAACTTTAGAGATAATTTGGCACAAGATATGTTTGTATCTTGGAATGGGACCAATTGATAGACGAAGTTGTTTTTGAATGTTTATTATAAACTAATGTTGTTTTTGAATGTTATGTTTATTATAAACGAACGTTGTTTTGTAAGGATAATTATGTATTAATTTATATGAATGTTTTCTTTATTATAAACTAATTATTGTGAAGGTTTTATTTGTTGTTATGCATGTTACTAATTTATATAAATAGGTATGGCGAGTCAAAACAGACAATATCGGACATGGACAAGTATAGAAGAATCAAAACTTGTGGAAGCTTTACTTAATATGGTAAATTTAGGAGAATTTAAAGCCGATAATGGTTTTAAATCCGGGTACTTGCAACACCTTGAACAAAACTTGAAAGAATCTTGTCCAAACTCGGGAATATTAGGTAAGCCACATATTGAGTCAAAGTTGAAAGTAATGAAGAAAGATTGGCAGGCCGTATATGATATGTCAAATAGTAGTGGATTCGGTTATGATAGTGCATAACGATGTGTGGTTGCGGAAGATGAAGTTTGGGAAGCATATGTTAAGGTATATGTTATATATTTTTGTTATTTAAAATTTACATGAATAAAAGTAAGTTAAATTTTTTTTTTTTTTTTGGTTTTATGTTTTGAAATAGGTTCATAAAGGAGCCAGAAAATGGAAGAACAAGATATTACCCCACTACGAGGATTTATGCATTATTTTTGGTAAGGACCGTGCTCAAGGAGATAAAGCTAAGGATTTTGTTGAAATAGAAGAGGAAGTGAATATAGAAGAACAAGAACACCACTTTGATGAGTATTTTGATGTTTTTATGGAACCGAATCAAATTCCACAAACCATGCCATCTTCCCAAAATCAAGAAGCTTCAAGTGCCCAAACCAAGAAGAGAAAAGGTCGAGTGGATCCAATGGTTGAGGGATTAAATAATGCCGTTGTCTATCTTGGTGATAGTTTGGAAAAAATGTCAAACAAAATGACCAAACGGGAAGACGAAGATGAAAAGAAACGAGATATGGTAACACTCGAGCTTGAAAAAATGGAGTCACTTACTTTGGAAAAAGGGTTCAAGGCAATGACAAAGATGAGAGACGATATTGAGAGAGTGAATATTTTTTTGAAGTTGACCGAAGCGAATCGAGAAGCTTTTATTAAGTTTATCTTGAACAATTAAAAATTGTAATCGTAAAATGGTGGGTTTAGAGCGCAAACGTTTCTCTTTTATGACGTTTTTTTTGGGACGTGGAAGATATTTGGTTATGACAAATGTAGTAAACATTAATTTAGTTTTTATGAAGTAATGTGTTTCACATTAAACATTATTATGTCACTTGAAATAAGTTGTTGATTGATTAATTTTAAAGTTTTTTTTTTGTTGTATTATAAAAATAATTAAAAAAAAGATTTTGTTGATAAAAAGGATGATTAAAAATTTTATACAATACATTTTCATAATTTATAACCTTCAAAAATAAAAAAAAACTGATGAAGGATAGTTTGGTCACTTAACAAGATATACATTACAAATCCTATGAAAGATTTGCAAACCAAACAGGATTTTATAAATGATGGAATTTCAAATCCTACAAACCAAACACATAATAGATTTTAAATCCTATCATTTTCAAATCCTATCATATTAGAATCCCGTTATTTCTCAATCCTATCATATTAAATTCCTTCAATCCAAACGCCACCTTAGAGTATAGCCTTGTTGGTTCCAAGCCTACTGCCAAAACTGCTGTTACCCAGCCTGCTAGATCTGTTCCTTCAGGAAGACCTATTGTTGAAGGCTCTGTGCCATCTCCTTGATAGGGGGAGCACATATCTACCCTGAAGACCAAGTCTAAGGGGGAGTAGTCTTCATCTCCTTCTAAGGAGAAACCAACCTCAACAAGGCAAGCAGCAGGTATTTCCCAAACAGGTCATGTTGCAGGTGTCTCCAAAATTTCTAAAACTGCTCAGTCTACTCAGGCTGGATCACCAAGCCCTGCACCATCTAAGGGCAGGAATCCATTCCAGAGGATAGGCCAAGCAGAATGAGACATCTGATATTAGAACAAACTTAAGAAGAGGAGGAAGATGAGACTGAAGCTGTGATAGCCACAACAGCAAAGGGCAAGAGAAAAGCCTCAGTGGACACTGACTATCTCAAGGCTGCTCAGCTTAAATTCGACAAAACACAAGCCAAAGAAAATGGTGTTGCACTGGACACCTATAATCATTTCAAAGAAGAGCAGCTTAAGATCTTAAAAAGACAAAATAAGGAAGAAGCCTCTACCAAAGCTGCATAGGCCTTTCCATTCAAGGAGGCAAGGAAAGCTAAAATTCTCTCATTGGATGTTGAATGGAAAATTCTAGAGGCTGCAAAAGAGTCAGTGACTGAGAAAGAGGGAGAGAAAAAAAAGAGTGCACAGGTCTTAGTGACCAAGTCAAAGTCTGCATCCTCCTCAGCAAGAGCCGAAGTATACTTTGACAACTTGGCAAGGAAAAAATTCTTCGATGTGGCCAACAGAAGACTAGCAAAGGAAACAATTGTCAAAGTTGTCCACATTTCAAAGAAAGGCAAGCAGTGGAAGATTCAGATAACCAGGCTAGGTGCTGAGTGTCTAGAATTGGAAGCTTAGGAATATGCTGATGTTTCTTGCATGGGGTATAGAGAATGGGTTGAATTGGCAGTTTCCTTGAGTCAGTCAAAATCTGAAACTGCTAAGACTATCAGGGCATATGTCAAAACACTGATGCGGAGAGTCAAAAACCTGGGCCAAATCCCTGAAGAGAAAATTAAGGGTACCTCGGCGGTGGAACCTAAAACTAGGCCCAGGAGAAAGAGAAGGTTACAGAGCTTGAGGAACTCCAAATGATGATCGATCAAGGCATTCTAACTGTTGAAATCAAAGGAGTAACTCACAGCCTGCCCAATGGTGTTGTGCCAGAAAGAAGACAAGCTCATAGAAGATTCTGAGTTTGGGATATTCTTTGTAGACCCCTTAATAAAGAAAATGTGTTTCCAGAGAGCCTCTGATCTACATAAGGTTGGTCTCAAGCAGCTCATAACATTTAGACTCTCCAACTCTTTCAAGCGATCATAAAAATGGAGAGCAGCTACCTGGGAACAGCTTAAAGGCTTCAATGAGAGAGGAGAACTTCAACATCCTTACTTCATGTTTCTCAGACATGAAGTAGAAGAACTTGAAGAGACCATGGAGCACTTTGAACAATTATTTGAAGAAAGGCCACTGCTTGAAGGTCCATCTACTGCTGAGTAGATGAAGAATGGAAGCTGTCTATAACTTGGACAAACTTACCATTACTTGCTCCCATCATCAACATTCCATTTGTTGAAACCCTCTTGTACATAACTTTTACTTTATTACATCTGTTGTAATATGTCTTTTTTACATTAGTTGTAATTTACTTTAGTACATCAGTTGTACTTATGTGAAAACATGTGTTGTTTGTAATCAATATCAGTGTATATATAAACTGATCTTTTACTTTACTTCAATATTGCAATTTCACTTCAGCAAATGTAATGTTAAAATATATAGTGATATTTGATAGAATCAGCTTAGAATGATTACTAAATAGGGGGATATTGTTAGGCACAAAAAGGCCTCAGTCAAACCTGTTATACATCTTAGGGGAGATTATTAATCAAACATGTTTGATGCACTTGAAGGTATATTTTAAGGCATGTTAATGCCTTATTTAAACCTGAAATGTGATTTGCGATATAAGTCAAAGTTGCTTATCCTGTTGCATTTGTTGCAACTAAGGCAAATTGTCCAAGCTGTTCTGTTCTGTTGAGCAGACTGGACATAAACTGTCTACGTTGTTCTAACCTGTTGAGCAGCTTGGACAGATTCTAAGTGTTCTGTTCTATGTGAACAGAACCTGTTCTTTGTGAATAGGCTAAACACTTTATATAATATGTTTCCATGTCCTCATGTATTGTCTTGGACCAAAAGATCCGTTTATAGAGTCGAAGACAAAGTGGAAAAACAGAGGCTGCTAAGACTGCTCACGCTGTTCTGTTACATGAAGACAAACTGGATATTTGAAATGGGTGACAAACCATTTCCTATATCAAAATGGCCGTAACAGAAGATGAAAGGTTTAAAGTTGACATTCCTCTTGTGGTTAAAGCCTTCTGCAACAAAGACAAAAAGGATAAGACAAAGATTCTTCCATATAAAGACAAATATTGCTTTGTCAGAAGGTGCAGAAAAGTATCCTTGTCTTTTTGGAAAGACATTCCACTATCTCTACGTCCAATGAGGAAGCTTCACTGGGATTCTCAGTGAGAGTATAAAAGGAAGCTTCTAAGGAATGTGAGATATCCAAGAGTGTGATATTCAGAACGTGAAAAGAAGTGTGTTTTCATGCATGCAAAGTCTGATTGAATAAAACAGTAAAGTGTGTCCCAGTTATTCTTGTTCAAGCTTTCTATCTGTCTGTCTTGTAATATTAGTGAGTTCATCTTTGTGAGTGTATTCAATGTATCTAGTCTGAGTGAGTCTTAGATTAGTAGTCGCTATTCTTTCTGTCATATCAGCTTGAACCATTCCGCAATTCAGGCTTGTTTGTAATTAACACTTGTTGATAATATATATACAAACATTGAGAAAGTGTGTTGAAAATTTAAATAGCTGTATTCACCCCCCCCCCCTCTCTACAGCTTAGAACAACATACTACGAAAAACTTTTGGGACCTATAGGTAAGGTGCTCACACCTGGGTCATGTAGACTTCCAGTTGTCACTACAGTTAAACTTATGTAAGGAACCTCCGTGTGGCCTCCTGTCAGAGTTGGTCTTTGTGGGACTCCGGCAGGACTTCCAACTACTTCAAGTGAAGGAGGAACAAATGCTTCCGACACTATAGTTTTTCTAACAGGGACTCTATGTCCTTCTCAACTTACTTCAACAGATGAAGTCGACTCGAGTGTCGTACTCTGTGTACATTCTATGACTGGTGCTAGAAGAAATGTACACAGGGGCAGTTGTGTACTAAATTCAATATCAATGGAATCCAAATGATCCCAAGATAGCTCTTGTGCAATAACCCCATGTAGAAATGAAACATCTCCTTGTTGAGAAGGAGATGAGTGGTTGGTGGGGTGTGCAATCGCTAGTGGGGTACTGGCTGCTTCAATGTCAACTCTCATAGGAGAGCTACCAGCAGTCGTGGCTTCCCTACTTTTTATGTGAATGGCCTCCCTCACACTCTCACTCGTCATCTCATCAACTTCTTTTTCTGGTAAACGCTCAGTTGGAGATATATCAACTCTTTCTCCAGCTCCATCCATATCATCATTATTATCATCATCATCATCATCATCATCATCATCCTCTCCTTTATTCCCACCTTCTTGAATATTTGACGATGTCCGTTCGGAATAAGAATCATTATCACCACCCCTCACTTCTTCAGCAACACCATCACTCTAAATAAGGTTTCCCTGTACGTCAACCCCTTGTTGACGTACCTCCTCTCCTCTATCTCCCTTGGTAGGAAAACTCGGTTCTTGAGTTTCCATAAGAGCATGGTCTATTCTATACAACCTCACACTTTCTGCATTTGCATCTGCGTATTTTAACAAAGCCTCAGGAATCGGCATGATTTTTGCATTCGGATCGTCCTGGATTCTGTGCAAGCTCATCATCACATAGTCTGGGCATTTATGAGATTGTGATCTCTTTGTAATCTTTTTGTTGGCCCTCAATATTCCTCTGATCAGGATTTGAATGAATCTTTGTAAAGGTACAAACTTCCTAGCCCGATTAGTAGTCTTAGCTAGCACTACTTCTTTGAGGTCCTCCTATATGCATTATGCGAAATCGTAATGTTTTATTGTACGCCACTCCATGGAAAAGACGTCGGCAATGCAAGCTTCCTCGGTCAATGCCAGTATGCTTTGAAGTCATACACTTGTTCAGAATTCTGAAGAGTGTATACCACTCGCCATTTAGACCATTTCGGTAAAACCTGGAACTCTTGGTCAATGGTTTGGAGTAGCCAAGGCTTGTAAGATCTCTACAAAGCTTTTCGCCAGATACAAAATCTTCAAAATCAGCAAGAGTGATCTTGGCTTTAAACTGGTCAATGGTGACCTTGAAATGATGATCACCTACATCAGGCACAAATTTAATTGTGTGTCAAAAGTGATGTAAGTAGATCTGAGGAATGGAGGGTTTGTATTTCAAAAGGTAACCAAGAGGGTGACCTTTCAAAATTTCTACAATCACCGGTAGGCTTACTTTAATCGAATTTGGATCAAACCGATGATTGTTATCAAGCAGGGTTCTGCAATGTTTAGGTTTGATGAGTTTTGATTCTGGTATCGGGGATGATGGTGATGGTCTGGTTACTTAGGCTGATTTTATTGGTTTTGAAACCAGGGTATGATTGATGAGGAATGGGAGTCTGGCGAATTTGAGTTATGGGTGGGGTTTTGGGATGCCATTTGTTACCTGTAAAAATAACAAACATGTTAGATATGTCAGGAAAACAAACTGATTCCTATAGATAGAGAAATAGACCATTTAACGAAAAATTAGAATAATATGTGTTACTTTGTTTAAAGCATCGGGATTTCAGACAATAATATTAAAATATTTTTGTTAGGACTCCAAAGTCAATCGTTAATAGACCAATGTTAATGTAACACAGATTTTAAAAAATTTCCCTCGAAAAATGTGAAATTTTCTTTGAAAAATTAAATTTCCCACACTTACAAAAACTTTTGAAAGTTTGACCGAAACTCAATATACTCATGGTGAAACTCGAATTAGTCATGAGCAGACTCTGGTGAAATATGAAACAGACTCGGATGAAGTTACATGAAACTTGAATAAAGGTTCCCTAAAGTCGATTAACCCTTTGAGTTTCTCGGGTGACCTTTCATGAAACTCAATTGACACTTAAAGGTTTCTCGGATGACTTATTTTTAAACTCGAATAATGATTGAAGTTTCTCGAATGAACCTTTATTAAACTCAATAGAGACTTAGAGTTTTCTAGGGTGAACTTTCATCAAACTCGGTTGACTCTTAAGTTTCCTCGAATGAAGTTTTAACCGAGTTTAATAGGTTTAAAACTTCCTAAGTCCCAATTATACCAAACTTGATTGAAAAAGGATTTTTCTCAGGTAATTCTTAGCTAAACTCGATTAACAGTAAGGTCTTCTCGATTGAAACATTAACCGAGTTTCAGAGTTTTAAACTTTTCTATGTCCTAAATTTTTTCAAACTCGAAAAACCATTGAAGTTTTATCGGGTACCATTGAAATTTTTTCAAACTCGATCAAAACTAAAAGTTTGTCGATTAAATCTTTGATCGAGTTTGAATAGAAAAAATGCTCTAAGTCCCATTTTACCTCTGAAAAATCAAAAAATCATTTTGAGAACTTTTTGACCTAAAACTTTACATGTTCCTTCTTGAATTGTGATTTTGAACATTTTCCTTTTACTGATGTTGTTTCAAAAACAACATTTTAACCCTCAAAAATCAGATTTTCAGTAGGGTTCAAACTTGAATATTTTTAAAATTAAAGACTTGAAATTTGATTTTCAAGCTTATATGAACATTATGCACACAACCATACTTTCAAGTTTAGATTTGAAACCCAAATGACAAGTTTTGGATTTACTCACACCTATATTCATACGAGCACACACAGTTACAAACACACACAAACTAGAAACAAAAACTGAAAATATAAATCAGTAAACAAACGAAAACAACAAAAACTTACAAATCGATTACTGAACTTCTTGAAATCAAACTTAAATTGCTTCTTGAAATGAAATCCGAGAGAAACTTCGACATGGCGGTGTACAATATACTTGGAATTTAAAAAAGTTGAAAAGAAATTTGAATTTCAAATTTATACCCAATTCAAACCATACCCGACCCATTTTAAAAATTTTAACACATTCTCTCTTTTTCACTTAGGCCCATTTAAACAAAACAAAAAAAAATATTCACACACAAAAACAAAAACGAAAAAGAATAAAAGTAAAAAGAAAACACAACAAACAAAAATGAAAAAAATAAACAAACCTAAAAAAAATTTATAACATACAAAACACAAAAAAAAAATAGCAACACACAATACACAAAACATTCAAAAAATTTATAAAGAAATGAACTAAATAAAAAATATTAAACAGAACTAAAAAAAATAAAACATTGCTCCCCCTTGAATTTTGCGTTATTGCTCCTCCTCAGATTAATATCATATTTTAATCAAGCTCCCCTCCAATCAAGCAGATAAAAAATTATCAGATATATAAAATATCAGATAAAATTTTCCGTTTGCTCCCCCAGCACATTACAATCCGATTCAGTTAAATCTCAAAATAATTAAACATTTAAATCACAGACGATTAACAAAAAAATTAAATCAAGTAAAAAATTATAAAATTAAAATTATATTGTGTAACAATTAAATGATTAAATTTACCGATTCAACATACCCAATTTGTATACCAAAAAGTTTAAGCGTTTTCAATCTAACGCTTTGGTAAACAAATCATCTAGTTGATATTCAGTCGGTACAAAATATAATTCTACATTACCATTTTCTACATGATCCTTTATAAAATGGTACCGAATGTCGATATGCTTTGTTTTGGAGTGTTGCACCGGATTAGAAGGTATTGCAATTGCGATCTGTGAATCACAATAGATTTGAATCTTCTGAGGTGTAAACCCATAGTCACGCAGTTGACTCTTCATCCACAGCACGTGTGAACAACATGATGATACATCAACATATTCAGCTTCAGCCGTTGACAATGACACACAATGTTGTTTCTTGGATGACCGGCAGACGGATTTATCACCAAGGAATTGAACTGCTCCTAATGTGCTTTTTCTTTCCATCTTATCACTTGCATGATCAGCATAAAAAAAGGCAGTCAATGTAAATGTTGATTCCCTAGGATACCACAAACCTAAGTTCGAATTACTCTTTAGATATCTTAAAATTTGTATGGCAGCAGCCAAATGTGATTCTTTTGGGTTTTCCTGATATCTAGTGCAAACATATGTAGCGAACATGATATCAGGTCTACTCGAAGTTAAGTACATTAATGAATCAATTATTCCTCGATAATGAGTTACATCAACAGGTTTCCCTGAAATGTCCACATCAAGTTTTGATTTAGAATCAGGAGCCATGGGTGTTTTCATTGGGGTACTGTTAACCATGTTAAATTTCTTCAACATGTCTTGAATATATTTTGAATGGTTGATGATAATTCCATCACTCAGTTGTTTAACTTGTAGCCCCAAGAAAAAATTGATTTCACCCATCATGCTCATTTCAAATTTCTGACACATTAAAAATGCAAACTTTTTACACAATTCAGTATTAGTAGACCCAAATATTATATCATCTACATGTATATGAATAACTATGATATCTGGACCCTGATGTTTAATGAATAGGGTAGTGTTCACTGCACCTTTATTAAAGCCACATTTTAAAAGATAATTAGATAAGGCAACATACCCGGCTTGTGGTACTTGTTTAAGGCCATACAGTGAGTTGTCTAAAATATATACATGATCAGCTTTCGAAGTATCTGTAAATCCTTCGGGCTGATATGTATATACTTCATCTTTTAACTCCCCATTCAAAAACGCAGTTTTTACATCTACTTGATATACAGTAACATTCTTATGGGCGGCAAAAGCTAAAAACATTCTAATTGCCTCTATTCAGGAAACGAGGGCAAATGTTTCATCATAAATAATTCCTCCTGTCCTTGAGTCTCGCTTTGTTCCGAATTATGACACCATGT
The DNA here is from genome assembly GCA_020465985.1 of Centrapalus pauciflorus. Taxonomy (NCBI): domain Eukaryota; kingdom Viridiplantae; phylum Streptophyta; class Magnoliopsida; order Asterales; family Asteraceae; genus Centrapalus; species Centrapalus pauciflorus. Next base: position 183,438 of record JAANYP010007004.1, on the reverse strand, counting down.
TCATCTTTCTTGTTCTTGAAAATCCACTTCGTGTCAATGATGGATTTCTCTTTCGGTCTTTCCACCAATTGCCAGACTCTCAACCTCTCAAATTGATTGAGCTCCTCTTGCGTCGCTACTATCCAGTCTGCATTCTGAAGAGTTCCTTCACCGCTTTTGGTTCTATCTTGTTCAAAAAATTTGAGAAGAGACATTCATTTATGGTAGCTCTCCGGGTTTGTAAAGAAGCAGAGGGATCACCAATGATGTTTTCAGGTGGGTGGTCCCTCGTCCATTTGAAAAAATGAGGATAATGTTGGAGTTGGTCTTGATTAGGATTCAAGTCCAGGTAGGGTATACGGGGGATAGGTTCTGATATTGATTGAATAACAACTGAGGTAGGGGATTCAGAATTTTGAGTATTCAAGGTAGTTTCTTGAAATTCTGGAGCTTGAGATTGTTGTACACTCTCAGACGGGATGTGTACATCAGTTGACGATATATCTTTCATTTCTCCAGAATTTGGTGGATGTAAATGATCAAAGACTACGACAGGATCTTCAGTATCTTTGTCAGGAACCAAAATTTGAACATCAAATTTGGTCTTATCAAAGTAGTTTTCATAAAAAAAAATTTCAAAGAATTTATTTAAATCATTCATATCCTCTTTCAGCTCCATTGACTTCACAGAATTTGTCTGTATAGACTCGAGTCATGAACTGGCATGTCCAGGAGCCATTACGATGCCTTCATCAAATATAACATTTACGCTTTCATTGACGGTCTTTGTGCGTTTTTTGTAGACTCGGAATGCCATTGATTCTTTTCAGTATCCAATGAATATTCCTTCATCAGCTTTCTGATTAAATTTTCCCAAGTTGTCTTTGTCGTTCAAGATAAAACAACTGCAACCAAAGACATGGAAAAATTTTATATAAGGAACACGTTTATTTATCAGCTCATATAACATTTTTCTTAATCTTTTATTCATAATTGATCTATTCAGGGTGAAACACGCAGTAGCCACAGCTTCAGCCCACAGGAACAACGGCAGATTTTAATATGCTAGCATCGTCCTTGCAGATTCAACTAGCGACCAGTTTCGTCTTTCAACTACATTATTTTGTTGAGGGGTTAGAGCTACCAAAAATTGATGCCTTATCCCAACCGAACTATGAAATGTCTCGAGGGACCTGTTCTTAAATTATGAACCATTATCAGATCTAATGGTCTAGACAGAAGGCTGCAAGTTGACCTGTATCTAGCGTATGAAGTCAATTATCATCTCAAAAGCTTCAGACTTGGATATCTGGAAGAACACCCATGTATATCTTGTGTAATCATCAACAATCACCAAAACATACTTCTTCTTATTAATGCTTTGTACTCGCATTAGCCCGCATAAATCCATTTGAAGTAGCTCTAATTGCCTAGTTGAAGAATGTTCAACTTTTGATTTGTGTGAAGCCCTCACCATCTTCCCTTTCTCACAGGCGGCACACAAATGCTCATTTTGATTTATGTGAAGCCCTCACCACCTTATACTAAACCTCCTGTTGCAAGGTTAGTCAGTTCTTTGAAGTTCATATGAGACAGATGGCGATGCCACAACCAGGATTCTTTTGATGATGCCTTTGACTATAGACAGACATCCTTTTACAGATTATTGTTTGCTAAGTCTATGAAGTACAAATTTGTTTTTCTAGTTCCAGCTAGGATTTCCTTCCTTTCCCTAGATCTTATGCTACAACTACGTGCCTTAAAATTGATTTCAAACCCTTTGTCGCACAGTTGGCCAATGCTGAACAGATTGTGGCCAAGACCATCTACATAAAACACATTATGAATGGAAATCTTATCATATTCCAGACTTCCATAGCCTTTGATCGGACAGAACTAATTTTTGCTGAGTCTGACCGTCCCACAAAATTTGTCCACAAAATTCGTGAGGGTGTCTCGCTGTCCAGTCATGTTCTTGGAACATCCGAAGTCAAGGTACCACATATGATTTACCTACAAGACTAAGTCAAACGTGAGGTACCCACTTATAATTGGGTACTTTTGGTTTCGATAAATCATGTGGTATTACTTCTTGTATAGAAACAGATAATTTTATTTTTGTTTTCGGAACCCACTTTAAAAGTCTTGTTGGGTATCCATCTTTTACAGTTCTTTTTTGAACTGTTTTTGAAATTTCTTTCTTTGGATCCCTTTTCTGTTTAAATTTAGGAACCTTGTTCTTTGCTACCCATACTTACATATCAGAATTATACAATGATTTAGCATTCAACGCAAGGCTTTTAGCAGAATTAAACGATAACAGTTCAGCACGAGAAAATTTTGAATAGTGTTTAACAGTTGATTTATTACAGACTGATTTCCGTACACAACTAATCCTATCTGTAATACTAGTATCTTTAACTCTCCACTCTGTTGTAAAACATGTCTTTTTTTTCCTTTCCACTTGCTTGTTTCGCCATACTTTGCTTCGATGTTCTTTTCACAGTATTATCTAACATAACAAAAGAACAAGAATTAGTTGATTTAGAATTAGCTTTATTCTGCAAAACTTTCTTACCATCTCCTTTCTTTGCATTTGTAACCTTTGATGAAGTTGATTCACCTTTTTCAAATTTAGGAGTAACAAAAAACAGTTTTGCATTCTCCTTTCTTTGTAAAACAGGTGATGGAACTGATTCAACCGTAGGATCTCTAGGTATTCTTATTAAAATACTTACTGATCCTTTTGGTTTATCAGTTTATTTTTCATGAAGTGGTTTTATAAACTCGTCAATTTTGACAAACATTTATTCCAAAGAATGGAATTCCGAGTTCATACACAGATCAAACTCTTTTTCAGAAATAATAGATTCATGTTGAATTGAATATATCTGATCTGGTTGAGTTTTAATTTCAGGCTGTTCTTTAAGTTTCATTTCCAAATCTTGAATCATAGCCTGAAGCTTTTTCTTTTCATTCTCAAAATTTTTAATTGTCAATTCAAGATCAGAATTAATCTTCTCAAGAATTGAGTTTGGAATGTATGGCTTTTGAGTGAAAGATATGTCTTAATATATTCTTCTGATTTACATGGATTTAGATAACTTTGATTAAGTTTGTTATAATCTAGAATAACTTCCATTTTATATTGTCTCAACCTTTTCAGATCTTCAATTGATTCTAATTCATCTGAAGCTTTCAAAAATACCATCTTTAATTCTAAATTCATGTATCTAGTATCATACAGAGTCGGTGAACACGAAATTGCTTTAGTTAGATACTTAGGATTATCACAACCAAATCGGTGTCTTTTGGTTGATTCAAATGAATAGTCTGATCTATTTGACCTCTTTTAAGAAATTCATCTTCTAAGGATTTAATTTTCTCATACAGTTTCATTCTTTCAGAAAAGATGGAATTATATTTTTCAGAGTAATTTGCTAATTCTAATTCTGCTAAGTTTAGTTTTCTATTAATTCAAAAATATTGTTACCCAGCTTTTGATTTTGCAGTTAAATGTCATTGTATTTCCTTCCATGTAAGACACTGATTGTAATGCAAATGCCTTATCTTTTGAAAACACTAACACTAAAGCATGTTCAAGTCTTAATTTATTTTCTAAAGAATGGACATTCTTTTTCTCGGCTTTTAAAGATTTCTCAGATCGTTTTAGCATATAAGCCATTTGAGCTAGTTGTTGTTCAAACTCACAGGAGTTGTCTTCATCTGAGTCAGGGTTAGAATGTACCTCAAGTGTCTCCGATTGATCTAAAGCATCTGAATCTGACCCATCATCCTCTTACTTTTTTTTACACTCAGCTTCTCCTGTAGCCATTAACGCCACATCTTCTCTCAGTTCAGTTTCAAAATCAGAATCCTTTTTCTCTTTCTCTTCATCGTCAGTCAACCCAACCCAGACTTCATCCTCAACAAGCATAGCAGATTCACTTTGCTCAGATTCATTGAAGATTTCGGACTTCAGGCATATGTGGGCATCTTCATCCAGAATATCTTCGTCGTCAGAAAGTTGGAGCTAGTGGTCATCCACTGCCATCAAAGCCTTTCCAGCTTCTTTTTGTTTAGCCAGTAGCGCCTTCCGAGCATAGAAATCTGAATCCTTGACTACTGGCTGTCTACATTCCCTAGCAAAGTGGCCTGACTTACCACAGTTGTAACATTTCTCCTCTTATTCTTTCTTGGCAAACTTCTCAGCCTTCTCATACTTTTCAAACTTTTTGCCACTACTTTCTCCAGATTTATCATGTTTATCTCTTTTCTCATACTTTCTGGAGCCAGTCCCCGCATTTTATTATTCGTTAGTTTGCGATAGAATTTCTTCTAGAATGCCTTTGTCAAGAGTGCCATCTGCTTCTTCATTTTCACTATTTGTGGGTCTGCTGACGAATCAGTTGATTCTGATTCAGATGTACTACTTATAACAACTCGCTTCTCCTTTTTCAGCTTGTACTTATACTTTTTGTCTACAAGGAGAGCCAGTGGAACAACCGTCGCTTTCTCAGCTTGCTTCTTTCCGGATACCTTTCTTAAAACAACTTCTTGCTAGTTGTTTAAGTTCTCAAAAACCACATGAAAATCCATTTCTTCTATCTCCTTTGTCTGTTGGATTATCATGGTGTATTTATCCCATTCCAGGTTGAGAACATTTAAAAATTTGACGTTGATGTCCAAATTAGATTTTGTTACCCCATTTCTTTTCATTTCACTTACGAGGTTAACAAATCTCAGATATGTATTCTCTAACAGCTTCCCTTCTCTTGCTCTGAAGTTCTCAAACGTCATCAACTTGTTTGTTGCTCTCTTTGTAGCAGCTTTGTCTGATCCTCTCATCAGCTTGCACACCTCATCCCATATAGATTTGGTTGTGGTTGTGTTTCTCAGACTTATGTAGATGTCATTTGGCATTGAGATTAGTAAGAGTTTTCGGCTTGTTTTATCTCCTAACTTTCTTCTTTTCTAAGCTTCTGTCAGATTAGCAGTTGTAACCTCCTCTGTTCTCTCAAGTATCGGAGGATTGTCGTTTGATACTGCTGGGATTGTTACAAATAATCTTGCTGGACCTTTTGCTAGTGAGGTCAACATTTCCTCATATCAATCATGAAAGATTATGAACTCTAAAACCCTTTCCCTCCATTGCACATACTCTCCTCTCTATATGATTGGAGGTTTTGTTTCGGATCCCATGGCTAGTGCATATTTTGACATTGTGAATTGTTGATACTGAATCTTCCAATATCTTGTTATGGAATTCTGAGTGATTTTGAATGAACACTGAATGAATGACCAAACTCGATATAACAATGATCAAACTCTGGTAATGAATGATCAAACTCGGTCAATGAAGTGTGAAACTCGAAGAATGAAGAAACTCGTTGTATGAAGAATGAAACTCGATTAAAGAATATCAAACTCGATCAAAAAACTATCAAACTCGAACAAAGAAGTATGAAACTCGAATGATACTTGAGTCAACTCGAATAAAAAATATTTCTGATCAAACTCGAATGTAATGTGACTCAAAGAATCATTAACCAAACTCTAAGTACAAGTATTCCACAACTCAAATTAAGTTTTCTCAAACCCGAATAAAGTTTTATCAAACTCGAATGAAGTTTTATCAAACAAGATCAATAAATGAATAAACTCGATCAAAGAGTGATCAAACTCGGGCAACTCTTTCATCAAACTCAGTTAATTAATCAATCAAACTCGATCCACAATTTGTAAAACTCGGTGAAAATAAAATTCAGTTTTGTCCGAGTTTTAAAATAAATCACACTTTTCAACAATAAATCAACCAATTGATCCCAAATTAATTTCGAAGGTTCGGTTTAAACACACAAACACTTTTTGAGAGAAACTTTTGTATAATATCAGATTAAAACCCCAAAACTTGACAAAAATCAGGAAGAACACCCAAAATTTGAAAAACCAGTAAATCTCAAATTACTTTTTGTGTGTTTTGAGTTAAAATATAATATTAGTCTCAACAAATTCATCTTTTAAAAACAGTCCTACAATCCAAAACATCCACCGATTCAAAACCCTCTATGATTTTCAGATTTTTGAAAATTATGAATGTAACAGTGTTCGACCAAAACCTTTTTCAGATTCAAAAATAAATCAAAATTAGCCATATTTGACTCTGATACCAATTGATATTCAATATAACAATCACAATTAAGAACCAAAAAATTTAGAACTAGACTGAAACAAGACTAACCGAATAAATTGATTTTAACTGTGAGAGAATTACAATACGAGTTCTTGAATGCACAATTCTTTAAGTTGACCTAGCCGTACAAATCAGAATGTTTCGTGCAAAGTATCTATGGCTACAGTGCATTTCTCCTATTTATATACAAACATAACGAATTGAGAAATTACAAAACAACCCCTAGACTTATTACATTCATAAACAAAAAATATTTCCCAACAAAAACTTTTTGGATTTTTCGATTTAAAAAATAAATTAATTAAAAAAGTTTAACAAAAACTAACCTAATGAATTTTTTTTGTGATTTCTTAATTTTAAACTAAACATAACCTAAAATATACTAATAGATTTAAAACTTTTTGGATTTTTCGATATAAAACTTAAGCTAGTTAGAAAATTTTAAAAAACTATCCTAAAAGTTAAAAATCTTTTTGTGATTTTTATTTAATGTTAAACGAAACATAAGTTAAACTAGCCTAATAATTTTAAAACCTCTTTGTATCTTTCGATTTAAAACTTTAAATTTAACTTAAACTAGAAAAAATTAAAACGACTTAATCAACAAAGCACAAAGGGAAAAAAATAACAACTTAAACTAATTAAAACTTCAAATTTTTTTGAGTTTTGTTGTTTTTTTAATTATTTAACTATAAACTATATATTAACAAGAAAAAAACTGTATATAAACTGAAAAAAATACTTTTATTCTCTATGTTCAAGATTGCACACAGAAAACTATGCAACCTTGTATTATACCCGAAAAGATATCCCAACACTTACCTAATGACGACCCCTGTAAAGCACATCACACATTGATTTTATCATTATCATTAATCATAAAAGATATGTTGTAGATTCGACCTACTTGAAGAATATTTTATAGTACACCCTCACAGTTGAGTGTATTGGATGATATAGATCAAATAAGCTTCTTATAAGCAGATCGAGGAATATCATCTAACTTTCAATTGGAGGATTCAGCATACCTATCTGACTTACTAAAAAATGAAAACGAGGCTCGTCTAGGGCTTTTGAGAACATGTCAGCAACTTGACATTCAGTACAAACAAAATATAATTCAACTGTCTCGTATTCTACATGATCTTTGGTGAAATGATATCTGATATGTTAGGCACAAAAAGGCCTCAGTCAAACCTGTTCTACATCTTACGGGGAGATTTTTAATCAAACCTGTTTGATGAACTTGAAGGTATAATATAAGGTCTGTTAATGCCTTATTGAAACTTGATAAGTGACTTGAAATATTAGTCAAAGTTGTTCACCCTATTGCATTTGTAACTAAGGCAGATTGCCAAAGTTGTTTTATTCTGTTGAACATGCTGGACATAAACTGTCTATGCTGCTCTATCCTGTTGAGCAGCTTGGACAAATTCTAAGTGTTTTCTTCTTTGTGAACAGAACCTGTTCTTTGTGAACAGTCTAAACACTTTATGTAATATGTTTTCATGTCCTCATGTATTGTTTTGGACTACAAGACCAGTTCACAAAGTCGAAGACAAAGTGGAAAAACTGCCTACGATGTTCTGTTACATGAAGACAAAGTGGATATTTGAAATGGGTGATAAACCATTTCTTTTATCAAAATGGTTGTAACGGAAGATGAAAGGTTGAAAGTTGACATTCCTCTTTTAGTTAAATCCTTCTACAACAGAGACAAAAAGGAAATGACAAAGATTCTTCAATGTAAAGACAATTCTGCTTTGTCAGAACGTGCAGAAAAGTTGTTTTGTCTTTTTGGAAACACATCCCACTATCTTCATGTCCAATGAGGAAGCTTCACTGAGATTCTCAGTGAGAGTATAAAAGGAAGCTTTTATGGAATGTGAGATAACCAAGAGAGAGTGATATTCAGATCATGCAAAGAAATGTGTTTTCATGCATGCAAGTCTGCTTGAATAAAACAGTAATGTGTGTCCAAGCTGTTCTTATTCATGTTGTTCATCTGTTTGTCTTGTAAACAGTGAGTTCATCTTAGTGAGTGTATTCATTATAGCTAGTTTGAGTGTGTCTTAGATTAGTTAAACATCTTTTGTTTCTGTCATCTCAACTTGAAGCATTCCGTAGTTCAGGCTTGTTTGTAATTAACACTTGTTGATAATATACGCAAACATTGAAAAAAGTGTGTCGAATTTTAAATAGCTGTATTCAGCCCCCCTCTATAGCTTAGAGCAACATACTAGGGAAACCTTTTGGGACCTACAACTGGTATCAGAGCAGATAGAGTGTCTGTTAACTCTAGATTTCTCATTCTCCCTATTTCCCATGGACAACAGTGCTGCCAACTCTTCCTCTTACTATGACAATGGTTCAATGGCAAAAACCCCCCAAGTTCATTCATCAGAACTTCTCTAGTTGGAAGTGCAGAATGATGCTATACTTAAAGAGTCTGGATGTACAACTACCAGAGATAGTAATGGAAGGTCCCTATGTGCCAACTTCTGTTTCTACTATCACTCCTGCGGCTGAATGAGCTGTTCCTGAGAATAGGACCTTTGAAAAGGCTAAAACACAATGGTTTGATGAAGATAAAAAGGCTGGTTGCTCTTGATGCAAAGGCCAGGAACAACCTGGTTATTTCTCTTCCTTATGATGTGTTCAAACAGGTTGAGAAAATGAACACTATTAAGGAGATGTGGGATACTTTGTGTACCGTCTATGATGGTCCCACTATCATACTAGATAACAGGATCACCAATCGTGTTAGACAGTATGAACTCTTCTTTGCAAAGCCAAAAGAGTCTCTCACTAAAAGTTATAAACAAAGTTTTGGACATTCTGCCTGAGCAATGGAACTATTTTTCTACTATCCTAAGAATCTCAGGCACCATCAAAGGTATGTATCTTGTAAATCTATATAGGTCCTTACTAAATGATGAACAATCAAGGCAACAAAGAAAAAATGCCTTGGAAATGTCCAAAAGAGGTGCTGCCTTAGTGGCCAGCGTGAGACAACCTGCTAGTCAGGTGTGTGATGCGTTCACACAAGCTGATCAACAGGCTGATGATGAAATGTAAGAATTGTATGAGGAAGAAGACAATAAAGATCTTACTGAATTTGATGATGAGCAAATGATTGCCATGTTTGTCACAAAATTAAAAAAGAAGAGGTTTGGTGGAAAGATGCTGCGAAAGAAATCTGGTGCCATAAAAAAGAAAGCATTTGACAAAACTAAGGCTGAGTGCTTTAAATGTGGAAAAACAGCCCATATAGCTGCTGACTGTGTGTCTAAAGCTATTGGCTCAACATCCAAATCATACAAGACAAATAAGGACGATGACTACAGGGTTAAGTACCTAATGGCCATGGCTAAGCTGAGAATGTTGGAAGACTCAGTGGCTTCCAACAAGCAAAAGGAACTCATGGCTGAGACATGTGACTGGGAGGAATCTGACTCATCATTAGATGAAGAAGATAACATTGTCTGATGGCCAACACTGATGTCCCATCAACAAGCAATTTCAAACAGGACCTAGCTGAAGCTGAGGCTCTCGGCAGCTTGGAGAACTGGAACCCAACAATGTTGTATAAGGTACAAAATTTTATGGATTACAGTTCTGATGAAAAAGTTAAAATGTTAGAATATTTAAGTTTTGATTTAAAAGCTGCTGTTGAGAAGCATGTTGCTTTATTGTCTGAACTCTCCAAGCTAAAACTTTATCTTGATATAAAAACTAGTAAACTGGAGAGCTTCCATAAGTTGGAAACGAAACATGATGAATTAAAACACATCAATTACATTTTATTAGAAGAAAAAAGAGAGACAGACACAAAGCATGCCAAACTTTAAAATATTGGTAACTCCTGGTGCCAATCTGCACAAAAAGTAAATCAATGTATCAGTCAACATATCCCTGCTCAAATCCAAGCCTATCTTGGAGGGGATCTTGAAAAGAAGCTTCAATTATTGAGATAAATAATCTGGAAAAAGACTAATCCACTCTTGGTGAGCTTCCAAGTACTTTCATTCAGAAAGTAAATGGTAAGCTAGTCTCAACAAATAGGTTTGTCAGGCCTCAGAACACTGACATCTTGTGGGAAAAAGTTCTAAAAACTGATGATGGAATGTGTTCTCCATCGAATCAGTCTACTAAGTGCTCAACTGGGTCACACAAGCAAAAGAAGGGAAAACAACTTCAAACTGCATATTTGGACACTAAACCTGTCAACAAGACAGGTTCTGGATCTAAAGCGGATGGTAAGTAACTTGTTAATCCTTTTGATGCTGAGCATTTTGAGAAAAAGTTTTCAAAAGGTAAACAGCCTGCTTTCAACAGGCGTAAGTCTCATGTTGAAAGTAAATTTGCTGTGATATCGAATAAGTTATTAAATCAGAGTGGAAAACTGGTTATAAATAAAGGTAAGTCTTTCAAAACCAATAGCAGTGATTATGTTGATAGGCAACATCCATCACATCTCAGTAAGGGCAAAGGCAAATCCCTTGCTCAACCTAAAAAAGTTGGGAATAAGTTTCCCAAACCTGTGGAAGGTCAGAAGCCAATTAAACTTCCTATATTTGATATCTGCTCTCCCAAAAAGAGGAAAGAGGATACAGGTGAAGCTGTTGCTATTGTGGCTTCAACTCAAACTGTTGATTCTTCTAAAAATAGTAATAAGTTTCCTAAACCTGCTGAGAAGTTCAACAAAAATATACCAAAATGTGTTTCTGGAAGTTCTTCTTCCAAAAAGTCGAAAAAGAGAAAATGTTATAAATGTGGAAAGAAGACACATATGGCCAAAGACTGTCTTGAAACTAAGGACATGAGGCCTGCTGACACTGCTAGTTCCAACATTGCAAAAACCAGCAGTGCTGTAAGTAACATGGTCAATGATCATAGTATCAAAGCTGATACAATCCGAATAGGAAATATTAGTGTTGATCTTACTGGTCCATCAACAAATGTTGATGAAGAAGGAGAACTCAACCCTATGATGAGTTCCCGTAAAAACAACTAATATTTTCCCATCACACTTTGCAGGTTAAACAACCATCCCAGGTTTGGTACTTGGACAGCGGGTGCTCAGGCCACATGACAGGTTGCAAGGACATTCTGAGTGATCTTAGGCCTGAAAAAAAGGCCAAAAGTCACCTTTGGTGATAATGTTCAATTATCCACAGAGCGATATGGAACCCTTCAAGCTGGTGCTGCTATATTCAAAAGAGTAGCTTATGTGTCTGGGCTAAAACACAATCTTGTAAGCATAAGTCAACTGTGTGATGCTGTCTACAAGGTTAATTTTGATGAGCACTTGGGCTACATATTGGATCCCCAAGGCAAAGTTGTGTTGTGTGCACAAAGGAAGAAATGTGTATATGTTGTGGACATGAAATCTGCTGATCCCACAAAGGAAGCAATGCAGACCTGAACTGGTTATGGCACAAAAGGCTATCAACCTGAACTTCAAGAATATCAACAAGCTCTGTAAGAAAGAGTTGGTAACAGGTTTGCATTCTATAACCTTTGTTAAGGATACACTCTACACAGCCTGTGAGTAAGGCAAGCAAAAAAAAACACCTTTTAAGTCCAAGCATGATTTTTCTATTGATACTCCTCTCTTCTTAATCCACATGATCTTGTTCGGACCTTTCAGTGTCCCAAGTGTAGGAGGTAGAAGATACACTCTAGTAATGGTAGATGAGTTCTCCAGGTTTACATGGGTGATCTTTCTGAAGACCAAAGGAGAGGCTGCTAGAGAAATTATTGGATTTATAAAAAAGATGGAGGTGCTGAACTCTGCTCAAGTTAAGCAGCTTAGAAGTGATCATGGTACCGAACAGTAATCTTGAGGACTTCTATGGAAAAAGAGGGATCTCACAAAACTTTTCAGCTGTAAGAACTCCACCACAAAATGAATTTGCTGAAAGGAGAAACAGAACTCTCATTGAAGCTGCTAGAACCATGTTGTGTGCATGAGGTTTGCCTTCATCATTTTGGGCTGAAGCTGTCAATACTGCATGTTTCACTCAAAATAGATCCTTAGTAGTGAAAAGGTTCAACAAGACTCCCTATGAGTTAATCAAAGGGAGGAGGCCAAACATTAGTTATTTCCATGTGTTTGGATGCCCCCGCTTTATTCTAAATCAGAGGGACCAACTAGCAAAATTTGAACCCAAAGCTGATGAAAGTGTGTTTATTGGATATTCTTCTATCTTTAAAGCCTATAGAGTATACAACTACAAAAGAAAGGTGATAGATGAATCTATCTATGTCAGCTTTGAGGAATCTAGGAGTGCCCCCACCAAAGCTGTTCCTGAATCAGTTTCAGGAGAATTCAGCTTTGATGATCTCATGCATTCCATCAATGAAGAAGAGGACTCAAAAGCTTCCACATCACCCAGAGTGGAACCTGTTAATCACAATGGACATGATGATGACTATGTTGATACATCTGGTGTGAATAAGTGTACTGACATAATTAATACATCATCTCCAGAACCAATCAATGTCATTTCCCTGGATCTTCTGCTGATGTGTTCAATAATAGAGATTTATCTTCAACATGTGACCAGGTTCAAGATAACAGTGTGTCTGAAAATCTTGAAAGTTGTTCTGCAATACCTGATGAAGATGAAAATGATATAGGAGAATCTTCATTGAGACATGATCCTAAGTGGATTAGGTGTCACACCAATGATAAGATAATTTGTGACATCAAGAAAGGGGTACAAACAAGATGGGACAGCTTAGGAAACTTTTGTATGTTTTCTAGCTTTGTGTCCCTGATGGAGCCAAAAAAAAGTTGATGATGCTTTAAAAGATGTCAATTGGATCACTGCCATGCCAGAAGAGCTCAATTAGTTTGTGAGAAATAAAGTATGGAAGCTGGTCCCTCTACCTAAAGGTTAAACCATAATTGGCAACAAGTGTGTTTTCAAAAATAAGATGGATGAGCAAGGTCATGTCATTAGAAATAAGTCAAGACTGGTTGCTCAGGGCTATAGACAAGAAGAAGGGATAGACTATGATGAAACATTTGCTGCAGTGGCCAGGTTAGAAGCAATTCATTTTTTCCTAGCCTATGCTGCCCACAAGAGCGTGAAGGTATTTCAAATGGATGTGAAGAGAGCATTTTTGAATGGCAAGCTGCAAGAAGAAGTATATGTCAAGCAGCCTCCAGGTTTGGAAAATGAACAACACCCAGGTTTTGTCTATAAGTTGGACAAATCCCTCTGTAGTCTAAAACAAGCCCCAAGAGCCTGGTATGACACTCTTACTGATTTCCTTATGAGCAATGGCTACTCCAGAGGTAAAGTGGATACCACATTGTTCATAAAGAAGGTGAAGTCTGATATTATGCTAGTTCAAATTTATGTGGATGACATAATATTTAGATCTACTAACTAGCAGTTATGCAAGAATTTTTCACTACTCATGAAATCAAAATATGAAATGAGTATGATGGGTGAACTTACGTTCATTCTAGGATTGCAGGTTAACCAAACCTCAAATGGATATTTTATTAATCAAAGAATGCATACTTTAGATCTTTTGAAAAGGTTTAAATTTGATCAATGTTCTCCCATAAAAAACCTCAATGGCAACAAATGTAAAATTGGATGTTGATGCCAGTGGCAAAGCTGTTTCAGTAACAGCTAACAGAGGCATGATTGGGAGCTTGCTATATTTAATTGCTAGTAGACCAGATATTATGTTTGCTACCTGTTTATGTGCTAGGTTTCAAGCTGATCCTATGGAATCACATCTAGCTGCTGTAAAAAGAATCTTCAGATACCTAAAGAGTACACCAGGTTTGGGTCTTTGGTATCCCAAAGACTCCAGCCTTGAACTAATTAGATATCCAGATTTTGATTTTCCAGGATGCAGGCTAGACAGAAAAAGCACAACAGGTGGATGTCAACTCCTTGGTGGAAAGTTGATCAGTTGGTGTAGCAAGAAGCAGAACTTAGTTTCTGCTTCTACTGCTGAAGCTAAGTACATTGCTGCTAGAAGCTGCTGTGGACAGATTCTCTAGATGCAGCATCAGCTTGAGGATTATGGACTTGTATATTGGAATAATCATATTCTGTGTGATAATACAAGTGCCATAGCCATTTCCAACAATCAAGTCTTTCATTCCAGAACAAAGCATATTGAAGCCAGACAACACTTTATCAGAGATCACATTCAGAAAGGTAATGTGGAGGTAAGTTTTATTTCCACAGATGAACAGTTTGCAGACATTTTCACAAAGCCTCTTGATGAAAACAGGTTTAGTTACCTTGTAAGCAAGATAGGCATGTTCAATAAAAGTGACTAGGTGTCATTGATGCTCTAAGAGATTGCATGTTCAAACTGTTCAGTGTAAGGTCTACACACTACAGATCTATCTAGACGCGGAACCGTCAAAGAGTGCGGAATCCTCTTTAACGGGCAGACGGAAACAACTCTCACTAAGAAACACGGAGACCATCAACAAGCTGCACGAACGACACACGAACGCACCTACTAGAAGATTGTCTCCGAAACACTAACCTGATGATAAACTCGAAATCGCTTAATGCTTAATCACTCTCGAATTCTGCAAAAAGTCTGATAATATTTCGAGTCTATCCCTAATTATAGAGGCTAATTCGAGTCTGTCATGGGCTAAACTCGAATCCGGCCCAAGGCCCATTCGAGTTTGTCCTCACTGACATTCTCGAATCTGCCTCATAACACATTCGAATCTAACTAGGATCAAATTCGAATCTGACATAGATACGAATTCCAATCCTTATAGAATTCGAATCTGACTAACTTGTATATGAAACTTATGTTTTTAACTAATGTTTGTTTTTATCTTTGTCCTTTATGTTTGAACTTCTTGTAATACGTTACATTAAGTTCAAACACACAAACAATGATAATTATCAAACATATATAAACATATATATCAAACGCTTGCTAAAACCACAATGTTGGATCACTTAGACTGCTATCGTCACACAGGGTGTACCAACAGACTCCCCCTTGACGATAACTTCTAATAATTCACACATTTGATTAAATACTTTGCTTATTATTTATTCAAACTGCTTCCAACATTCAAACTCTTTTCAACTCATACTTTAACTACATTCTCAAACTTTCTAGCCTCACCATCCATATGAGTATCACTTGAAATCTTATGAGCATGCAAAATTTGAAGGTCATATCGAGAAAGGTTTACCAGGTGAAGAGGATCATAGATTCTAAGAATCACCTTTTCTTCAAAATCTTCCATCACCGCTTCTCCCGTTTCACTCTCAACATACCACCAGTTCAGATTTTTCATGACGTTCTGTGGCATACGCTTGAGCGGCACCTTTCTCAGACATCTTACGGGTCCGTATTGAATCTTCATCCAAGGACGCCCAGTTAGAGGATCAATTCGAGAATGATCCTCTACTCTTTTTCCTTTCCTTGGATTAAGGCGTTCAAACTTCCTTGACCTTCCCTCTTTCCTTATGATTCTGGCAATTATATCTGCGTAAGGGTCATTGCCGATATTCATTAGTTCTTTCCAAGCTAAAGCCTTGATCTCAATCTTCGGCAGTGAATTGAATACTTTCAGAGATCTTCTAAGGTACTGGAGCCTATTTTTTCTCTTGATTATGAATAGCTGCAGTTCCCGATCAAAGAACCAGCTTAATATGCTTCCTGACAGTTTTCCAGTACCCGGCACCCTCATCTTCTTTTTCAGCTCTAATTCCTTCTGCTCAGCCCTGAACCATAGCTTTCTTTTCTCTTCATTAGTCAGCTCTCTGGCAGGTTCCTCTATTGATGACTCAACATTTAAAGCAGCATTAACTACTTCTATGTTAACAACATCATTTCCTTCTATCACATACGTATCAGTGATTGGATTTTGCTGGACTACGATCTCATTGGCTTCATCCTCTTCGTCAGCACACACCTCATCATCTGATCTCCAATCAACAATCTCTTCAGGAACAAATTCTCCCTCTTCTAGTTCCTCCATGTCATCTTCAAAGTCAAAGCCCAAGTCCATCGGGTCGTCATCGAGATCCATAAGAGCATCAATCATCTCATTTATCTCATACTCTGTAGGTTTAGACGAACTGGCCTCTCCTACTTCACCTCCCAACTGACTAGGACCCCCCTGAGACTGAGCATCCTGAGCAGCAGAAAAATCTACTGGCTCATTCTGTCTTTGAGAGCTGGGATCATTGCCTTGGTCATCTTCATTATCATCATCTCTCGGCCGATCCACTTGATCACGGCAGGATGTCTCCCCCTGAGCCTGAGCCTGTATATTTTTCATTAACTGCTCAACTAGGGAGCACATCGATCTTAGCTCAGCTGCTTGATCAGTGACGAAAGTCTTTAACTCTACGTTCTCTTCCTGAACTTTTTCCACTATCTTTTTCAGATCGGCATTCTCATTATCAAGATTTGCGTTATGAGTCTGAATCTCACCGATTGCCTTTGTTAGGCCTAAGATCTGGATATTTTGGAAGTCAACTCGAGCTTTTAGCTGCAGAAACCTTTGATTGTCGGCGTATGTGGATGAGGTTGATGGGCTCGATTGAATTGGAGTTGTAATGATCGGCGATGGGATGTACGGTTCATCATGAGGTGGTGATGGTGGAATGGTGGTTTGAGGGATTTGAGGTTGAGTAATTTTAGGTTGAGGAATTTCCGGTTGTTCTGCTGAAGCTGAAGTAGATCCTTGCATAATTCGATGACGCTTGGCCCTTTGCCTCGTCACTAATGGAGCGACCTCTTCTTCTTCAAAATCAGAGTCATCAGACTCTCGTGATGCTCGCCTCCTTGAAGCTTCTTCATTTATTACCATTACTCTCGATCCGTAAGTCCGTATGTGAAAGGATGGATCTTCTGGTTCTTTCTCTACTTCTATATCTTCCATATCTTCTGACTCAGTAGCTGACGACGACACGTCATTAGCTGTCTGCTCCGGTTCATATTCATCTACATCCCTTAAGACATCATATTCTCCCTCTGGAGGCTCTAGCAAATCTCCAATTAATGCTGCAGATATTTCTTCATTGGCATGAGGACCAGCTTCCCAAATTTCATGTAGTGTTTGACACAGTTGATCAGCTTCAATTGGGACATTCGAAGGGCCCGCCTCTTGTACCTCTGGCTGTTGACTTGTAGAAGGCCTAGTTGCCTGAGTTTGACTCGCGGTAGCTCTTTGTCTTCTCCTTTGTGGTTGTGCACGCGGTTGTTGTTGTTGTTGTTGCGGTGGCTGTCTAGCTTGAACTTCCACTTCTCCTGCCTAGTTGGCATTATCCGGTGCTTCAAAGTTCCTATCTAGTACAGCTCCAAACAACGGTCGCTCGACCGGAACCGCCAACCTTCCTCTATGCGAGGAGCAATCAGCAAAAATCCTTTTGTCCATGACTGCTACACTTTGGATCTCATTTAGCCGCGGCAAATTCCGCAAGAAGTGCCTGATGAGCATCATTATGAAACGAGGATATAGCAGAAATTGTTGTTGCTCTGGAGCTATGATTTGATGGATGATTTCCGAGAAAACATTTCAGAGAAGCTGAAAGGCCGATTATAAACTAACGCGATCATCCCAGATTGGATCTTCGACACAATATAATCAAAACCAGCTTTCTTGGCCGCAAAACAAACCATGAAAACATGCGCCAGAAACCTCCACTGACATATAAGCCCACTCTTCATATATGAAAACATGCGTCGCAAAATAAACCATGAAAAGCTGCTTGCCTAATACTTAAGGGAAAGTCAATAGGCCCAGACTCTTCTTCCTGAGATCCTAGCTGCAAAACCTGACGCAGCATATCGGCAGAAAACACCAATGGTTGTCCTGCTATCCTTGTTCTCAGCACTGTCGGGGTGACAGAGCAATCCACCTGTAAATGATCATAGAACTGGCGAACATAGGGAATAACAATCTGAATGTTATGGGACAAAGCAAATGCAATCCTAGACTCTACGAGGAAATCCATCATTTGTCGAAAACCCTGCGCCTCAGGGATATGATGGTCATAGGGAATGACCATATTATGCTTCGGCACGAATACTCGAACAGCCATATCTGCACAATAGATAAACTATTAGAATCATTAAAAATCAATAAACTTGCTTAAATTCAAATTTGTTTTATTTTGAACTTGTTTAAGTACAAAATCCAACACAAATGAATTTCTACAAGTTTAATTAAATTTAAATTGAATAATTCAAATAAAATGACAGATTCGAATAGAAAGATTCGAAGACACCCCTTTTTGAGTTTGATGACAGATTCGAGTCTAATGACCTTCTCGAGTTTACTGACAAACTCGAGAGTGGTCTTGAACAGATTCGAACCCGTCGGCCCAACTCATAACCAAAACCTATGATTCTAACCTTTTAGGACTCAGAAAATTACATTCATTAGCCCTACTAGTTACTAATCACAGATATATGCATTTAATTTGACTATTTACCGGTCCAAACTTTGTAATTTTGAAACACTCGATTTCGACCTATAAACTTTCAAATATCAGTGATTGTTGGCTTAAATGGTGTATAAAACTACATGAATCTTGTACAACCAAGTTGATTATACCTAGATATATCAGTAGAATCGAACACCCAAGTAAGAAACTCGACAAATTGTCGTTTTTGTGGAAAACGGTAGACTCGAGGAAATAGATTCGAAATCGCAGATAGATTCGAGAGCATAGATTCGAAAACAGATGTATTAATTACATTACTGTTAACCTATTTATACTACCTAACTTCGAATCTATGGCCAAAGTCGAATCTACTGACAGATTCGAGACCACCTTATTTCGAGTTTAAGCTAAACTCGAATTACACAAAACACTTTTTCAACCTTTTCAACGGTATTGTGTAACGGAATAAACTATGCCAAATCCTTTACCCTAAGCACAAGATTTTCACGCAGTGTTTATTTTATTCAACTGTGAATGCACCCTCAGTTATTTTTGACCTTTTTCCTAAGAAGAATAAAAAATAAAATAAAACAAAATAAACTAAAATAAACTAAGGTAAAAATAAAATAAAATAAAAATAACTAAAAAAGAAGTTTTTTTTTTTTTTTTTTAAATTTTTGACCAAAAAATTTAACTTAGACTTAAACTGCATTTACTACAACGTAAAATTTATGCTAAAAGCTAAACAAAAATATTTTTGATGAGTATAGCCAAAGAAAGGTTCAATCAGATAGCGGTGTCAGATACGCACTTTCAATACTTAAACTTTCACATTAGGAATTTTTTATTCCTTTGATTATTTGTCGTGAAATACCCATTTAGCCGATTGTTGGTATTTACCCCTTTAAACATTCTACATTTCGGAATATCCCTTGGCATTTTTATTTATTATGAAATTATCTTACGTGACTCAGACATAGACATACTTTTATGATCAAGGCATACAGACAAAGATTCTAACTTGTTGGTATTTGCAAACTTTTTTTAAAAGACAAACATCGGACACAGGTCTGTATTTTCATACAACAAAGTGTCTTAGTTTTACTTAAGGTTTATTTTTAAAGCTAGCAAGACAGCGGTGACAGGTCTGTACCGACGTACAACAAAGCGACTTATCTTGCTAACCCGAATCTAAACAGAGGCAACAGGTCTGTACTTACGTACAACAGAGTTACATGTTTTTGACTCTCAATTCCTTATTATTTTTCTATGCTTTCCATTTTTAGATGTATTTGATGTTGCTATACATCCCCAGAAAGTTTGCATACCTCATTTAGACTCAAAATTTGTATGTCTTGTTCATAAAAATTAAGACCGATTGGTCATACATCTAAGTTAGTGACACGGTTGACTTTTTCTTGAATATTTTATTTGCCTTGAGACTCCCTATATGTATTATGCCTACCAACACATCAAACTAAAATAAAGTATAACACTTAGAATTAAAGGTACATTATGTGTGAAAGCCTAAACACTTAGAGTTTGTAACGACTGTGCTAATTTTCGTCACTTTGAACCTATGCATCCAAGACTTAACTCCTTTTCTGATATTCTCTTCTTTTTTTTTTTTCTTGTATTTTTATGATTTACTCTCTTTTTTCTTTTGTTTTTCATAAGAAATAGCAATAAAAGAAGATAACCTACTAACTTACTAAAAATAGAAACTTACTAAAAATAGAAACTATCTTAAATTAGCAGACTTACTATAAAAAGAAAGAAATACTACAACTAAAAAAGGAAATATACTACTAAGGTCAAGTTACTCTGGGTTGCGCATTCCATTTGGTTGAATTAAATATTCAAACCGTGACTTATCAAAGGCTTTGGTAAATAAATCTGCATTATTATCTTCCGTTGCCACTTTTACCAACTTGATTAAGTTCTTTTCAGCACAATCACGAATAAAATGATGCCTAATGTCTATGTGCTTTGTTTTGTTGTGTTTAACTGGATTATTCGTTATAGCAATTGTAGATTGGTTATCTATCCTAATGGGAGTTTGAGTGTAAGCCAAACCGTAATCCCGCAATTGTTGTTGTATCCACAGAACCTGTGAGCAGCAACTACCAGCAGCAACATACTCGGCCTCGCACGTTGACACGGCTACCGACGTCTGTTTCTTGCATGGCCTGGAAAGCAGTCTCCCTCCTAGGAATTGACAACCTCCAGTTGTTGATTTGCGCGTCAAGCTGCATCCTCCGTAGTCAGAATCCGTGAACGCTTCCAACTCTAGATCACCCTCCGCGTGATACCAAAGTCCCAGCTTCGGTTTCGACTTGAGGTATCGTAGAATCCGCTTCACAGCTTTCATGTGCATCTCCTTCGGATTAGCTTGAAACCTAGCACAAATACACACAACAAACATGATGTCAGGTCTTGAAGCAGTTAAATACATAAGCGATCCAATCATGGCCCAATATAACGTCGGATCCATATCGGTATCACTTTCAGTACCCGGTCCGAGATTGTGATTCACTTGAATCGGCGTGCTGAAATGGGCAGTCAATTTTGTTCCTTCCATCCCGAAGCATTCTAATATGTCATAGACATACTTCGTCTGATGGATAAACATCCCTTCCTTCTTCTGGTCGACTTGTAACCCCAAAAAGAAATTTAACTCTCCCAATTCACTCATTTCGAATTTCGACTTCATCACCTGCTCGAAATCTTTGCACATCTGTTCGTCTGATGATCCAAAAATGATATCATCGACGTACACTTGTACCAAGATGAAGTGTTCTCCTTTTCTCTTAACGAACAGTGTACTATCTATCCTACCCCTTTCAAACCCGTTCTCTAATAAATGGTTGGATAGAGTCTCATACCACGCCCTTGGTTCTTGATGCAATCCATATAGAGCCTTATCTAAGCGATATACTCTATCAGGATATTTTGGATCTGTAAATCCGGGCGGCTGTTCTACATACACCAGCTCCTTCACTTTCCCGTAGAGGAAAGCACTCTAAACATCTAGTTGGTATACCTTAAAGCCCTTGAAGGAAGCAAAAGCCAGAAACAACCTAATGGCTTCTAGCCTAGCTACTGGTGCAAACACCTCATTGTAATCGATTCCCTCCTCTTGGTTGAAACCCTTTACAACTAGCCTAGCCTTGTTGCGAGTGACTATACCCCGATCGTCTCTTTTTCACTTAATAACCCATTTGGTTCCTATGGCAACTTCCCCTCGAGGTAATGGAACAAACTCCCATACTTCTAGTTTCCTAAACTGAGAGAGTTCTTCCTGCATCGCTTCAACCCAAGAGTTATCCTTAAGTGCCATTTGCACATTCTTAGGCTCTACTTGCGATATGAAACACGAATAGAGACAGGTATGATATGCCTCGGAGTCGTTTATCATCGACAACAACACTGTGTTGTTATTTAATCTACTCCTAGTCTTCACACCCTCGTTAGGATTTCCTATGATGCTTTCTATAGGATGGTTCTTGTTGATCCTAGAGGTCTCTATCTCGTGAACTCTTAGATTATCTCCTATGTTAGATCCTATTTCACCTAATGGGGGAACAGTCTCAGATTCTACATTTTCCTCAGAGTTGGAACTTGTTTCCTGAGCCTGATTCTCAGTTAAAGGTGCCTCTGGATTAGTAAGTTCTGGAGATCCATCTTCAGTCGCAGTAGGTTCAGATGTGGATTGAAATGTAGTCCTCGGAAAGGTATGACCTTCGTCATTCAGATGCAACGTCGCCAAGTCCTTTTCGATTGTACCTGCATTTTCATCCAAAGGAATGTTAAATGACTCAAATAATTTATCATAGTCAAATATCCATTCCGGACCTGTTTGGGGTTCATGTGTATAACTTGTGACTTCAATGTTATACACAATCTCTACTGTACCATTTGTTTTGTTAAAAACCCATTTGTTCGGTGAGTTCGGCACATAACCTAGGAAGTATCCTTCGTCGGCCTTTTCACCAAACTTCGTTTGATGTTTTGTACGCAATAAAGTGCATGGTACCCCAAACGGTTCGAAGCCAGTTAAATTAGGTGGCCGTTTATTCAAAATTTCATAACAGGTTTTGTTCAAAGATTTGACAGTTAGGACCTTGTTTAAAATATGACATGCGGAATTCACTGCCTCCCCCCAAAACATGGTAGGAAGCTTTGAATCCGACAACATAGTCCTAGCTGCCTCAATCAGTGTCCTGTTTTTACGTTCGGCCACCCCATTTTGTTGAGGCTCATATGGTGCACTAAATTGATGCACTATGCCCTTTGATAGGCAATATACACCAATTACAGTGTTTTTGAACTCAGTTCCATTATCACTACGTATCCTTTTAACCCGTGTTCCGTAGGAATTCTCCAATTGGTCTAAGAACCCGATGAGCTTGGAAGTCGTCTCGTCCTTTGTACCTAGAAAGAAAACCCAAGAAAATCGTGAGTAATCGTCAGTGATGACTAAACAATACCAACTACCTCTTATACTCCTTTTGTTGATTGGACCGAAAAGATCCATATGCAACAAATCGAATGTTGAGGTTATGGAGTTCTGCGTCTTGGACTTGTGCGTCTTCTTATGTTGTTTGCCCTTCTTGCATGGTAGACACTTGTCCTCGAACTGAAAGCTCTTCATAGGCACACCTTGCACCAACCCATTTTTCGTTATGTAGTTCATTTTTCTTAGGTGCAAGTGAGCCATGCGTCTGTGCCACAATACTGATTCCGTTTCTGAAGCTTTGGATAACAAACAGATTGGCCCCATCAAAGTATCCGGCTTGTTCATATCAAGCATGTACAAGTCATTTTTCCTTGGTGCCCGCATAAATACCCATTCTTCAGGAATCTTGAATCCCGGTTTTAACACTAACGCTTCAGTGTCAGTAAAAAGCACTGATTTCTTCCTATCACAGATTTGAGATACACTAATGAGATTATGAACCAGTTTATCAACATGATAAACTTGATCCAAGGTAATCGTCCCATTAGTGACTTCTCCAGTACCAGTGATGGTTCCTCCTTTCTTTCTCGCGAATGATACAAATCCCCGATTCCCACCCTTGAAGTCTGTAAGGAGACTTCATTCCCCTGTCATGTGCCTGGAGCATCCACTGTCGACGAACCATTTGTTGTTTGGACCTGTGGTAATCTCCTGCACATGAAAGGAAATAGGTTAGTTATCACGGGGAACCCAAGCCATAACTGACTTGGTAATACCATTCTCGTCCACATACTTAAACTCTTTCAAATACCCATCTCGCCTTTCAGGTGACTTGGGTCGTTGAACAGGAGTTTGTTGTGGTGCCGAGTGATGGAAATTCACTCTTTGCCTTTGAGTAGGCATTTGTTGTGGAGCTCTCGAATAATTTCGATTATATTGCATTTCAGACTGTGATCCCTGAGCTCTAACCGGTGCGTAATGTCTAACAGGAGTATGTGACCTAACTGGAGTGTGTGCCCTGCTAGGTGTTGTGCTCCTATAGACTTGTTGAGGTCCTGACCTAGATTGATTAATGACACGATTCGGTGAATTTGTCCTAACCACTTCTTTTGGTCCAACCTTTACCGGTGTTTGTTTCACAACATGTTTTGGTGCAGCCTGCACAGTTTTCTCGGTACTCTGAGAACTACTAGTGCTCGCTACACTTGTTGAGGGTTTAGGCTGTTCTGGCTTCACTGTCTTTTGTGTCGTATCAACTTTCCTATGTGGACAGGTAGAAGCAACATGCCCCCTCTCGTGACATCTAAAGCATGACATTTTGTCAATTGGCTTCTTTTGTGAGCCCTTAGACTTAGGTGTGTCACTTGTGTCGTGGTCTTTTTGAACACCTATCGCGACTGGTTCATCGTCCTGATCATTAAAATCAATTTTATGTTTTCCTGCAGGTGTTTCACTGGAGGAAGCCACAAATTTGACTTTCTTAACCTTGACGGTTGTATCAGTCACCTTAGGTGTATTTTCTATTACAGTCTCGGATATAGGTGCAGGTAAGTCCTCTAAGTCTACTGATTGATCAGTTTTCTCCTGAGGTTGAGGCACGTAGTTTGCATTAAAAGGTGGAGGAATTTCATGAAATCCTAGACCTACAGACTTTTTAGATTGCCGTTGAGCATCTAAAACTTTCCCTAGGTTCAGGCTTGAATTCCTAAACTTCTCTAGCTTACTATTGGCCTCTGCTACCTTTACCTTTGTTTCAGCTAGCTCTATGTCTTTGTCCTTAAGATTTTTGGTCAAGGCCTCTACATGCTCATACATAAGCTCTAACCTAACACACTGCTCACTCAGTTTGTCTTTCAGAACAATAACATCTTGAGCATCAGCCTTAAGTTTTTCTTTAAGATCTTGCTTAATGTCGTTTAGGCTAGCGTTATCAGCCTTTAAAGACTCATTTTGAGCAGTTACGGTTTGATGTGATTCTAAGACTAGATTTAACCTATCGTTTGATGTAACACATAACAAGCATAATTCATGAAAAAGAGAGTAAGTCAGACTAACCTTTTTGTGGTCGGATTCCACGTTGGCCATTTGAGCGGCAAACTCCAGAAGCGTCTGATCATTCGTCTTCTCCACCCACATCGGACTGCTGTCCCTTGTGGTCTGCTCTTCCCCTTCACATCCATTCTCCTTGACTTCAGCCATAAACTGTCTGTCTGATGTGACATTGGATAGTAGACCAGCTAGATTGGCTTGACCGGCAGATGAACTCGGAAGGTATCGCTGTTGAGATTGATTCTGAAACTGTCCATGATGCTGTTGCTGTCCTTGCTAATTATCTACCTTTGGTCTCTGACATTCTCTGGCGAAGTGTCCTAGACCTTGACAATTGTAGCACTTGACTTTGGACTTATCAAAGCCAATCCCCTTATTATTCATCGTCAAATTCCTCCCAGTTCGTTTGATGAATCTTTTAACCCGTTGGGTTACCATGGCCAGTTGCCATTTAAGATCCATTTCCTCAAGATCGTCAGGGTCGACCTGATCATAGTCTTCATCCCAGAGAGCAGGATCGTTTATCTTGCATTGAACGCAGTTTCCGTATGCGGCCACAAATGAAGCAAGCAAGTTCAAATGTTCTTCCGCTGATTTAGCACTCATGGGCATCTTAGAATAGCTCTGAGATGTCGTTGCCTGTGCTGCTTGAGGTTGTTGTTCTTCTGATCTTCCCAACCCTAAGAACGCTCGATTCAATGAGTCATGCTGGTGATGACGTTTCTCCGGTGAAAAATGTAGCAGTCTTCAGTTCAGCTGCGGCTGAAGGTTTTGTTGATTTTCCAAAATACATCGCTGGATTCTGGATTTGTTCGTAATCCGTTTCGGCCTTCAGTAGCTCGAAATGATAAGCTCGCAACGTTCCCACAATATCCTCCAATGATTGGGTATAATACTTGTCCTCATTAAGGTTTATCATTGCCACATACATAACCCATTTGGCTGGTAAGGCATCAAGAAGCTTATTGTTCTTGTCAGTGTCATTATACTCAATCCCGTGACTTTCAAGCTCTGTCAATAGATGATAGAAGCGAGTGATGGTGTCATCTAGCTGTTCATCCTTCAATGTCTTGAAAATCGCAAACTGTTGTTTCAATAATTCCATGCGCTTCCTTCTTACCCTCGGATTACCCTCACACCTTTTCTCCAGTGACTCCCAAAGTTCCTTAGAAGTCTTTTAAGTCTGAAATGTGTGTAGAATATCCTGAGGCAACGCCATTCGAATTATCGAGAAAGCTCTGTTCTCGGCTTCATAAAGTTTCTTATCATCTTCTTTGATCATCTGATATGATAAGACTCTCTGACGGCCTTCAACTTCAGAAATTGGTGGAATGTATCCTTCGTCAATACACACCCACATGCGCATGTCATTGAAACGCACAAAGTCGGCAAACCGATCTTTCCACCAATAGTAATCCTCGAGTTTCATCAGCTTAGGCAGAGTGTTTGCCTTCCCGACCTCGTGGTCCATTTCGAGAAACTTTTGAAGATTTGACATCGTCTCGAAAGTAATTGAATGGTAACTTAATTAATTTAATTCGAAACTAATTTAATTTAATTCTTTCGAATCTAGATAGGTTCGAATATAATTAATTTTAAATTTGTTTGGGATTAAATTCGATTAAGTTTGATAATTTAACTAAATTCGAAGATGATGACAGATTCGAAAGTCCTTAAATTCGAAGGTCAGGCAAACTCGAATACTCAGCAGATTCGAAGCCCTATTCGACTTTAGTCTAAATTCGAACCAAACTCGAATGTCAGCAGACTCGAGAACCTATTCGAAACTAGCACAAACTCGAATTAAACTCGAAACAGTGTTTTTCAAACTCGAGAGGAGCGGATTTTGGTTAGACTCGAGACTAAGAATAACCCTAATTACTGCTAATAGATTCGAGCGCCGCAAACTCGAAAAACGGCTGATACTCCGATTTCTTAACGTTTTGCAGATTAAATCAATATTTTTACAACGAAAAATATTGATTTCGATCAAAAACGTGAAAAACACGAAGTATTTTCCGGATGACTATTTGCTAAGCTCGAAGAACACGAAAAACACGAATTTGGAGAGAAAAACCGTCCAAAAGCATCAAGAAACCTAGAATGTATCAAGATGAACACGAAGAACACGAAGAACACCCCGTAGGCTCTGATACCACTTGTAAGGTCTACACATTACAGATCTTTCTAGACGCGGAACCTTCAAAGAGTGCGGAATCCTCTTTAACGGGTAGACGGAAACAACTCTCACTAAGAAGCACGGAGACTATCAACAAGCTGCACGAACGCACCTACTAGAAGATTCTCTCCGGAACACTAACCTGATGATAAACTCGAAATCGCTTAATGCTTAATCACTCTCGAATTCTGCAAAAAGTCTGATAATATTTCGAGTCTATCCCTAATTATAGAGGCTAATTCGAGTCTGTCATGGGCTAAACTCGAATCCGGCCCAAGGCCCATTCGAGTTTGTCCTCACTGACATTCTCGAATCTGCCTCATAACACATTTGAATCTAACTAGGATCAAATTCGAATCTGACATAGATTCGAATTCCAATCCTTATAGAATTCGAATCTGACTAACTTGTATATGAAACTTATGTTTTTAACTTATGTTTGTTTTTATCTTTGTCCTTTATGTTTGAACTTCTTGTAATACGTTACATTAAGTTCAAACACACAAACAATGATAATTATCAAACATATATAAACATATATATCAAACGCTTGCTAAAACCACAATGTTGGTTCACTTAGACTGCTATCGTCACACAGGGTGTACCAACATTCAGACTTCTCAGAACAGCTTGGACCGAACAGACTCTGCTTGTTATGTACTTAGCCAATTTCTAAAAACCTGGAAAGCTTGACCATATAACCGGCTTGACAAAATATGTTTTAACCTCAAACCTGTTCTGTTGTACAAACCTCTAACCTGCTCACTCTCTCAACCTGTCACACAAGTGATTATCTTGTAACCTGATCAGCTATTGAACAAAAACCTGTTTTCATCTAGCTGCACAGGTTGAATGAACAGCTTGGGATGATTAAAAAGGTTCAAGTGGTCTGACAACCGTTCTGACATGGCAAACCGTTCCGTTTTCCGTTAAAGAACATTTCAAATCAACCGCCCAAACCTTTCACTCTCCTACTTACTCACATTCAAATCCTATAAATACCTCTTTCACTATTTCATCATCATCATCTTCTTCTGTACTGCTTCCAGAACTACCTGAAAAACCCTAAATCGACTAACTGTCAACCATCATTCCTCTTACTACTTTCCAAATGGCTCACCAAAACATCCCCCTGCTTCCAGTTTTCGTTGGTGATGATGTTGAAAAACATCCCTCAGTTACCACGATGCTCACTCTGAAACCCCCAACTACATAGCCAACTTAACCATTCCCAAAAACTATGTGGGAATGGGATATGAAAAAACGGTGGA
This sequence comes from Centrapalus pauciflorus, assembly GCA_020465985.1. NCBI lineage: Eukaryota > Viridiplantae > Streptophyta > Magnoliopsida > Asterales > Asteraceae > Centrapalus > Centrapalus pauciflorus. The sequence continues at coordinate 154,889 of JAANYP010007004.1, read as the reverse complement.
GTTTCTGCAAGTTCATCGCCTGCACTATGCTATGACTGCCTCTCCTGGTATTCTGTACCAGGAGATGGTGTATGAGTTTTGGTACACCTGTGCTTATAATCCATCAACCAAAACCATTAGGGGAACCATCCTCAATGAGTCTCAAACCATTGAGATAACTACTGCTCTTCTCAGGGAAGTTCTTCATCCTCCTGTTGCTAAAACCATTAATAAACCACAGCCTGAGAATGATCAGATGAGCAATCTGCTACGCTCTAATGGTGTAGCAGAACCCAAAGTTGGAGCTACTCTGTTCAGAAAGGATTTATCACCCACTTAAAGTTTCTTATTTGCCTCTGTGGTGATGTCTTTTGGCTGCAAGGTTGGTTCCTTTGACCATCTTAGCAGAGATGAAATTCCCATAGTCCTGCAGTTTGTGGATGGGACCACACTGAACATGGTCAGATGGATCTTATTGAATTTGAGGAAATCAGTGCAGCAAGGACATCGCCCTGCTGCTGTCAGATATCCAAAGCCTCATCTTCAAACATGTATGTGGTGTGCATGTCTATACTTCTCAACCATACATGTCAACTGTTGTGCTTCCTGTGATAGGAAACAGGGTTTTCTACACCCCAATCCATGCCAATGAGCCTCCTCTATCAACACCAATGAGGAGGTTACTTGGTTAGGTGGAAGGACCCTCTACTGTGAGGGTGGATCCAGTGGCTACTCCCAAGAGAAAATCCAAATCTAGGCCCAAGTTGATAAAGAGGGGTCTGGAATCGACTGAAGCTGAGCCTGTCCTCAAGAAGGCTAAAACAATTAAGTCCAAGTCTGCCCCATCAGCCTCAGTGGCTGAGGGAGAGCAGACTTCTCACCCTAGTTCATCTGTTGAACCTGAAGCCTTTGTGGCTGGTGCCTCTGTGGTACCTGAGACCATGGAACAGGCTAACCCTCCTGTTTATGACCCAGCCTCACCACCAGTCCAAACACAAATCCAACCACTTCTCCTCAATCCCTCATCATGTCTAAATACTCAAGGAGAAAAGATCTAGCTAGGAAGAAACCATCATCCCATACTAGCCCCTCTGACCCCTCCCAACAGGATTCTGTTGACAAAGAAGCAACCCCTGCTGCTTCTCCTTTTTTGGGAGAAAGTTTAGCACATTTGGAGCAGGCTTCACTCTATCAAGAGTCAATGATGAATCAGCCTAGACCCTCTGGTTCTTCCTAACATGAACCGATTATACATTAGGAGACTACCACATCCACTATCCCAGCCTCCCAACATGCTGAGGGTATTGAAAGACAGGAGTCTACTCCACTCCATACCGAGTCCACACAGTTTCCACCTCATACTTCTCTTACACCATCGGAGTCTGGACGAGGTCCCAAAGCTGTTTGAAAAGACCATCCAGCAGATCAGCCTCAAACTTCTGCTCCTGGTGATGCGGTTGTTGTACACCCAACAGCTGTTGAAGGACCCTCATCCTAAGCTGATGAACTTGAGGGATTGGACCTTCCCTCTGGTGAGGCTGCTCCCCAAGTGCACATTCCATCATAAGATTTCACCACTGATGATGTTGAAATGCACATCCCCTCTCCCCATTAAGAGGTGCTTGTGAACCAAGGTGCTACTGAGGGAAGCACCCCAGTTCTTAATGAAGGTGCTACAACACAAGCAGCATCTAAAAGGCCACCATCTCCTACGTCTTCACCTCATGATGCAAATATAGCCACTGCTGAAGGTTCCCTTGACCCCTCCAAGCTAGGCCATCTAAAATATGCCCAGGCTATGGAACTACTGTCCAAAGTCTCCCCGCCTTCCCCTACTAATCCACAAATCCTTGCCTCTTCCCCATTACATTCACATTCTTCACCATTTACCCAATCCAAACAATCCACACATACTCCTCCATCCCCAAAGATCTTCCTTTGAAGGATCAGATCTCTTTGCCGACCAACAAAGTTAGTTTTTTGGAAACCTCAATGACCTTCCTGCCTTCTATCATCTCAGACTCTGTGTCTGCTCAGCTTAAGGGGTTCCTTGATTCGTTCAGGACTTTTTATCCAACCCCTGCTCCCCAAGCTAATCAATCCTCTCAGCTGCTTGCACTCACTACACAGGTACAAACACTCTCCTCCTCCCTCTCCACAATTCTTTCTACCCAATAGGACTCTTTGTCCTCCCTGGCAGCTGTTTCTCAACTGATGTCAGTTCTCCTTGACACCTGCACAAACACACTCCCCTTCCACTTTGGCCAGCTTGAACACCTTAGTGGTCTCTCTGTCCAATTCTGTGTCATCAAACCTTGATGACATGCAAGATTCTCTTGAACTAAATCTTGCACAGCTTCAAAGTTTGTTGTTCACCACTTCGAACATTTTGAACAAATGTTAGTTGTTCCAGCAACAGATTGGAGGTCTATCTACTGCTGAGTAGATAAAGAATGGAAGTTGTCGAAAAGTTGGACATACTTGCGATTATTTGCTCCGACTATCAACAGTCTAAAATTTGTTGAAACTGTTCCGTGAACATATTTTGTACTTTATTACTTAGTTGTAATTTTCTTATTACATTAGTTGTAATCTTCTTTAGTACATTAGTTGTACTATTGAAAAAACATATGTTGTTGTAATCAAAATCAGTATATATAAACGGATCCTTTACTTTACTTCAATGTTGTAATTTCAATTCAGCAAAGAGTATTGTAAAAATATATAGTGATTATTGATAGAATCAACTTAGACTGATTATTGCAAATAGGGGGAGATTGTGAGGCACAAAAAGGCCTCAATCAAACCTGTTTTACATCTTAAGGGGAGATTTTTAGTCAAACCTGTTCGATGCACTTGAAGGTATAATTTAAGGCATGTTAATGCCTTACTGAAACTTGATAAGTGATTTGCAATATTAGTCAAAGCTGTTCACCCTGTTGCATTTGTTCCAACTTAGGCAGATTGCCCAACATGTTCTATTCTGCTGAACAGGCTGGACATAAACTGTCTACGTTGCTCTATCTTGTTGAGCAGCTTGGATAAATTCTAAGTTTTCTGTTCTTTGTGAACAGAACCTGTTCTTTGCGAACAAGCTAAATACTTTATGGAATATGTTTCCATGTCCTCATGTATTGTTTTGGACTACAAGATCAGTTTACAAAGTCGAAGACAAAGTTGAAAAACAAAAGCTATAAAGACTGCCTACGCTGTTCCGTTACATGAAGACAATGTGGATATTTGAAATGGGTGGCAGACCATTTCTTATATCAAAATGGCTATAGTAGAAGATGAATGGTTGAAAGTTTACGTTCCTCTTTTAGTTAAAGCCTTCTACAATAGAGACAAAAAGGAAAATACAAAGATTCTGCAATGTAAAGACAATTCAGCTTTGTCAGAACGTGCAGAAAAGTTGTTTTGTCTTTTTGGAAAGACATACCACTATCTCCATGTCCAATGAGGAAGCTTCACTGAGATTCTCAGTGAGAGTATAAAAGGAAGCTTCTAAGGAATGTGAGATAACCAAGAGAGAGTGATATTCAGATCGTGCAAAGAAGTGTGTTTTCATGCATGCAAGTCTGCTTGAATTAAACAGTATCGTGTGTCCAAGTTGTTCTTATTCAAGCTGTCCATCTTTCTGTCTTGTAAACAATGAGTTCATCTTAGTGAGTGTATTCATTGTATCTAGTCTGAGTATGTCCTAGATTAGTTAAACATCTGTTGATTTTGTCATCTCAGCTTGAACCATTCCGCAGTTCAGGCTTGTTTGTATATAACAGTTGTTGATAATATACACAAACAATGATAAAAGTGTGTTGAATTTTAAATAGATGTATTCAACCCCCCTCTACAGCTTCGAGCAACATACTAGGGAAACCTTTTGGGACCTACATGATATATATGTGCTTTGTCCTTGAGTGTTAAACTGGATTGCAAGAGATAGCAATAGCAGCACGAGAATCCCAATAAATCGGGATATTGGAAGCGAGTATCCATAGTCAGAGAGTGTTAAACTGGATTGCAAGAGATTTCTTTTCCATATCCATCCCTCACACTGCATTTCTTAGCCTTGAAGTTTACCTCTAGACCCTTATCACAGAATTGGCATATGCTTTGAGATTGTGACTTAATCCTTGAACATAGTCAACACTTCTAAAGGTAAGATTGTATGGAATTACATCCCCATAGCGTAAGATTGCGGAGTGGTCATTGAACCCGAATCTAACTGAGCCGCAATGTTGTTCGACAAAGTTAGATAGAAACTTCTTCTGACTAGTCATATGCCTTGAACATCCAGAGTCCATATACCATAAAGAAATATGAGTTTCAAGCTGAATTTCTTGAAACCAACCGTTCTCTGAACAATTGTATTCAGAAGACCTTGCTTAATGCGAAATGGGTCCTGAACTGAGCGATCAGAAGCCTACTACAAAACTAAACCATCTCAACTTTTGGCACCCTTATGAATATGGGTACTTTCTTGTTAGTCACGACAGACTTTCCTATGAGATTTAATGGTGCTCTTTTTGGAATCTGTTTATCACAATGTGTTGATTTTAACAACTAAACTTTGGTAACCCACTTGTAAGTAGGAACTGAAGGTTTGGAAGAAACATATGTCTTATTAACAGGAGCAGTTGTCCGTTTGTTATGTTTCTTAGGATGATGTCTCTTACGCCTAGCAGAATTAGGCACAAAATCATTCATGTTAGGAATCGAATGATGAAATTTGGACGGACGTAAACGAAATAAATTACTAATTGAATATCGTTAAACATCACAATCAGGTTATATCAACGTTTACATAATTCAAATTTTTGTCCATCAACACCTTTGGCTCAACAAAACTAGGTATGCAAGTTTGTGACACATTCTCCATATTGACAAATACCCAATTTCTATACTCATATTGCTTCTTCAAAGACTACATTTTCCCTACTTGAGATCACGTACCTCTTTTTGGATCCAACAGAACAGAATGAGATGAGTTAGGATTTTGAGAAGATTTTAAGCAAGGAGAAGTACCTGGGTTAGTCTGTTTCTTAGTAGACTGACCATTCTTATATGAAGAATGTGAAGTCTTCTTAGAAATAAGCTTTAGCTAATATTTTGAAGTCTCACGTTTGAAAACCGTGACATGAACTTCTAGTTTTTCTTTTTCTTTAATAGACACTTCATTTTCACAAATACTTTGAACCAGAAAAGTATGATTAGTGTCTTGATTGAAAACATGTGAGGACTTAGAAATCTGAATCTCTATGTCTTTGATGATATTGAGAAGTTTATATCTTTCACTTTCAAAGAACTTAGAGTCAGTTTTAAAACTCTGTTCACGTATTGAAACACTCTTCTTGCCTCATCAAATTTGTTTTCTTTTCTAAGAAAGTCGACTCTGTCTTTTTAAACAACTATTTCGCTTCCCTCAGTTCTCTTTCAGTATTCAAGTTGATTTCTGAAGGATCGGGTTTTGGGTTTCTTTGGAAAACATATAAAATATCACCGTACAACCCTTTGTTATGAATAGCTTGAGCTGCATATTCAATTACTTCGCTCTCATACTTCACCGCTTTCTCAATAAGAGAATCATGGTATTCAGACACTTCTTTTTGAGATTGTTTCAACTGCTCTTCTAGAATCATGGCCATCATGCATTCTGACTGGTAGTCTTTATCATTCAGAGCATCAGAAGCTGATTCTTCTCCATCAGGTTCAATAATCTCAGCTATGTAGTACAAATGACATGTCTCCTCCTCTTTTTCTAATTCCTCTTCAACCCAATAATCTTCTTCAGCAATCAGGGCCTTTGCATCAGCTTTTCTCTTTACTACTTCCAGCTTACGCTCATAGTACCCAACATCCTTAGTGTGCTTTTTTTTTACACTCTCTAGCATAATGTCTCAGATTGCCACTTTTGTAGCACACTTTGGTTTTCTCTTCAGCTGGTTTCTTGTCCTCTGACCTTCTCAGTCTGTCATCAGCAGACCTTCTAACATCTCGTCTTTGTATCTCTTCGATCATCTCTTCTTTCCTCATGATCCTCTCTGTCATCTTTGCGTTCATATTTTGTTTCCTCTTTATCATCTCTATGACACCTTGATCGATTATCATACCTTAGCTAATTATTTGTCTTCTGCTTGGCAAACTTATAAAACGTATTAGACAGAAGAACCAGTTGTTCTTAAATGTCTTCTAACTCAGAATCAGAAAGATCAACAAATTTGTCCTTTGATGAGGATGATTCAATAACTTTAGATGACTTACAAGATAATAATGCTTGAGGATCTGAGTTACTGGTGGTCTTATTAAGAGTAAGAGCCTCAACCTTCTTGGACATGAGGAGATATGCATCAACATGTCCCTGATATTTCTCCAACTCTTTTAAAAGCACATGAGTTGAAGTGTCCTTTAGAACTATGGATCTCTTCAACGCTCTATAGCTAGATCCCCACTTAGGTTTAGGAGAAGACATGAACTGAATATTTACGTCATCCTTAGGTTTACTTTAACTTATTCAGCTCATTCAACACAACATAGACGCAGGTGTATTTTGCTTGAAGTGATCACCATCTTTAGCTCTAAAGTTTGAAAAGTTTGTCTTAGCCTCTTCCACTTTTCCCAGATCATCTAATTCAGCTCCAAGCATTTGATTTTCTAGTTCTTCCCATAAGTCCTTTGCAAATAATCTAATTCTTCCATTATCCCTTGTTTTTCAGCTTCAGATTTAGGCCCCTTACAATACCAGATGCAAGAATGGGAGGTGTATTGTCAGGTCTAGCCTCCACATTTCTATAATACACAGCAGGAACTTCTTCGATGGATGTTAGCATCAGTTTGCCTAAGTCTTGAATCCAAATAAATTTCACATATCTTTTCTTCCATTATTCGTAAGCCCCAGGATATAACACTGGATGTCGTGCCTCAGACCCAAGAACGAGAGCCTCTCTCTACATATTGAGTGCAAATTAATTTAATCTTTTAGGTTGGAAACTGATTTAATATACATATGGAACACGACACTTGGCTAATAGAAACCTGGAAGAAAGAAAATTTTTTTTTGAGTCCTAGACTTAGTTTAGTGATGAGTCCAAAATTTAGAATATCATAAACTAAGTATGAATTCACACAAAGACTTTTAGACTTACAAAGACTTAGAAAATAAACTAAGTGTAGGTTTAACTCAAAGACTCCTAGACTTAAAGACATAAGAGACTTAGGAAATAAAAGGCCAAAGAAAAAAAAACAAAATAGATCCGAGACTTATACTAAGAGTGAAACAACTAAGAGACTTTAAGAAAATAAAGATCCGAGACTTTTACTCCTAGTCTCACTAAAATTCAAAAGTTAAGAGACTTACAAAATAAAAGAATGCCCGAGACTTTGTCACATATCACTAAAGATCAAAGAAAACTAAGAGACTTAAGAAGATAAAATATCCGAGACTTACACAACACCAATAGAAGTCAAAAGAAAAACTAAGAGACTTACAAAATAATAAGGTCCGAGACTTCACACTTGTACCCACTAAAATTTAAAAATCTAAGAAAGTCTTAAGAATAACACATTCGAGACTCACCCTTAACACCACTAAAATGAAAAAAAAAAACATAAGATACTTAAGAACATCCAAATCCGAGACTCACACTTAGCATCTATTTTTTTTTATAAAAAAAAGTGTTTTCAAAACAAATCAAACCACAAAATTTGTTTCTTGAGTACGTATTTGGTTGACCTGCAAGAGACGTAGCTTAATTTTTCAAAACAAAAACTCCAAAACCCATAATTTTGATCAACCAAACATACAAAAAAAACGATTTTTTTTAAGAACAGGACGTTCGAAAGAAAAAATTCTTAACAAACCAAAATTCTTTATTTAAAAACACAAACTATACGATTTTAATTCAATAACGGACAATAGTTTAACACAACGAAACAAAGAAAAATTACGTTTGATTGATGAACAATAAGAAATGAAGAACACGACTCAAGATGTGATAAAAACATTTTAATTCCAACCTTTTGGCTCTGATACCAATCGTAGCTTGATAACCCAAATGACGAATAGCGCAGAATAGAACAATAATCACAATAATAAGCACATTAAACCAAATGATTATCAATTGTATTGAAACTTGTGAGAGAATGCAAGAAACACACTCAATCTCACACACATACAATGTAATATCTTACTTGCAAAAAACCCTAAAACAAGCTTAAATACTAAAGGTAACTTTGAGAAAATGTAACATCTGGCACTAAACCAGGTTAGCAACTATAGCCAATTTGTTAGTGCATCCTGTGTGACGATAACAGTCTAAATGTAGATAGTTCTTTTGTAATAGTTCAGGCTTCGTAATTACCAGTTAATACTCATGTTTGGTATTGGTTATATATGTTTATTCTTGTTTGTGATTGATGTACTTAAGTTCAAAGATAAGTTCTAAGATAAGGTAAGTTCGAAGATAAGTTCAAACATAAGTTCAAAGGTAAGTTCAAACATAAGTTCTAGAAAAAGTTCAAAGATAAGTTCTAGAATAAGTTCAAAACCAGGTTCGAACTTATTGGTGGACAAGTTTGTGGGCTTGGGCCTTCACGAACTTGTCTGGACCAAGTTCGAACTTATGGCTTATAATTAAAATGTAATCAGTGTTAATTAAGAATCTTTTCAAAGATTAGCGTTCAGAGCGACTACGAACTTGTGAGCGTTTGCAGAGTGTTAGCAGAGAGTTTTTGGAGATATTCACGTGTCGGGACGTTCGTCGTTACATCTGTCATCGTGTTAGTCTCCGGTTTTCATGTGCGTGATCGATCCGTCAAGCCCCTAACGAGGATTCCACACTCGTTGGAGGGTGTCGCGTCAAGATCGGATCCACAGGTAGGTGACCTTACAAGTGGTATCAGAGCCATAAAGAGTGTTCATAATGTTCTTCGTGTTCATCTGAAACATTCTTGGTTTCTTGGCGTTTGTGACGGAAAATCATGTATATACAAAAAATATGAAACATATATCAAACATATAACAAACATATATCAAACATGTATTAATATGCAATTACGAACATTTGGACTAGTACAAAATTTTGTCTATACTTAGACTCCTATCGTCATACAGGATGCACTAACAGATCGCCCCTTGACGATAGCTTCTAACCATATATATTTTTTCTACGTACTATGTCTATACGAACTACTACCATCATATAATCCCTGCTCTATGCAAACCCTTACCACCTTCTGGAACTTCCTGCCTTCTGATCTCCAGCCTTCGTGAAAGAATATCGGCTGATCATGAAGCTTTCTCAGGTCGTCCTTGGATAAGTTGATCATCGATAACAGTACCGTGTTATTACTCACACTACTCCTAGTTCTCACACCCGTATGCGGATTTCCTATTATGCTCTCAATTGTAAGGTCACCTACCTACGGGTTCTCTGATACCACTTGTAAGGTCCCCTACCTACGGATCCTATCTTGACGCGACGCCGTCCAACGAGTGCGAAATCATCGTTAGCGGTTTGACAGAATGATCACGCACACGAAACACGGGGACACACACGATGATAGACGCAAACTAGAACGTCCCGACACGTGATTCTCTCCTACAACACACAAAAACGCCTCTGCAAGTTCGTAATCGGCCTTAGCCTTAATTCTGCAAAAGTCGTTAATCAAAACTGATTAAACCTTAATTATCGGCATCAGATTCGAACTTGCCTTGGACAAGTTCGAGAAGGCCTAAGCCCACGAACTTGTCCACCATAAGTTCGAATCAGGCCTTTGAACTTATTCTAGAACTTGTCTTTGAATTTGTTCTAGAACTTATCTTTGAACGTATGTTTGAACTTAACTTTGAACTTATGTTTGAACTTAACTTTAAACATATGTTTGAACTTATTGTAAAACATTAATTACAACCATGTTTAAACATATATACAATCAATATCAAACATATATCAAACATATAACAAACATATATCAAACATGCATTAATATGCAATTACGAACATTTGGACTAATAAAAACTATCGTCTATACTTATACTGTTATCGTCACACAGGATGCACTAACAGACTCCACTTTGACCATAGCTTCTAACTATATATATTTTGTCTACGTACTATGTCTATACAAACAACACCAGCATATAATCCTTGCTCTATGCAAACCCTTACCACCTTCTGGAACTTCCTGCCTTTTGATCTCCAGCCTTCGTGATAGAAAATCAGCTGATCATGAAGCTTTCTCAGGTCGTCATTGGATAAGTTGATCAACGATAACAGTACCGTGTTATTACTCACACTACTCCTAGTTCTCACACTCATATGTGGATCTCCTATTATGCTCTCATTTGGATGATACTTATTTATCCTCGATGTCTCAATCTCATCGACCCTAAGATTATCTTCTAAGTTTGATCCTATTTCACCTAACAGGGGAACGACCTCAGACGGTACGTTTTCTTCCACATAATCACAATCTTCGGAATTAGAAATATTAGTCTGATTCTCGTTTGTAGGTATTTCAGAATCATTCTCTGCTAGAGACCCATCTTTTGTCGTTGTAAGCTCAGAAGTTGATGGAATGCTCGTCTTTGGAAAACTTTCACCATCGTCATTCAGATTTAATGACGATAAGTCATTTTCAATTGTACTTGCATTTCCATTCAAAGGAATGTTAAATGATTCAAACAATGAGTCATAATAAAATATCCATTCCGGACCAGTTTGGGGTTCATGTGAATAAATTGTAACATCAATGTTAAATAGAATTTCTACCGTACCGTTTGTTTTGTTAAAAACCCTTTTGTTTTGTTAGTTAGGCACATAACGTAGGAAATATCCTTCGTCAACCTTTTCACCAAACTTAGGTTGATGTTTTGTTTTCAATAAAGTACACGGTACCCCAAACGGTTAGAAGCCAGTTAAATTGGGTGGTTTTTTATTCAAAACTTCATAACATGTTTTTTTCAGTGATTTGATAGTAGGAACCCAATTTAAAACATGACATGCGGTATTCACTGCCTCAATTAAAGAGCATGGTTCTTGCTGCCTCAATCAAAGTCCTGTTTTTCCGTTCTGCCACCCCATTTTGTTGTGGCTCATATGGTGCACTAAATTGATGCACTATGCCCTTGGATAGGCGAAATACACCAATTACTGTGTTTTTAAATTCGGTTCCATTATCACTCCTGATACGTTTTACCCTCATCCCGTAGCAGTTTTCGACTTGGTCTAAGAAACCAATCAACTTTCCAGCTGTTTCGTCCTTTGTACCTAAAAAGAAAACCCATGAAAAACGTGAGTAATCATCAGTGATAACTAAACAATACCAACTACCACCTATACTCCTTTGTTGATTTTTCCGAATAGATCCATATGCAACAAATCGAAAGTGGAAGCTATCGAGTTCTGACTCTTTGACTTGTGTGACTTCTTGTGCTGTTTGCCTTTCTTGCATGGTACACACTTGTCATCGAACTGAAAACTCTTCAGTGGAACACCTTGCACCAGACCATGTTTAGTGATGTAGTTCATTTTCCTCAGGTGCAAATGTACCGTGCGTTTGTGCCATAAAATGGATTTTGTCTCTGAAGCTTTGGATAGAAGACAAATTGGTCCCATCGATGAATCTGATTTATTCATGTCCAGCATGTACAAATCATTCTTCCTTGTGGCTCTCAGCAATATCCACTCTTCAGGTACTTTGAATCCCGGTTTTAGCACTAGCGCCTCAGTATCAGTGAAAATTACTGAGTTCTTCTTATCACAGATTTGAGACACACTAATGAGATTGTGATCAAGTTTATCAACATGGTAAACTTGATCAAGTTTGATAGTCCCATTAGTGACCACTCCAGTACCGGTGATATGACCTCCTTTGTTCCCAGCGAATGATGTAAAACCATTGTTCCCTCCCTTGAGGTCTGTGAGCAGACTCCTTTCCCCCAGTCACGTGCCTAGAGCAACCACTGTCGATGAACCAGTTGTTGTTTAGAGTTGTAGTAAGCTCCTGCACATGAAAGAAAACTAGTTAGTTATCACGGGGAACCCAAGCCATGACTGACTCGGTAATACCGTTCTCATCCGCATACGTGAACTCCTTCAAATACCCATCTCTCCTTTCAGGTGACTTGGGTGTTTGATTGAGAACCTGTTGTGGTGCAGAGTGATTTAAATTCACTCTTGGCCATTGGTTAGGCATTTGCTGTTGAGCCCTTGAATAATTTCTATTATAAGGCATTTCATAGTGATATCTCTGGGCTCTATCTGGTGTCTGATGTCTTTGAGGAATGTGAGACCTAACTGGAGAGTAAGTCTTAGGTGTTGTACTCCTATAAGCTTGTTGAGGTCCTGACCTTGATTGATTAGGGACTCTATTTGGTGAATCAGTCCTAACCACTTCATTTGGTCTAACCGACACAAGTATTTGTCTAACAGCGGTCTTGGGTGTGGCATTCACAATTTTCTTAGTGTTTTGAGAACCACTTGTGCTAGCAACACTAGATACTGGTTTATGTTGTTCAGGCATTCCAACAATAGGTCTAGACTCTGGTTTAGAGGGTGTAGACTCTACTTTCCTATATGGACAGCTAGATGCAACATGTCCCCTCTCATGACATCTAAAGCAAGACATCTTATCAATCGACTTCTTATGAGTGCCCTTTGACTTTGGTGTCTCACTAATGTCAGTTTCTTTCTTTTCAACTACCATGACTATTTCCTCTTTCTGATTATTAACTTTAGGTTTAGCTTCTCCTAGAATTCTGTCACTAGAAGACTGCACAAACTTGACTTTCTTAGTCATAGAGTTATTATTAGTCACCTTAGTTGATTTATCCTTATCAGATTCAGATACTGTTTCAGCTACTACCTCTGAATCGACTGGTTTATCAGTTTTATCATGAGGTTGAGGCACATAATTGTCGTTGAAAGGTGGAGGACTCTCTTTATAACCTTAACCTACTGATTTCTTAGACTGACGCTGAGCATCTAAGATTTTCCCAAGATTTAGTGAAGAGTTCCTAAACAGTAAGAAATGAAGAACACGACTCAAGATGTGATAAAAACATTTTAATTCCAACCTTTTGGCTTTGTTACCAATCGTAGCTTGATAACCCAAATGACGAATAGCGCAGAATAGAATAATAATCACAATAATAAGCACATTAAACCAAATGATTATCAATTGTATTGAAACTTGTGAGAGAATGCAAGAAACACACTCAATCTCACACACATACAATGTAATATCTTACTTGCAAAAAACCCTAAAACAAGCTTAAATACTAAAGGTAACTTTGAGAAAATGTAACATCTGGCACTAAACCAGGTTAGCAACTATAGCCAATTTGTTAGTGCATCCTGTGTGACGATAACAGTCTAAATGTAGATAGTTCTTTTGTAATAGTTCAGGCTTCGTAATTACCAGTTAATACTCATGTTTGGTATTGGTTATATATGTTTATTCTTGTTTGTGATTGATGTACTTAAGTTCAAAGATAAGTTCTAAGATAAGGTAAGTTCGAAGATAAGTTCAAACATAAGTTCAAAGGTAAGTTTAAACATAAGTTCTAGAAAAAGTTCAAAGATAAGTTCAAGAATAAGTTCAAAACCAGGTTCGAACTTATTGGTGGACAAGTTTGTGGGCTTGGGCCTTCACGAACTTGTCTGGACCAAGTTCAAACTTATGGCTTATAATTAAAATCTAATCAGTGTTAATTAAGAATCTTTTCAGAGATTAGCGTTCAGAGCGACTACGAACTTGTGAGCGTTTGCAGAGTGTTAGCAGAGAGTTTTTGGAGATATTCACGTGTCGGGACGTTCGTCGTTACATCTGTCATCGTGTTAGTCTCCGGTTTTCATGTGCGTGATCGATCCGTCAAGCCCCTAACGAGGATTCCACACTCGTTGGAGGGTGTCGCGTCAAGATCGGATCCACAGGTAGGTGACCTTACAAGTGGTATTAGAGCCATAAAGAGTGTTCATAATGTTCTTCGTGTTCATCTGAAACATTCTTGGTTTCTTGGCGTTTGTGACGGAAAATCATGTATATACAAAAAATATGAAACATATATCAAACATATAACAAACATATATGAAACATGTATTAATATGCAATTACGAACATTTGGACTAGTACAAAATATTGTCTATACTTAGACTCCTATCGTCATACAGGATGCACTAACAGACTCCCCCTTGACGATAGCTTCTAACCATATATATTTATTCTACGTACTATGTCTATACGAACTACTACCAGCATATAATCCCTGCTCTATGCAAACCCTTACCACCTTCTGGAACTTCCTGCCTTCTGATCTCCAGCCTTCGTGAAAGAATATCGGCTGATCATGAAGCTTTCTCAGGTCGTCCTTGGATAAGTTGATCATCGATAACAGTACCGTGTTATTACTCACACTACTCCTAGTTCTCACACCCGTATGCGGATTTCCTACTATGCTCTCAATTGTAAGGTCACCTACCTACGGGTTCTCTGATACCGCTTGTAAGATCCCCTACCTACGGATCCTATCTTGACGCGACGCCGTCCAACGAGTGCGAAATCATCGTTAGCGGTTTGACGGAATGATCACGCACACGAAACACGGGGACACTCACGATGATAGACGCAAACTAGAACGTCCCGACACGTGATTCTCTCCTACAACACACAAAAACGCCTCTACAAGTTCGTAATCGGCCTTAGCCTTAATTCTGCAAAAGTCGTTAATCAAAACTGATTAAACCTTAATTATCGGCATCAGATTCGAACTTGCCTTGGACAAGTTCGAGAAGGCCTAAGCCCACGAACTTGTCCACCATAAGTTCGAATCAGGCCTTTGAACTTATTCTAGAACTTGTCTTCGAATTTGTTCTAGAACTTATCTTTGAACTTATGTTTGAACTTAACTTTGAACTTATGTTTGAACTTAACTTTAAACATATGTTTGAACTTATTGTAAAACATTAATTACAACCATGTTTAAACATATATACAATCAATATCAAACATATATCAAACATATAACAAACATATATCAAACATGCATTAATATGCAATTACGAACATTTGGACTAATACAAACTATCGTCTATACTTATACTGTTATCGTCACACAGGATGCACTAACAGACTCCACTTTGACCATAGCTTCTAACTATATATATTTTGTCTACGTACTATGTCTATACAAACAACACCAGCATATAATCCTTGCTCTATGCAAACCCTTACCACCTTTTGGAACTTCCTGCCTTTTGATCTCCAGCCTTCGTGATAGAAAATCAGCTGATCATGAAGCTTTCTCAGGTCGTCATTGGATAAGTTGATCAACGATAACAGTACCGTGTTATTACTCATACTACTCCTAGTTCTGACACTCATATGTGGATCTCCTATTATGCTCTCATTTGGATGATACTTATTTATCCTCGATGTCTCAATCTCATCGACCCTAAGATTATCTTCTAAGTTTGATCCTATTTCACCTAACGAGGGAACGACCTCAGACGGTACGTTTTCTTCCACATAATCACTGTCTTCGGAATTAGAAATATTAGTCTGATTCTCGTTTGTAGGTATTTCAGGATCATTCTCTGTGGTTGTAAGCTCAGAAGTTGATGGAATGCTCGTCTTTGGAAAACTTTCACCATCGTCATTCAGATTTAATGACGATAAGTCATTTTCAATTGTACTTGCATTTCCATTCAAAGGAATGTTAAATGATTCAAACAATGAGTCATAATAAAATATCCATTCCGGACCAGTTTGGGGTTCATGTGAATAAATTGTAACATCAATGTTAAATAAAATTTCTACCGTACCGTTTGTTTTGTTAAAAACCCTTTTGTTTTGTTAGTTAGGCACATAACCTAGGAAATATCCTTCGTCAACCTTTTCACCAAACTTAGGTTGATGTTTTGTTTTCAATAAAGTACACGGTACCCTAAACGGTTAGAAGCCAGTTAAATTGGGTGGTTTTTTATTCAAAACTTCATAACATGTTTTTTTCAGTGATTTGATAGTAGGAACCCAATTTAAAACATGACATGCGGTATTCACTGCCTCAATCAAAGAGCATGGTTCTTGCTGCCTCAATCAAAGTCCTGTTTTTCCGTTCTGCCACCCCATTTTGTTGTGGCTCATATGGTGCACTAAATTGATGCACTATGCCCTTGGATAGGCGAAATACACCAATTACTGTGTTTTTAAATTCGGTTCCATTATCACTCCTGATACGTTTTACCCTCATCCCGTAGGAGTTTTCGACTTGGTCTAAGAAACCAATCAACTTTCCAGCTGTTTCGTCCTTTGTACCTAAAAAGAAAACCCATGAAAAACGTGAGTAATCATCAGTGATAACTAAACAATACCAACTACCACCTATACTCCTTTGTTGATTTTTCTGAATAGATCCATATGCAACAAATCGAAAGTGGAAGCTATCGAGTTCTGACTCTTTGACTTGTGTGACTTCTTGTGCTGTTTGCCTTTCTTGCATGGTACACACTTGTCATCGAACTGAAAACTCTTCAGTGGAACACCTTGCACCAGACCATGTTTAGTGATGTAGTTCATTTTCCTCAGGTGCAAATGTACCGTGCGTTTGTGCAATAAAATGGATTTTGTCTCTGAAGCTTTGGATAGAAGACAAATTGGTCCCATCGATGAATCTGATTTATTCATGTCCAGCATGTACAAATCATTCTTCCTTGTGGCTCTCAGCAATATCCACTCTTCAGGTACTTTGAATCCCGGTTTTAGCACTAGCGCCTCAGTATCAGTGAAAATTACTGAGTTCTTCTTATCACAGATTTGAGACACACTAATGAGATTGTGATCAAGTTTATCAACATGGTAAACTTGATCAAGTTTGATAGTCCCATTAGTGACCACTCCAGTACCGGTGATATGACCTCCTTTGTTCCCAGCGAATGATGTAAAACCATTGTTCCCTCCCTTGAGGTCTGTGAGCAGACTCCTTTCCCCCAGTCACGTGCCTAGAGCAACCACTGTCGATGAACCAGTTGTTGTTTAGACTTGTAGTAAGCTCCTGCACATGAAAGAAAACTAGTTAGTTTTCACGGGGAACCCAAGCCATGACTGACTCGGTAATACCGTTCTCATCCGCATACGTGAACTCCTTCAAATACCCATCTCTCCTTTCAGGTGACTTGGGTGTTTGATTGAGAACCTGTTGTGGTGCAGAGTGATTTAAATTCACTCTTGGCCATTGGTTAGGCATTTGCTGTTGAGCCCTTGAATAATTTCTATTATAAGGCATTTCATATTGATATCTCTGGGCTCTATCTGGTGTCTGATGTCTTTGAGGAATGTGAGACCTAACTGGAGAGTAAGTCTTAGGTGTTGTACTCCTATTAGCTTGTTGAGGTCCTGACCTTGATTGATTAGGGACTCTATTTGGTGAATCAGTCCTAACCACTTCGTTTGGTCTAACCGACACAAGTATTTGTCTAACAGCGGTCTTGGGTGTGGCATTCACAATTTTCTTAGTGTTTCGAGAACCACTTGTGCTAGCAACACTAGATACTGGTTTATGTTGTTCAGGCATTCCAACAATAGGTCTAGACTCTGGTTTAGAGGGTGTAGACTCTACTTTCCTATATGGACAGCTAGATGCAACATGTCCCCTCTCATGACATCTAAAGCAAGACATCTTATCAATCGACTTCTTATGAGTGCCCTTTGACTTTGGTGTCTCACTAATGTCAGTTTCTTTCTTTTCAACTACCATGACTATTTCCTCTTTCTGATTATTAACTTTAGGTTTAGCTTCTCCTAGAATTCTGTCACTAGAAGACTGCACAAACTTGACTTTCTTAATCATAGAGTTATTATTAGTCACCTTAGTTGATTTATCCTTATCAGATTCAGATACTGTTTCAGCTACTACCTCTGAATCGACTGGTTTATCAGTTTTATCATGAGGTTGAGGCACATAATTGTCGTTGAAAGGTGGAGGACTCTCTTTATAACCTTAACCTACTGATTTCTTAGACTGACGCTGAGCATCTAAGATTTTCCCAAGATTTAGTGAAGAGTTCCTAAACCTTTCTAACTTACTATTTACCTCTACAACATTAACTCTTGATTCAGCTAGCTCTACTTCCTTAGTCGTAAGTTCTTTGGTTAAAGCTTCAACATGCTCATACATAAGTTCTATCCTGACTCATTGTTCACTTAATTTATCTTTTAGAACTATAACATCTTGAGCATCTGCTTTTAGCTTATTCCTAAGATCTTCTTTAATATCTAGGAGATTAGCATTATCCGGTTTTAAGGATTCTATTTGAGCAGTTAGATTGTTATGTGTTTCTAGGACTAAGTTCAATCTATCATTGGAAGTAGCATATAAAGCACATAAATCATTGAATACAGAATTACCTTTTTGTGATCCGATTCCACGTTAGCCATTTGTGTGGCAAACTCCAGAATGGTTTGATTGTCTGACTTCTCCACCAACACAGGACATGTATCATTCTGTTCGTTGTCCTCTGTTACTTCCTCTACTCGGTCATCCCCAGTCTCCGTAACTTCGACCATGAAGGCTCTAGCGTTCGACTCAGGATGAGAACTCTAATCGTAAGTCCCATCAAGTTGTCTGTCTGATGATACGTTTGTTAACAGACCAGCGATGTTCGCTTGATTACCCGAATTACCAGACTGATATCTTCCCTGAGATTGATTCTGATAGTTTTCAACTTTGGGTTGTTGACATTCTCTTGCAAAATGTCCTAATCCTTGGCAGTTATAACACTTAACCTAGGATTTGTCGAACCCAATTTTACTGTTGTCTACATTCAGATTTCTGCTTGTTCGTTTCATGAACCTTTTGACCCGCTGAGTCACCATGCCCAATTGCCATTGAAGATCCATTTCCTCCAAATCGTCAGGATCCAACTGATCGTAGTCTTATTCCCATAATGCAGGATCGTTGATTTTTCCTTGTACACAATTTCCATATGCTGCAACAACCGAAGCCAAAAGATTCAGATGAGTCTCGGCAGATTGTGCACTCATAGGTATCTTTGTGTACTGTTGAGAAGTAGATGCTGAGTGAGTCGGTTTATCTTCCGGTTTGGAATACCCTATGAATGCTTGTAGGTACCAAAAGATATCCCAAGTATATAGCTTCAAGCTGTAGAGGGGGGGGGGGGGGTGAATACAGCTCTTTAAAAACTACACACAGTTTTCTCAATGTTTGTATGTATTATTAGCAAATGTTAATTACAAACAAGCTTGAATGCGGAAAGGTTCAAGCTGAGATGACAGATACAACAGTATGTCTAACTAGTCTAAGACTAACTTAAACTAATTACAATGAATACACTCACTAAGAATCACTCACTGTGTTTACAAGACTCTGAGGAACAGCTTGAACAAGAACAACTTAGACACTGAGCACTCTTTTATTCAAGCAGACTTGTATGCATCAAAGACACACTATTAATGCACGTTCACTCTTGGTTTCAGCACTTAGCTATTTGGCTTAATCTTTCAATCCTTGGAAGTCTGTTTTTATACTCACTCAGAGGATCTAAGGGAAGCTTCTTCAATGGACGGAATGAAAAAGGAGAAGTCTTATTGAAAAGACAACATAACCTTTTCTGCACATTCTGAAAAGCAGACTTGTCTTCATGTGGGCAGAACTTTTGTCTTTTCACTTTGTCTACTGTTGCATTGCCTTTAACCAAATAAGGAACGTCAACTTTGTGTTTTTCTTCCTTTGTAAAGGCCTATTTTGATATAAGAAAAAGGTCTGTCACCCTTTTCAAATAACCTTTTGTCTTCATGTAGCAGAACAGCTTGGGCAGGCTGGGCAGTTCTGATTTCCACTTTGTCTTCGACTTTGTAAACTGATCTTGTGGTCAAAAACAATACATGAGGACTTGGAAACACATTCCATAAAGTGTTTAGCCTGTTCACAAAGAACAGGTTCTGTTCACAAAGAACAGAACACTTGAAAACTGCCCAAGCTGCTCACCAGTATAGAGCAGCGTAGACAGTTTATGTCCAGCCTGTTCAGCAGACTGAACAGCTTGGGCAAAACTGCCTTTGTTGCAACACATGCAACATATAGAACAACTTTAGGCTGATATTGCAAATCATTTTCAGGTTTCAATAAGGCATATAACAGGCCTTAAATTCAACCTTCAAAAGCATCAACAGGTTTGATTAATAATCTCCCCCTCAGATACAGAACAGGTTTGACTCAGGCCTTTTTGTGCCTAACAATCTCCCCCTATTTGCAATAACCAGTCTAAGCTGGCCTTATCAAAAGTCACTATATATTTTTACAATACATTTGTTGAAATAAAATTACAACATCAACATAAAGTAAAAGATCAGTTTATATATACACTGATTTTTGATTACATTAGAACAACACATGTTCTTACAAAAGTACAACTGATGTACTGATGTATATTACAACTAATGTAAAATAGAAAATTACAATAAAGGTAAATAAAGTACAACTAATGTACATTGGACTGTTTTTGTTGGGAACAGATAATGGTAAGCCTGTCCAATTGATGGACAACTTCCATTCTTCACCTACCCAGATGGTAGATGGACTTCATCACAATGGAGGGGGACCTTCAATCATCTTTTCAAGTTCCTCTCTAGTATCCTCAAGTTCTTGAATTTCACTTCTTATTATCATAAACTTGGGATCCTCAAGTTCACCTCTTTCAAAACAGCCTCTGAGCTGATCCCAGATAGCTGCTCTCCACCTGCTTGACTGCCTAAATGAAACTGCAAGTCTGAAGGCTACAAGCTGTCTTAGATCCACCTTGTATAGATCTGATGCTCTCTGAAAGCATTTCTTCTGAGTTAAGGGATCTACAAAAAAATGATCCCAGCTTAGGCTCTTCAATGATCTTGCATCTTCAAACTCAATTCCACTAGGCAGCCTATGATCAACTCCTTTCATCTCAAAAGCATAATCACCTTGTTCTATTAGGGTGAGGACTTGTTCCATCTCAGTGTCCTTCCTTGTTCTCCTGGCCTTTATTTTAGGTTGTGTCACATAGACACCTTCACTAACTTCTTTGGATATCACGCGAAGATTCTTCACTCTCTCCATCAGCTTCTTTACAAACGCTCTGATAGTCTTAGCAGTTTCAGACTTAGACTCACTCAGAGCAACTGCCAGCTCAATCCATTCTCTGTACGCCATTTGTGCAACGTCAGTGTAGTCATATGTTTCTAGTGCTGGGCCTGTTGCACCCATTCTGGTTATTTTCAGCTTCCACTGACTGCCTTTTCTTGATATGGGCACAGCTTTGACAATTGCTTCCTTGGCAAGCCTTCTATCAGCAACATCTTGAAATTTTCTTCTTCCCAGGTTGTCAAAGTGAAATTGAGCTCTTGCAGAAGGCTCTGAAGTTTTGGTCACTGAGACCAGAGCACCTTTTTCTTTTTCTGCTTCCTTCTCTTCTGTTGATCCCTTAGCAGCTTCCAAAATTTTCTTTTGCACAACAAGAGAGGACATTTTAACTTTCCTTGCCTCTTGAAGTGCAAAAGACTTAGCAGCTTTTGCAGATTCTTCTTCTTTTCTTAAGGCTTCCAGGGCTTGAAGCTGTTCTTCTCTAAACTCAAAATATTTGTGCATAGGAAGACCCATTTCTTTGGCCCTGGCTTTGTGAAATTTAAGCTCTGCTGCTTTCTGCTGTTGGGGATCAGTTGCTGCTTTTTCTTTTCCTTTAGCTAGCTGTAGTGACAGCAGCTTCAAGACTTTCCTCGTCCTCCTCCTCTTCTTCTTCTTCTAAAATCAAATGCCTCCTTCCGCTGCTTGTTGACCAGTGTACCTGTTGAAGCACCTGCTGGTTGACCAGTGAGTTTTGCAGGTACTGATTTCTCCTTAGGAGAAGAGGTTTTCTCCCCCTTAGACTTAGTCTTCGAGGCAGATGACTTCTCCCCCTTTGAAGGAGATGTTCCAGCACCTTCAACACCTGGTCTGCCTGAAGACACGAAGTCATCAGGCTTGCCAGCAGTTTTGGCAGCAGGCCTTGGGCCAACAATGCTATTCACTAAGAATGCCAAGTTGTCCTTCACCTCTGCAAGCTGTGAAAGACAGGTTTGAAGAGAAGAGGATTGGTTAACAGCAAGAGAGGTCAGCTTAACAATATTTTCCCTATCACAAGCTGTGAACAACAAACTTTGAAGCTGTGCAAGATATAATTCTAGAGAATCTTGCACATCAGCAAGGTTTGATGACACAGAATTTGATAGGGAGCCCATTAGTGTGTGCAAGCTGGCCAGAGTATCAGGAAGGGTAGAGTTGCAAGAAGTTAGGAGAGATGACAGCTGTTGAGAATTAGTTGTCATTGAGGACACAGAGTCCTGTTGGAGTGAAAGAATTGAGGATAGGGAGGTGGACACATGTTACAGCTGTGCAGTGAGTGCAAGCAGCTGTGGAGAATTATCTAGTTGTGGAGTGGCAGGGAAGGAATCCTTGAACAAATCAAGGAACCCCTTAAGCTGTTCAGACACAGAGTCTGAAATAATAGATGGTAGAGAGGTCATAGTAGTTTCTAAAGAACCAACTTTGTTGGTCAGCAGTGACAGCTGATCCTTCAAAGGTAGGTCGTTAGGAGATGGAGGTGTATGGGTGGACTGTTTAGAGTGGGTTGACGGAAAAGATGATGAGGAGGCTGGTGTGTGAGGATGTGATGGAGAGGGAAGAGGAACATTTGAGAGAAGCTCCATAGCCTGGGCAAAAGTAATGTGGCCCAGCTTGGAGGGGTTAAAGGGTCCCTCAGCAGCGGCTGTAGCTGCATCATCAGGAGAACGGGTTGATGTTGGGGGCCTTTCAGATGCTGCTTGTGTTGCAACACCTTCATGAAGGCCAGTGGGTGTTCCCTCTGCAGTGCCTTGGTGTAAAAGCACCTCATCATGGGGAGATGGGATATGCATTTCAACATCAGCAGTGGTGAAGCCTGCTGATGGAATTTGCATAGAAGGAGCAGCCTCACCAAAGGAATGGTATGTTGCCTGAGGTTCATCAGCTTGGGTTGATGGTCCCTCAGCAGCTGTTTGGTGTAGAACAGCTGTATCATGGGGAGCAGAAGTTTGAGGCTGAGCTGCTGATTGGTCTACACTAGCAGTGTGGGCACCTCGTGCAGACTCAGGGTGTAAAGAAGTTTGAGTGGGGGACAGTGTGGACTCAGTATGGAGTGGAGAGGGCTCCTGTCTTTCAATATTCTCAGCCTGTTGAGAGGCTGGAATAGATGATGTGGTTATCTGCTTTTGTACAACTGGCTCCTGTTGGGAGGAACCAGAGGCTCTAGGCTGACTCTGGGTGGACTCAGGTTGGAGTGAAGCAGGATCCAATTGTGCTGAGCCTTCTCCCAAAATAGGAGAGGCGGCAGGGGTGGCTTCTCTTACAACTGAACCCTGTTGGGAGGGAACAGAGGAGGTGGTTGTTTGGGCTGGTTTCTTTTTGGTGAGTGATTTTCGTTGGTATTGAATGGATGAAGTGGGTGATTGTGGAGAGGAGATGAGAGGTTCAGACTGGACAGGTTTAGAGACTGGGTCAGAAACAGGTGGGTTTCCATAGTCTCAGGTGCCACAGAGGCACCAGCCACAGAGGCTTGAGGTTCAACGAATGAGCCAGGGTGAGGAGCCTGCTCCCCCTCAGCCACAGAGGCTAAGGGTTCAGGCTCAGACTGAGCTGTTTTGGCCTTCTTTTGCACAGGCCCAGCTTCAGTGGTTGCCATGTCCTCTTAACAAGTTTGGACCTGGCTTTGGATTTTCTCTTGGGAGCAACTTCTGGATACACCCTCACAGCAGAGGGTCCTTCCACCAATCCTAACAACCTCCTCATTGGTGTGGACAGAGGAGGTTCATTTGGAAGAACAGCAGTGTAGAAAACTCTATTCCCTATCACAGGGAATGCAGCAGTATGAAGTAAAGGCTGAGAGTTGTACAGGTGCTCACCACAAATGTTTCTGAATATGAGGCTCAGAAACCTGGGGTATCGAACAGCAGCTGGTCTTGGCTCTTGCTGCACCAGGTTCCTCAAGTTCAGAAAGATCCACTTAGCCATGTCGATTGTAGTCCCATCTACCAGCTGTAGAACTATTGGGATTTCATCATGGCTTAGTTGGTCAAATGAACCAACTTTGCTGCTGAAGCTCATCATCACTGAGGCAAACAGAAAGCTGTAGGTAGGAGACAAGTCCTTCCTGTACAGCGTTGCTCCAATTTTGGGTTCGGCTACACCACAGAAGCGTAGCAAATTTCCCATTTGCTCATTTTCAGGCTGGGGCATGTCATATGAATTAGCAATGGGCAGATGAAGAACCTCCCTGAGAAGATCAACAGTAATCTCAATGGTCTGAGTCCCATTAAGAATAGTCCCCTTGATGACTTTGGTGTTGGGGTTGTAGGCACAAGTGTACAAAAACTCGTACACCATCTCCTGGTACAAGACACCAGGAGAAGCAGTCATGGCATAGTTCAACGGATGAACTGTTAAAAACTCCACCATTTGATCATAACCTTTCCCCACATAGTTTTTGGGGATTGTGAGGTTGGCAATGTAGTTTGTGGGTTTGAGGGTGAGGATTGTGGTGACTGATGGATGTTTCTGCACATCATCACCAACGAATACTGGTAGGCAGGGGTTGTTTCTGTGAGCCATTTTGAGAGTAGGGAAAGTAGCAGAAACACAAGACACTTAGTCGAATTTTTAGGGTTCTTCGAAGGTTTGTGATAGTAGTGAGGAAGACGAAGATGAAACAGTATGAGGTATTTATAGGATTTGAATGTGAGTGTGTATGAGAGAGAAATATTTGGGCGGTTGACTTGAAAAAGTCGTTAACGGAAAACGGAACGGTTGTCCATGTCAGACCGTTTGTCAGACCACTTGAGCCCTTTTTAATCACTAACACACGTAACCCACATTATCCGCAGTAATTAAGTTAAATAAAAACATAAATTAAGTAACTTAATTGTGAAGAAAGGTAATTAAAAACTGTTGGTCTAAGCTGTTGGTCAAACCTGTGATGAGCAGGGTCATCACAAGCTGTTCATTCTTCAAGCTGTTCCCTCAACCTGTTCAACTATGTAGGAACAGGTTGTGTCCACTGGCTGAGCAGGTTACAAGACAATGTCTTGTAAATCAGTGTAAGGGAATGAGCAGATTGGAGAATGGACCATCAGAGCAGGCTGGACAAGTAAACTGTGTTTGTTCAGCCTGTTGTATGTTCAAGCTATTTAAGGATTTCAGTAAAATGGGTAAGTACAGAACATGCATAACCTGTTCTGCCTAAGCTATTCTAAGAAACTTGAGCAGTGTGAGACATACAAAGTCTTAGACCTTTGAGGACACTTAGTCACTTTTGTTTAACATGCCCAGTTTGCTGACAAGGTAGTTGAACCTTGTTTCATCAAGAGGTTTGGGGAAAATGTCTGCAAACTGTTCATTTGTGGAAATAAAACTTACCTCCACATTACCTTTCTGAATGTGATCCCTGATGAAGTGATGTCTGACTTCAATACGCTTTGTTCTTGAATGAAATACTGGATTGTTGGAAATGGCTATGGCACTTGTGTTATCACACAGAATAGGAATTTTCCTATACACAAGCCCATAATCTTCAAGCTGATGTTGCATCCACAGAATCTGCCCACAGCAGCTTCCAGCAGCAATGTACTCAGCTACAGCAGTAGAAGTAGACACTGAGTTCTGCTTCTTGCTATACCAACTTATCAACTTACCACCAAGGAGTTGACATCCACCTGTTGTGCTTTTTCTATCTAGCCTGCAGCCTGCAAAATCAGAATCTGAATAACCTGTTAGTTCAAGACTTGAGTCTATGGGATACCAAAGACCCAAACCTGGTGTACCCTTCAGGTATCTGAAGATTCTTTTAACAGCAGCTAGATGAGATTCCTTTGGATCAGCTTGGAACCTAGCACACAGACAGGTGGCAAACATAATATGAGGTCTACTAGCAGTTAAATACAGCAAGCTCCCAATCATACCTCTGTAAGCTGTTACTGAAACAGCTTTGCCACTGGCATCAGCATCCAATTTTACATTGGTTGCCATTGGGGTTTTAATAGGAGAACTTTGATCAAATTTAAAGTTTTTCAAGAGATCTAAAGTATATTTTCTTTGATTTATAAAATTTTTAGTTGAGGTTTGTTTAACCTGTAATCCTAAAAAGAAAGTAAGTTCTCCCATCATACTCATTTCATATTTGGATTTCATGAGTAATGAAAAATTCTTGCATAACTGCTCATTGGTAGAACCAAATATTATATCATCCACATAAATTTGAACAAGCATTATATCAGATTTCACCTTCTTTATGAACAGTGTGGTATCCACTTTACCTCTGGAATACCCATTGCTCATAAGAAATATAGTAAGAGTGTAATACCAGGCTCTAGGGGCTTGTTTGAGACCATAGAGAGCTTTGTCCAACTTATAGACAAAACCTGGATGTTGTTCATTTTCAAAACCTGGAGGCTGCTTGACATAAACTTCTTCTTGCAGCTTCCCATTCAAAAATACACTCTTCATATCCATTTGAAATACCTTAATGCTCTTATGAGCAGCATAGGCTAGATACAAACGAATTGCTTCTAGTCTAGCCACAGGAGCAAATGTTTCATCATAGTCAATTCCTTCTTCCTGTCTATAACCCTGAGCAACCAGTCTTGCCTTATTTCTAATGACATGACCTTCCTCATCTGTTTTATTTCTGAAAACCCATTTAGTGTCGATTATAGTTTTACCTTTAGGAGCAGGGACCAACTTCCATACCTTGTTTCTCTCAAACTGATTGAGCTCTTCTTGAATGGCAGTGATCCAATTGTCATCTAATAGTGCTTCATCTACTTTCTTTGGCTCCATTAGTGAAACAAAACTAGAGAACATATAGAAGTTCCCTAAGCTGTCCCACCTTGTTTGTACCCCTTTACTGATATCACCAACTGTTTGATCATTAGGGTGACATCTGATCCACTTAGGATCATTCTTCAATGATGATTCTCCTGAGTTATCAGCAGCTTCAGCAGGTCCTGTTGAACAGCTCTCAAGATTTTCAGACACACTGTTGTCTTGAGCCTGTTCACTTGTTGAACATGACTGACCACTGTTAAACATATCAGCAGAGGAACAAGGAAAATCAGCATTGATAGGTTCAGGACATGTAGTTGTAATTAGATCAGTACACTTAGTCACACAGGGTGTATTGACATAATCATCATCATGCCCATCATGATTAACAGGTTCCACACTGGATGTAGTGGAAGCTTTTGAATCATCTTCATTTTTTGAATGCATGAGATCATCAAAGATTGATTCTCCTGAAACTGATTCAGGAACAGCTTTGGTGGAAGCATTCTTGGACTCTTCAAAGGTGACATTGATAGATTCATCTATCACCTTTCTTTTGTTGTCGTACACTCTGAAGGCTTTAGAGATAGCAGAGTAGCCAACAAACACACCTTCATCAGCTTTTGGTTCAAACTTTGCCAGCTAGTCCCTTTGATTCAAAATGAAGCAGGGACAACCAAACATGTGGAAATAGCTAACATTTGGTTTCCTCCCTTTGAGCAGCTCATAGGGAGTCTTGTTGAACCTTTTCACCACTAAGGATCTGTTTTGGGTGAAGCAGGCAGTGTTAACAGCTTCAGCCCAGAATGATGAAGGTAAACCAGATGCACACAGCATGGTTCTAGCAGCTTCAATGAGAGTTCTGTTACTTCTTTCAGCAACTCCATTTTGTTGTAGATTTCTTACAGCTGAGAAGTTTTGAGTGATTCCTTTCTCTTCACAGAAGTCCTAAAGAGTACTGTTTCCGAATTCAGTATCATGATCACTTCTGAGCTGCTTTACTTGGGCAGAGTTCAGCATTTCCATCTTTTTCACAAATCCAATAATTTCTCTAGCAGTCTCTCCTTTTCTCTTCAAGAAGATAACCCATGTATACCTGGAGAACTCATCAACCATTACTAGAGTGTATCTTCTTCCTCCTAGACTTGGGACATTAACAGATCCAAACAAGTCCATATGGATTAAGAAGAGAGGAGTATCAATAGAGAAGTTGTGTTTGGATTTAAATGATGATTTCCTCTGCTTGCCTTTCTCACAAGCTGTGCAGAGTTTATCTTTAACAAAGGGTATAGAAGGCAAACCTGTCACCAACTCTTTCTTACAGAGTTTGTTGATGTTTTTGAAGTTCAGGTGTGACAGCCTTTTGTGCCATAACCAGTTTAAGTCTGCATTTGTTCTTGTGAGAAAAAGGTTTCAGTTGTGGGATCAGCAGATTGCATGTCCACAACATATACACCTTTCTTTCGTTGAGCACACAGCACAACTTTACCTTGGGAATCCAATATGTAACCCAGGTGCTCATCAAAGTTAACCTTATAGCCAGCATCACACAGTTGACTTATGCTAACAATGTTATGTTTTAGCCCAACCACATAGGCTACTCTTTTGAACACTGCAGTACCAGCTTTAAGAGTTCCATATCCCTCAGTGGATCCCTGTACATTGTCACCAAATGTGACTTTTGACCCTTTTTCAGGCCTGAGATCACTCAGCAGGTCCTTACAACCTGTCATGTGTCCTGAGCAGCCACTGTCCAAGTACCAAACCTGGGATGGTTGTTTTTCCTGCAGGGTGACAAGAAGAATATTAGTCATTTTTAGGGGTACTCATCACAGAGATGAGTTCTCCTACTTTATCAACATTTGTTGATGGATTAATGATGTCAACACTAATATTCCCTATTTGAATGGTATCAGTTTGAATACCACTCTCATTGACTGAGATGTTTCCAACATTGTTTATGTTGGCAGTGAGGGAACCATCAGAGTCAGCAGGCCTCAAGTCCTCAGTTTCAGGACAGTCTTTGGCCAGATGTGTCTTCATTCCACATTTATAACACTTTCTCCTTTTAGCATTTTTGGAAGAAGACCTTTCAGAAACACATTCTGGGTTATTTCTGTTGATTCCATCAGCAGGTTTAGCAAACTTATTACTTTTTGATGAATCAACAGCTTGAGTTGAAAGTTCAATAACCACAGCTTTGCCTGTCTCTTCTTTTCTCTTTTTAGGAGGGCAGATGTCAAAGATGGGAAGCTTAATTGGCTTTTGAACTTCCACAGGTTTAGGAAACTTATTCCCAGATTTCTAAGGCTGAGCAATGGCTTTGCTTTTGCCCTTCCTGAGATGTGATTGATGTTGCCTATCAACATAATCATTAATTCTGGTTTTTAAATACTTATTCTCATTTAAAACCAGTTTACCACTATGACTAGAAAACTTATATGAAATCACAGCAGGTTTGCCTTCAACCTGAGACTTACTCTTGCTAAACGCAGACTGCTTACCTGTTGAAAACTTATTTTCAAAATGTTCAGCATTAAAAGGATTAGTATGCCTCTTTACACCAGCTTTAGACTCAAAGCCTGTTCGGTCACCAGGTTTGGTGTCCACAACTGCAGTTTGGAAATGCTTTCCTTTCTTTTGCTTGTGTGAATCAGCAGAACACTTAGCAAGCTTATTTGCTGGAAAACTTATTTCATCAACAGCTTTTGAGCTAGGTTCACA
The DNA here is from genome assembly GCA_020465985.1 of Centrapalus pauciflorus. Classification (NCBI taxonomy): domain Eukaryota; kingdom Viridiplantae; phylum Streptophyta; class Magnoliopsida; order Asterales; family Asteraceae; genus Centrapalus; species Centrapalus pauciflorus. The sequence goes on along the minus strand of JAANYP010007004.1, from coordinate 125,308 downwards.
CGAGCTGTCAGTGCTTTGAGGCCAGACAAACCTCTTTGTTGAGATTAATTTACCATTCACTTTTTGAATAAAAGTGTTTGGAAGCTCACCAAGAGTGGACAAGTCTTCTTTTAAATTATTAACCTCAACAATGGAAGCTGCTGTGTCAAGATCCCCTCCAAGATAGGCTTGGATTTGTGCAGGAATCTGCTGACTTATGCAGTGGCTGACTTTTTGTGCAGATTGGCACCAAGAGTCAACTATCTTTTGAAGCTTAGCATGTTTTATGTCTGTTTCTCTCTTTTCGTCCAGTAAAATGGAATTGATGTGTTTTAATTCATCAAGCTCAGCTTCCAACTTATGGAAGCTGTCCAGTTTACTGGATTTTGTTTCAATATCAGTTTTAAGCTTAGAGATTTCAGATAATAAAACAGCATGCTTCTCAATAGCAGCTTTTAGATCAACAAGCATATATTCAAACATTTTAACTTTTTCTTCAGAACTGTAATCCATAAAATTTTGTACCTTATATATCATTGTAGGATTCCAGTTTTCCAAGCTGCTGAAAGCTTCAGCTTCAGCCAGATCCTGTTTGAAGTTGCTTGTTGATGGGACATCAGTGTTGGCCATGAGACAGTTATTGTCTTCTTCATCAGCTGATGAATTAGACTCCTCCCAGTCACAAGTCTCTGCCATAAGTCCCTTTTGCCTGTTGGAAACCACTGAGTTTTCCAACTTCCTTAGCTTAGCTGTGGCCATAAGGTACTTAGCCCTATAGCCATCATCCCTGTTTGTCTTGTGTGGTTTAGATGACTGACCAACAGCTTTTGACACACACTCAGCTGCTATATGGCCAGTTTTGCCACATTTAAAGCACTCAGCTTTGGTCTTTTCAGATGCTTTCTTTTTGGCAGCATTTGAGCTTCCCTGTAGCATGTTTCTTCCAAACCTTTTCTTGTTGAACCTTTTGACAAGCATGGCTATCATCTGCTCATCATCCAGTTCAGCATTATCTGCATTGTCTTCCTCATCAGACATTTCCTCCTTATCATCAGCCTGTTGATCAGGTTGAGTGAACACATCACTAACTTGATTTACAGGTTGTCTCACACTGGCGACAAAGGCTGCACCTTTCTTACATATTTCCAAGGCATTTCTCTTCTGTTGCCTTGATTGCTCATCATTCAGTAAGGATCCATATAATTTAACAAGATCCATACTTTTGATGGTACCTGAATTCCTTAAAATTGTAGAAAAATAATTCCATTCTTCAGGCAGAACATCTCAGAACTTGTTTACCAAAGTCAAGCTGTCCTTGTTGATCCCAACAGCTTTGAGATCATTTACAAGAGCAGTAAACCTGGTGTAGGTTTCAGTGAGAGTCACCTTTGGTTTATCAAAGTAGAGTTCATACTATCTAACAAGATTATTAATCCTGTTGTCAAGTGTGATTGTGGGTCCATCATAGACGGTACACAAAGTATCCCACATCTCCTTTGCAGTCTTCATGTTCTCAACCTGTTTGAACACATCATCAGGTAGAGAGATGACCAGATTGTTTCTGGCCTTTGCATCAAGAGCCACCGGTCTTTTGTCTTCATCAGACCATTGAGCTTTTGCTTTCTCAAATGTTCTGATTTCAGGAGCAGCTCCTTCAACAGCAGGAGTTATTGTTGTAACAGAGGTTGGCACATAGGGACCCTCCATTACAATCTCTGGTAGTTGTACATCCAGATTCTCTAAGTAGAGCATCATTCTGCATTTCCAACCAGAAAAGTTCTGATGATTGAACTTTAGAGGTTTGCCCATTGAGCCATTGTCATAGTATGAGGAACTCGCAGCACTGTTGTCCATGGAAAGTTTGGGAGAATGAGAGATGTAGAATGACACACACTCTAAACTGCTCTGATACCAGTTGTAGGTCCCAAAAGATATCCCAAGTATATAGCTTCAAGCTGTAGAGGAGGGGGGTGAATACAGCTCTTTAAAAACTAAACACAATTTTCTCAATGTTTGTATGTATTATTAACAAATGTTAATTACAAACAAGCTTGAATACAGAAAGGTTCAAGTTGAGATGACAGATACAACAGTATGTCTAACTAGTCTAAGACTAACTTAAACTAATTACAATGAATACACTCACTAAGAATCACTCAATGTGTTTACAAGACTCTGAGGAACAGCTTGAACCAGAACAGCTTAGACACTGAGCACTGTTTTATTCAAGCAGACTTGCATGCATGAAAGACACACTTTTAATGCACGTTCACTCTTGGTTTCAGCACTTAGCTATTTGGCTTAATCTTTCAATCCTTGGAAGTTTCTTTTTATACTCACTCAGAGGATCTAAGTGAAGCTTCTTCATTGGACGGAATGAAAAAGGAGAAGTCTTGTTGAAAAGACAACATAACCTTTTATTCACATTCTGAAAAGCAGACTTGTCTTCATGTGGGCATAACTTTTGTCTTTTCACTTTTTCTACTGTTGCATTGCCTTTAACCAAATAACGAATGTCAACTTTGTGTTTTTCTTCCTTTGTAAAGGCCTATTTTCATATAAGAAAAAGGTCTGTCACCCTTTTTCAAATAACCTTTTGTCTTCATGTAGCAGAGTAGCTTGGGCAGGCTGAGTAGTTCTGATTTCCACTTTGTCTTCGACTTTGTAAACTGATCTTGTAGTCAAAAACAATACATGAGGACTTGGAAACACATTCAATAAAGTGTTTAGCCTGTTCACAAAGAACAGGTTCTGTTCACAAAGAACAGAACACTTGAAAACTGCCCAAGCTGCTCACCAGTATAGAGCAGCGTAGACAGTTTATGTCCAGCCTGTTCAGCAGACTGAATAGCTTGGGCAAAACTTCCTTTGTTGCAACACATGCAACATGTAGAACAACTTTAGTTTGATATTGCAAATATTTTTCAGGTTTCAATAAGGAATATAACAGGCCTTAAATTCAACCTTCAAAAGCATCAACAGGTTTGATTAATAATCTCCCCCTCAGATGCAGAACAGGTTTGACTGAGGCCTTTTTGTGCCTAACAATGCCCGACTACTTGTGTCTTCTACCTCTACTGGGATAGATGCTTCACCCGTGAAGAAAGCTGCAGCTGTTTTCAGTTCATTAGAAAGTTGTAAGCCCTCAGCGTACCAATAACTCCTTCGAGAGTAAGATATTCGAATTTTTCTTCATCATGCTTTATAATCGTTGTGTACATTTCCCACTTTGCAGGTAAAGCATCAAGAAGTTTCTCTATCTTCTCAATTTCACGATACTTGACATCGTGATTATCCAACTATGTCAGTAAATGGTAGAATCTCGTTATTGTTTCATCCAGCTTTTCGGTTTTCAATGCCTTGAAAATCACGAACTACTGTTTCAGCATCTCTATCCTACCTTTACGAACCCTCGGATTTCCCTCACACCTCTTCTCGAGAGCATCCCATAGCTCTTTAGAAGTACGGTGATTCCGTAAGGTGTGTAGAATCTCCTGAGGTAGTGCCATACAAATGATCGAAAATGCTCTGTTCTCGGCCACACATAGTTTCTTGTCATCATCCTTCATTTTCTGATATGTCAACACTCTCTGAGGGCCCTCAAACTCTTGTGTAGGTGGAATGTATCCCTCATCGATACAAATCAACATTCGCATGTCATTGAACCGAGCGAAATCGGAAAACCTATCCTTCCACCAGTAGTAGTCTTCCAACCTCATCAGTTTTGACGGAGAATTTGCCTTGCCAACCTCGTGGTCCATTTCTATAAACTTTTGCAAACTAGTCATCCTTTCGAAAGTTTTTATATTCGAACTTAGGTAATTTAATTTAAAATTAACCCTTTCGAACTTAGGTAAGTTCGAACTAGTTTAAGATTAAATTCGTTTGAAATTAAATTCGAAATCAACAAATTCGAAGGTCTGACAAGTTCGAGATTTCTAACAAATTCGAGATCTGACCAATTCGAATGCTAGCAAGTTCGAATCTGAGCCAAAATCGAATGAATCCCTAAAGCAAGTTCGAGAGGAGCGTATTTTCTGACAAGTTCGAATTTTCTGACAAATTCGAATAAACCCTAATACCCGCTATGTTTGAGCGCAGCAAGTTCGAGAAACGGCCAAAAGTTCCATTTTTTCAAGTTTTCAGTTTAAACCAAAGATTTTACGATTAAAAACTATGCTTTCGACTAAAATAATGAACTAATGTGAACTTTTCTCCTTTATCTTGCTTCTATAACTCGAAAAACTGATTAAAAATGCAATTTTTCCGTCCAAAACGTCAAGAAACCAAGAATGTTGAATATGAACACGAACAACACCCTTACGGCTCTGATACCCCTTGTAAGGTCACCTACCTACGGATCCTATCTTGACGCGATGCCGTCCAGGAGAGTGCGAAATCCTCGTTAGCGATTTGACGGAATGATCACCCGCACGAAACACGGAGACACACGCGATGATAGACGCAAACTCAAACGTCCCGACACGTGATTCACTCAAGGAACACCCCAAAACGCCTCTGCAAGTTCGTAATCGCCCTTAGCCTTAATTCTGCAAAAGTCGTTAATCAAAACTGATTAAACCTTAATTATAGGCATCAGATTCGAACTTGCCTTGGACAACTTCGAGAAGGACCAAGCCCACGAACTTGTCCACCATAAGTTCGAATCAGGCCTTTGAACTTATTCTAGAACTTCTGTTTGAACTTGTTCTAGAACTTATGCTTGAACTTATCTTTGAACTTATGTTTGATCTTATTGTAAAACATTAAATACAACGAAGTTCAAACATATATACAATCAATATCAAACATATATCAAACATTTATCAAACATGTATTAATATGCAATTACGAACATTTGTACTAATACAATATATCGTCTATACTTAGACTGCTACGTCACATAGGATGCACTAACACCATGCAAGAAAGGCAAACAGCACAAGAAGTCACACAAGTCAAAGACTCAGAACTCGATAGCTTCCACCTTCAACTACCATGACTATTTCCTCCTTCTGATTATTAACTTTAGGTTTAGCTTCTCTGTTAGGCACAAAAAGGCCTCAGTCAAACCTGTTCTGCATCTGAGGGGGAGATTCTTAATCAAACCTGTTGATGCATTTGAAGGTTGAATTTAAGGCCTGTTATATGCTTTATTAAGACCTGAAAATGATTTGCAATATCAGCCCAAGGTTGTTCTATGTGTTGCATGTGTTGCAACAAAGGCAATTTGCCCAAGCTGTTCAGTCTGCTGAACAGGCTGGACATAAACTGTCTACGCTGCTCTACACTGGTGAGCAGCTTGGGTAGTTTACAAGTGTTTTGTTCTTTGTGAACAGAACCTGTTCTTTGTGAACAGGCTAAACACTTCATGGATATATGTTTCCAAGTCCTCATGTATTGTTTTTGGCTACAAGATCAGTTTAAAAAGTCGAAGACAAAGTGGAAATCAGAACTGTTCAGCCTGCCCACGCTGTTCTGTTACATGAAGACAAAAGGATATTTGAAAAAGGGTGACAGACCTTTTCCTTATATCAAAATAGGCCTTAACAAAGGAAGAAAGACGCAAAGTTGACATTCCTTATTTAGTTAAAGCTAATGCAACAGTAGCCAAAAGTTCTGCCCACATGAAGACAAGTCTGCTTTTCAAAATGTGCAGAAAAGTTTATGTTGTCTTTTCAACAAGACTTTCCCTTTTTCCTTTCGTTCAATGAAGAAGCTTCTCTTAGATCCTCTGAGTTAGTATAAAAAGAAACTTCCAAGGATTGAAAAGTTAAGCCAAAAAAAGCTAAGTGCTGAACCCAAGAGTGAACGTGCATTCAAGTGTGTCTTTCAAGTATGCAAGTCTATTTGGATAAAACACTGCTTTGTGTCTAAGCTGTTCTTACCCAACCTGTTCCTCTGAGTCTTGTAAACACTGTGAGTGATTCTTAGTGAGTGTATTCTTGTAACTAGTTTGAGTCTGTCTTAGACTAGTAACCATACTGTTGTATCTGTCATCTCAGCTTGAACCATTCCACATTCAAACTTGTTTGTAATTAACAATTTGTTGATAATACATACAAACATTGAGAAAATTGTGTGTAGTTTTTAATAGCTGTATTCACCCCCCCCCCCCCCCCCCTTTACAACTTAAGGCTATATACTTGGGATATTTTTTGGGACCTACAACTGGTATCAGAGCAGTTTAGAGTGTGTGTCATTCTAGATCTCTCATTCTCCCAAAGTTTTCATGGACAACAATGCTGCAAGTTCCTCATACTATGGCAATGGCTCAATGGGCAAACCTCCAAAGTTCAATCATCAAAACCTTTCTTGTTGGAAGTGTAGAATGATGCTCTACTTAGAGAATCTGGATGTACAACTACCAGAGATTGTGATGCAGGGTCCCTATGTGCCAACCTCTGTCACAACTATAACTCCTGCTGTTGAAGGACCTGCTCCTGAAATCTAAACATTTGAGAAAGCAAAAGTTCAATGGTCCGATGAAGACAAAAGGTTGGTGCCTCTTGATGCAAAGGCCAGAAATAACCTGGTCATCTCTCTGCCTGATGATGTGTTCAAACAGGTTGAGAAAATGAAGACTTCAAAGGAGATGTGGGATACTTTGTGTACCGTCTATGATGGACCCACAATCACACTGGATAACAGGATTAACAATCGTGTTAGACAGTATGAACTTTTCTTTGCAAAACCAAAGGAGACTCTCACTGAAACCTACACCAGGTTTACTGCTCTTGTTAATGATCTCAAAGCTGTTGGGATCACCAAAGACAACCTGACTCTGGTGAACAAATTATTAGACATCCTACCTGAAGAATGGAATTACTTTTCTACAATCATAAGAAATTCGGGTACCATCAGAAGTATGTATCTTGTTAACCTGTATGGATCCTTGTTGAATGATGAGCAGTCAAGGCAACAGAAGAGAAATGCCTTGGAAATGTCTAAGAAAGGTGCAGCCTTTATGGCCAGCATGAGACAACCTGTAAGTCAGATGGGTGATGTGTTCACTCAACCTGATAAACAGGTTGATGATAAGGAGGAAGTGTCTGATGAGGAAGACAATGCAGATCTTGCTGAACTGGATGATGAGCAAATGATAGCCATGCTTGTCAAAAGGTTCAACAAGAAAAGGTTTGGAAGAAACATGCTGCAGGGAAGCTCAAATGTTGTTAAAAAGAAGGCATTTGATAAGACAAAAGCTGAGTGCTTCAAATGTGGCAAACCTGGCCATATAGCTGCTGAATGTGTGTCATAAGCTGTTGGTCAATCATCCAAACCACACAATACAGCAGGGATGATGGCTATAGGGTTAAGTACCTTATGGCTATGGCTAAGCTGAGGAAGTTGGAAAACTCAGTGGTTTCCAACCGGCAAAAGGGACTCATGGCAGAGTCCTGTGACTGGGAGGAGTATGATTCATCATCTGATGAAGAAGGCAATCACTGTCTGATGGCCAACAATGATGTCCCATCAACAAGCAACTTCAAACAGGATCTGGCTGAAGCTGAAGCTTTTAGCAGCTTGGAGAACTGGAACCCTACAATGATGTATAAGGTACAAAATTTTATGGATTACAGTTCTGAAGAAAAAGTTAAAATATTTGAATATATGTTTGTTGATCTGAAAGCTGCTGTTGAGAAGCATACTGTTTTATCATGTTAAATCTCTAAGCTTAAAGCTGATCTTGAAACAAAATCCAGTAAACTGGACAGTTTTCATAAGTTGGAAACTGAGCTTGATGAATTAAAACACATCAAATCCATTTTACTGGAAGAAAAGAGAGAAACAGATATAAAACATGCTAAGCTTTAAAAGATAGTTGAATCTTGGTGCCAATCTGCACAAAAAGTCAGCCATTGCAGAAGTCAGCAGATCCCTGCACAAATCCAAGCCTATCTTGGAGGGGATCTTGACACAGCAGCTTTTATTATTGAGGTTAATAATCTGAAAAAAGACTTGTCCACTCTTGGGGAGCTTCCAAACACTTTTATTCAAAAAGTGAATGGTAAATTAATCTCAACAAACAGGTTTGTCAGGTCTCAAAACACTGACAGCTCGTGTGAACCTAGCTCAAAAGCTGATGATGGAATGAGTTCTCCATCAAATAAGCTTGCTAAGTGCTCTGCTGATTCACACAAGCAAAAGAAAGGAAAACATGTCCAAACTGCAGCTGTGGACACCAAGCCTGCTGACAAAACAGGCTCTGGATCTAAAGCTGATGGTAAAAGGCATACTAATCCTTTTAATGCTGAACATTTTGAAAATAAGTTTTCAAAAGGTAAGCAGTCTGCCTTTAACAAGGGTAAGTCTCATGTTGAAGGCAAACCTGCTGTGATTTCAAATAAGTTTTCTAATCATAGTGGTAAACTGCTTTTACATGAGAATAAGTTTTTCAAAACCAGAAATAATAATTATGTTGATAGGCAGCATCAATCACATCTCAGGAAGGGTAAAGGCAAAGCCTTTGCTCAGCCTGAGAGAGTTGGGAATAAGTTTCCTAAACCTGTGGAAGTTCAAAAGCGAATTAAGCTTCCCATCTTTGACATCTGCCCTCCTAAAAAGAGGAAAGAAGAGACAGGCAAAGCTGTGGCTATTGAACTTTCCACTCAAGCTGATGATTCATCAAATAGTAATGAGTTTGCTGAAACTGCTGATAGAATCAACAGAAATAATTCAGAATGTGTTTCTGAAAGGTCTTCTTCCAAAAATGCTAAAAGGAGAAAATGCTATAAATGTGGAATGAAGACACATCTGGCCAAAGATTGTCCTAAAACTGAGGACATGAGGCCTGCTGACTCTGATGGTTCCCTTACAGCTAACATAAGCAGTGTTGGAAACATCTCAGTCAATGAGAGTGGTATCCAAACTGATACAATTCAAATAGGAAATATTAGTGTTGATATCACAAGTCAATCAACAAATGTTGATGAAGTAGGAGAACTCATCTCTGTGATGAGTTCCGCTAAAAATGACTAATATTCTTCTTGTCACTCTGCAGGAAAAACAACCATCCCAGGTTTGGTACTTGGACAGTGGCTGCTCAGTGCACATGACAGGTTGTAAGGACCTGCTGAGTGATCTCAGGCCTGAAAAAGGGCCAAAAGTCACATTTGGTGACAATGTACAGGGATCCACTGAGGGATATGGAACTCTTAAAGCTGGTGCTGCAGCATTCAAACGAGTAGCCTATGTGGTTGGGCTGAAACATAACCTTGTTAGCATAAGTCAACTATGTGATGCTGGCTAAAAAGTTAACTTTGATGAGCACCTGGGTTACATATTGGATCCCCAAGGCAAAGTTGTGTTGTGTGCTCAACGAAAGAAAGGTGTATATGTTGTGGACATGAGATCTGCTGATCCTACAACTGAAACCTATTTTCTCACAAGAACAAATGCAGACCTAAACTAATTATGGCACAAAAGGTTGTCACATCTGAACTTCAAGAACATCAACAAACTCTGTAAGAAAATACTTGGTGACAGGTTTGCCTTCTATGACCTTTATTAAGGATAAACTCTGCACAGCTTGTGAGAAAGGCAAGCAGAGGAAATCATCTTTTAAATCCAAACATAACTTTTTTATTGATACTCCTCTCTTCTTAATCCACATGGACCTGTTTGGACCTGTAAATGTCCCAAGTCTAGGAGGAAGAAGATAAACTCTAGTAATGGTTGATGAGTTCTCCAGGTACACATGGGTTATCTTCTTGAAGAGCAAAGGAGAGGCTGCTAGAGAAATTATTCGATTTGTGAAAAAGATGGAAATGTTGAACTCTGCCCAAGTGAAGCAGCTTAGAAGTGATTATGGTACTGAATTCAGAAACAGTACTCTTGAAGATTTCTGTGAAGAGAAAGGAATCACTCAAAACTTTTCAGCTGTAATAACTCCACAACAATATGGAGTTGCTGAAAGGAGAAACCGAACTCTCATTGAAGCTGCTAGAACCATGCTGTGTGCATCTGGTTTACCTTCATCATTCTGGGCGGAAGCTGTTAACACTGCCTGCGTCACCCAAAACAAATCCTTAGTGGTGAAAAGGTTCAACAAGACTCCCTATGAGCTACTCACAGGGAGAAAGCCAAATGTCATTTATTTCCATGTGTTTCGGTGTCCCTGCTTCATTCTGAATCAAAGGGACCAGCTGGCAAAGTTTGAACCAAAAGCTGATGAAGGTGTGTTTGTTGGTTAGTCTGCTATCTCCAAAGCCTACAGAGTGTACAACAACAAAAGAAAGGTGATAGATGAATCTATCAATTTCACCTTTGAAGAGTCCAAGAATGATTCCACCAAAGCTGTTCCTGAATCAGTCTCAGGTTAATTAAACTTTGATGATCTCATGCATTCAAACAGTGAAGAGAACTCAAAAGCTTCCACTACATACAGTGTGGAACCTGCTAACAATGATGGGCATGATGATGATTATGTCAATACACCCTGTGTGAATAAGTGTACCGACTTAATTACAACTGCATGTCCTGAACCTATCAATGCTGATTTTCCTGGTTCCTCTGCTGATATGTTCAACAGTGGTCAGTCATGTTCAACAAGTGAACAAGCTCAAGACAACAGTGTGTCTGAAAATCTTGAGAGCTGTTCAACAGGACCTGCTGAAGCTGCTTATAACTCAGGAGAATCCTCATTGAAGAATGATCCTAAGTGGATCAGATGTCACCCCAATGATCAAATAATTGGTGACATCAACAAAGGGGTACAAACAAGGTGGGACAGCTTAGGGAACTTTTGTATGTTCTCTAGTTATGTTTCACTAATGTAGCCAAAGAAGGTGGATGAAGCACTAAAAGATGAAAATTGGATCACTGCCATGCAAGAAGAACTCAATCCGTTTGAGAGAAAGAAGGTATGGAAGCTGGTCCCTGCTCCTAAAGGTAAAACTATAATTGGCACTAAATGGGTTTTCAGGAATAAGATGGATGAGCAAGGCCATGTCATTAGAAATAAGGCAAGACTGGTTGCTCAGGGTTATAGACAGGAGGAAGGAATTGACTATGATGAAACATTTGCTCCTGTGGCCAGGCTAGAAGCAATTCGTTTGTATCTAGCCTATGCTGCTCATAAGAGCATTAAGGTATTTCAAATGGATGGGAAGAGTGCATTTTTGAATAGGAAGCTGCAAGAAGAAGTCTATGTCAAACAGCCTCCAGGTTTTGAAAATGAACAACATCCAGGTTTTGTCTTCAAGTTGGACAAAGCTCTCTATGGTCTTAAACAAGCCCCTAGAGCCTGGTATGACACTCTAACTGAATTCCTTATGAGCAATGGGTATTCCAGAGGTAAAGTGGATACCACACTGTTCATAAAGACGGTGAAGTCTGATATTATGCTTGTTCAAATTTTTGTGGATGATATAATATTTGGTTCTACCAATGAGCAATTATGCAAGAATTTTTCATTACTCATGAAATCCAAATATGAAATGAGTATGATGGGAGAACTTAATTTCTTTTTAGGATTACAGGTTAAACAAACCTCAACTGGAATTTTTATAAATCAAAGAAAGTATACCTTAGATCTTTTGAAAAAGTTAAAATTTGATCAAAGTTCTCCTATTAAAACCCCAATGGCAACCAATGTAAAATTGGATGCTGATGCCATTGGCAAAGCTGTTTCAGTAACAGCTTACAGAGGTATGATTGGGAGCTTGCTATATTTAACTGCTAGTAGACCTGATATTATGTTTGCCACCTGTTTGTGTGTTAGGTTCCAAGCTGATCCAAAGGAATCTCATCTACCTGCTATTAAAAGAATCTTCAGATACCTGAAGGGCACATCAGGTTTGGGTCTTTGGTATCCCAAAGACTCAAGTCTTGAACTAACAGGTTATTCAGATTCTGATTTTGCAGGCTGCAGGCTAGATAGGAAAAGCACAACAGGTGGATGTCAACTTCTTGGTGGTAAGTTGATAAGTTGGTGTAGCAAGAAGCAGAACTTAGTGTCTAATTCTACTGCTGAAGCTGAGTACATTGCTGCTGGAAGCTGCTGTGGGCAGATTCTGTGGATGCAGCATCAGCTTGAAGACTATGGGCTTGTGTATAGGAAAACTACTATTCTGTGTGATAACACAAGTGCCAAAGCCATTTCCAACAATCCAATATTTCATTCAAGAACAAAGCATATTGAAGTCAGTCATCATTTCATCAGGGATCACATTCAGAAAGGTAATGTGGAGGTAAGTTTTATTTCCACTAGTGAACAACTTGCAGACATTTTCACCAAACCTCTTGATGAAATCAGGTTTAATTACCTTGTCAGCAAGCTGGGCATGTTAAACAATAGTGACTAAGTGTCCTCAAATGTCTAAGACTTTGTCACACTGCTCATGTTCTTTCAGAACAACTTAGACAGAACAGGCTATGCATGTTCCATACTTAGCTGTTTTCTTCAAACCTTGAATAGCTTGAGCATATAATAGGTTTGACAAATAACAGCTTAGATGTCAAACCTGATCTGATGATCAAACCTTCAACCTGCTCACTCTCTCAATCTGTCATACAAGACATTTTCTTGTAACCTAATCAGTTATTAAACACAACCTGCTCCTACATAGCTGAACAGGTTGAGGAAACAGTTTGAAGAGTGAACAGCTTGTGATGACCCTGCTCATCACAAGTTTGACCAACAGCTTGGACCCACAGTTTTAACTACCTTTCTTCAAAATTAAGTTACTTAATTTCTGTTTTTATTTAACTTAATTACTGCGGATAATGTGGGTTACGTATGTTAGTGATTATAAAGGGCTCAAGTGGTCTGACAAACGGTCTGACATGGACAACCGTACCGTTTTCCGTTAACGACTTTTTCAAATCAACCGCCCAAATGTTTCTCTCTCATACCCACTCAGATTCAAATCATATAAATACCCCCTACTGTTTCATCTTCGTCTTCCTCACTATTTCCAGAAATCCTCAAAAACCCTAAATCGACTAACTGTCTTCTGCTTCTCAAAAATACCCAAACCTTCACAAATGGCTCAAAGACCCAATCCCTTTCTTCCAGTATTCGTTGGTGATGATGTTTTCAAACACTCATCAGTTACCACGATGCTGACCATCAAGCCCACCAACTACATTGCCAACTTAACCATTCCCAAAAACTATGTGGGGAAGGGTTATGAACAAATGGTGGAATTTCTGCGAGTTCATCCGTTGAACTATGCAATGACTGCTACTCCTGGAGTCCTGTACCAGGAAATGGTGTACGAGTTTTGGTACACTTGTGCATACAACCACAACACCAAAGTCATAAAGGGGACTATTCGCAATGGGACTCAGACCATTGAGATCACAGTTGATCTTCTCAGGGAGGTTCTTCATCTACCAACTGCTGACCCCTATGACATGCCTCAATCTGAAGATGATCAAATGGGCAATCTGCTACGATTCTGTGGTGTTGCAGAACCCAAAATTGGAGCAACACTGTTTAGGAAGGATTTGTCTCCTACTTATCATCGCAAATCCATCGCCAAAAGAAACCCGCTACCACAACAACCCAAACTAGCCCCTCTGTTCCCTCTCAACAGGGTTCAGTTGAAAAAGAAGCAACCCCTGCTACCTCTCCTATTTTGGGAGAAGGTTCAGCACAATTGGAGCCTGCTTCACTCCAACCTGAGTCCACCCAGAGTCAGCCTAGACCCTCTGGTTCCTCCCAACAGGAGCCAGTTGTACAAACGGTGATAGCCACCTCAACTATTCAATAGGCTGAGAATATTGAAAGACAGGAGCCCTCTCCACTCCATACTGAGTCCACACTATCCCCACTTCTGTTCCCCATGATACAGCTGTTCAACACCAAACAGCTGCTGAGGGACCAACAACCCAAGCTGATGAACCTCAGGGATCATACCATCCCTTGGGTGAGGCTGCCCCTACTATGCAAACTCCTTCAGCAGGTTTCACCACTGCTGATGTTGAAATGCATATCCCATCTCCCCATGACGATGTACTTTTAAACCAAGGTACTGTAGAGGGAACACCCACTGGCCTTAATGAAGGTGTTGCAACACAAGCAGCATCTGAAAGGCCCCCATCATCAACCCCTTCTCCTGATGATGCAGCTACAGCCGCTGCTAAGGGACCCTTTGACCCCTCCAAGCTGGGCCACATTACCATTGCTCAGGCTATGGAGCTTCTCTCAAATGTTCCTCTTCCATCTCCATCACATCCTCAAACACCAGCCTCATCATCTTCATCTCCATCAACCCAATCTAAACAGTCCACCCATACACCTCCATCTCCTAAAGACCTGCCTTTGAAGGATCAGCTTTCCCTGCTGACCAACAAAGTTGGTTCTTTAGAAACCTCTATGTCATCTCTACCCTCTCTTATTTCAGACTCTGTGTCTGAACAGCTTAAGGGATTCTTTGATCTGTTCAAGGATTCCTTCCCTGCCAATCCACAACCTGATAATTCTCCACAGCTGCTTGCACTCACTGCACAGCTGCAAAATGTGTCCACATCCCTCTCCTCAATTCTTTCACTACAACAGGACTCTGTGTTCTCAATGACAGCTATTCCTCAACAGCTGTCATCTCTCCTAACTTCTTGCAATTCTACTCTTCCTGCCACTCTGGCCAGCTTGAACACACTCATTGGCTCCTTATCCAATTCTGTGTCCTCAAACCTTGCTGATGTGCAAGATTCTCTTGAACTACATCTTGCACAGCTTCAAAGTTTGTTGTTCACAGCTTCTGATAGGGAAAACATAGTCAAGCTGACCTCCCTTGCTGATACCCAATCCTCTTCTCTTCAAACCTGTCTTTCCCAGCTTGCAGAGGTGAAGGACAACCTGGCTTTCTTAGTGAATAGCCTTGTTGGCCCCAAGCCTGCTGCCAAAACTGCTTGCAAGCCTGCTGACATTGTGTCTTCAAGCAGACGAGGTGTTGAAGGTGCTGGTACATCTCCTTCAAAGGGGGAGAACTCATCTGCCTCGAAGACTAAGTCTAAGGGGGAGAAAACTTCTTCTCCTAAGGAGAAATCAGTGCCTGCAATACCCACTGGTCAACCAGCAGGAGCATCTGCAACATGTACAATGGAGGGTGCTTCCCAAGCTACTCAACCTACTCAGGTTGAATCTCCAATCCCTGCTCAGTCTAAGGGGGAGGAATTCATTCCTGAGGGCAGGACAAACAGTAGAAGGAGGCATCTGATTCTAGAAGAAGAAGAGGAGGAGGAGGAGGAAAGTCCTGAAGCTGCTGTCACTACAGCAGCTAAAGGAAAAGAAAAAGAAGCAGTTGATCCCCAACAGCAGAAAGCAGCGGAGATGAAATTTCACAAAGCCAGGGCCAAAGAAATGGGTCTTCCTATGCACAAATACTTTGAGTTTAGAGAAGAACAACTTCAAGCCCTGGAAGATCTAAGGAAAGAAGAAGAATCTGCCAAAGCTGCTAAGTCTTTTGCACTTCAAGAGGCAAGGAAAGTTAAAATGTCATCTCTGGAAGTACAAAAGAAATTAATGGAAGCTGCTAAGGGATCAGCAGGAGAGAAGGAAGCAGAAAAAGAAAAACGTGCTCTCGTCTCTGTGACCAAAACTCTAGTGCCTTCTGCAATAGCTCAGTTCCACTTTGACAACCTGGCAAGAAGAACATTTCAGGATGTTGCTGATAGAAGGCTCGCCAAGCAAGCAATTGTCAAAGTTGTTCCCATATCAAGAAAAGGCAGTCAGTGGAAGTTGAAAATAACCAGATTGGGTGCAACAGGCCCAGAACTAGAAACGTATGACTACACTGATGTTGCACAGATGGGGTACAGGGAATGGATTGAGCTGGCAGTTGCTCCGAGCGAGTCTAAGTAAGAAATTGCTAAGACTGTCAGGGCTTATGTCAAGAAGCTGATGGAGAGGGTGAAGAATCTTTGCCTGATCTCCAAAGAAGTTAGTGAAGGTGTCTATGTGACACAAGCACAAATAAAGGCCAGGAGGACAAGGAAGGACACTGAGATGGAACAACTCCTCACCTTGATAGAACAAGGTGACTATGCTATTGAGATGAAAGGAGTTGACCACAGCCTGCCTAGTGGAACAGAGTTTGAAGATGGCAAGATCATTGAAGAGCCTGAGCTGGGGGCATTTTTTGTAGATCCTTTAACTCATAAGAAATGCTTTTAGAGAGCATCAGATCTATACAAGGTGGATCTGAGACAACTTGTAGCCTTCAGACTTGCAGTTTCATTTAGGCAGTCAAGCAGGTGGAGAGCAGCCGTCTGGGATCAGCTCAGAGGCTTTTATGAGAGAGGTGAACTTGAAGATCCCAAGTTTATGATTATCAGAAGTGAAATTCAAGAACTTAAGGATACAAGGGAGCATTTTGAAAAGATGTTTGAAGGTCCTCCTTCACTGTAGTAAAGTCCATCTACCATCTTGGTAGATGATGAATGGAAGTTGTCCACCAGTTGGACAGTCTTACCATTATCTGCTCCTAACACAAACAGTCCAAAGCTGTTGTACATTAGTTGTACTTTAATTACATAAGTTGTAGTTTTTTACATTAGTTGTAATATACATCAGTACATCAGTTGTACTTTTGTAAAAACATGTCTTGTTTTATGTAATCAAGAATCAGTATATATATAAACTGATCTTTTACTTTACTTTGATGTTGTAACTTTATTTCAGCAAATGTACTGTAAAAATATATTGTGATTTTTGATAAGACCAGCTTAGACTGGTTATTGCAAATAGGGGGAGATTGTTAGGCACAAAAAGGCCTCAGTCAAACCTGTTCTGCATCTGAGGGGGAGATTCTTAATCAAACCTGTTGATGCATTTAAAGGTTGAATTTAAGGCCTGTTATATGCCTTATTGACACCTGAAAATGATTTGCAATATCAGCCCAAAGTTGTTCTATGTGTTGCATGTGTTGCAACAAAGGCAGTTTGCCCAAGCTGTTCAGTCTGCTGAACAGGCTGGACATAAACTGTCTACGCTGCTCTACACTGGTGAGCAGCTTGGGTAGTTTACAAGTGTTCTGTTCTTTGTGAACAGAACATGTTCTTTGTGAACAGGCTAAACACTTCATTGAATATGTTTCCAAGTCCTCATGTATTGTTTTTAGCTACAATATCAGTTTACAAAGTCGAAGACAAAGTTGAAATCAGAACTGTTCTGTTACATGAAGACAAAAGGATATATGAAAAAGGGTGACAGACCTTTTTCTTATATCAAAATAGGCCTTAACAAAGGAAGAAAGACGCAAAGTTGACATTCCTTATTTAGTTAAAGCTAATGCAACAGTAGACAAAGTGAAAAGACAAAAGTTCTGCCCACATGAAGACAAGTCTGCTTTTCAGAATGTGCAGAAAAGTTTGTGTTGTCTTTTCAACAAGACTTTCCCTTTTTCCTTTCGTCCAATGAAGAAGCTTCTCTTAGATCCTCTGAGTTAGTATAAAAAGAAACTTCCAAGGATTGAAAGGTTAAGCCAAAAAAAGGTAAATGCTGAACCCAAGAGTGAACGTGCATTCAAGTGTGTCTTTCATGCATGCAAGTCTGTTTGGATAAAACACTGCTTTGTGTCTCAGCTGTTCTTACCCAAGCTGTTCTTTTGAGTGTTGAAAACACAGTGAGTGATTCTTAGTGAGTGTATTCATTGTAACTAGTTTGAGTCTGTCTTAGACTAGTAACCATACTGTTGTATCTGTCATCTCAGCTTGAACCATTCCGCATTCAATCTTGTTTGTAATTAACAATTTGTTGATAATACATACAAACGTTGAGAAAATTGTGTGTAGTTTTTAATAGCTGTATTCACCCCCCCCCCCCCTTTACAGCTTAAGGCTATATACTTGGGATATCTTTTGGGACCTACAACTGGTATCAGAGCAGTTTAGAGTGTGTGTCATTCTAGATCTCTCATTCTCCCAAAGTTTTCATGGACAGCAGTGCTGCAAGTTACTCATACTTTGACAATGGCTCAATGGGCAAACCTCCAAAGTTCAATCATCAGAACTTTTCTGGTTGGAAGTGTAGAATGATGCTCTACTTAGAGTATCTGGATGTACAACTACCAGAGATTGTGATGGAGGGTCCCTATGTGCCAACCTCTGTCACAACTATAACTCCTGCTGTTGAAGGAGCTGCTCCTGAAATCAGAACATTTGAGAAAGCAAAAGCTTAATGGTCTGATGAAGACAAAAGGTTGGTGCCTCTTGATGCAAAGGCCAGAAATAACCTGGTCATCTCTCTGCCTGATGATATGTTCAAACAGGTTGAGAAAATGAAGACTTCAAAGGAGATGCGGGATACTTTGTGTAGCGTCTATGATGGACCCACAAGTACATTGGATAAGAGGATTAACAATCTTGTTAGACAGTATGAACTTTTCTTTGCAAAACCAAAGGAGACTCTCACTGAAACCTACACCAGGTTTACTGCTCTTGTTAATGATCTCAAAGCTGTTGGGATCACCAAAGACAGCCTGACTCTGGTTAACAAATTCTTAGACATCCTACCTGAAGAATGGAATTACTTTTCTACAATCATAAGAAATTCGGGTACCATCAGAAGTATGTATCTTGTTAACCTGTATGGATCCTTGCTGAATGATGAGCAGTCAAGGCAACAGAAGAGAAATGCCTTGGAAATGTCTAAGAAAGGTGCAGCCTTTGTGGCCAGCGTGAGACAACCTGTAAGTCAGATGGGTGATGTGTTCACTCAACCTGATCAACAGGCTGATGATAAGGAGGAAGTGTCTGATGAGGAAGACAATGCAGATCTTGCTGAACTGGATGATGAGCAAATGATAGCCATGCTTGTCAAAAGGTTCAACAAGAAAAGGTTTGGAAGAAACATGCTGCAGGGAAGCTCAAATGCTGTTAAAAAGAAGGCATTTGATAAGACCAAAGCTGAGTGCTTCAAAGGTGGCAAACCTGGCCATATAGCTGCTGACTGTGTGTCAAAAGCTGTTGGTCAGTCATCCAAACCACACAAGACAAACAGGCATGATGGCTATAGGGTTAAGTACCTTATGGCTATGGCTAAGCTGAGGAAGTTGGAAAATTCAGTGGTTTCCAACCGGCAAAAGGGACTCATGGCAGAGACCTGTGACTAGGAGGAGTCTGATTCATCATCTGATGAAGAAGACAATCATTGTAACTAGTTTGAGTCTGTCTTAGACTAGTAACCATACTGTTGTATCTGACATCTCAGCTTGAACCATTCCGCATTCAAGCTTGTTTGTAATTAACAATTTGTTGATAATATATACACACATTGAGAAAATTGTGTGTAGTTTTTAATAGCTGTATTCACCCCCCCCCCTCTTACAGCTTAAGGCTATATACTTGGGATATCTTTTGGGACCTACATTCTCCTAGAATTCTGTCACTAGAAGACTGCAGAAACTTGACTTTCTTAATCGTATAGTTATTATTAGTCACCTTAGTTGATTTATCCTTATCAGATTCAGATACTGTTTCAGATGCTACCTCTGAATCGACTGGTTTATCAGTTTTATCATGTGGCTGAGGCACATAATTGTCATTGAAAGGTGGAGGACTCTCTTTATAACCTACTGATTTCTTAGACTGACGCTGAGCATCTAAGATTTTCCCAATATTTAGTGAAGAGTTCCTAAACTTTTCTAACTTACTATTTACCTCTAAAACTTTAACTCTTGATTCATCTAGCTCTACTTGCTTAGTCGTAAGTTCTTTGGTTAAAGCTTCAACATGCTCATACATAAGTTCTATCCTGACACATTGTTCACTTAATTTATCTTTTAGAACTATAACATCTTGAGCATCTGCTTTTAGCTTATTCCTAAGATCTTCTTTAATATCTAGGAGATTAGCATTATCCGATTTTAAGGATTCTATTTGAGCAGTTAGATTGTTATGTGTTTCTAGGACTAAGTTCAATCTATCATTGTAAGTAGCATATAAAGCACATAAATCATTGAATGTAGAAAAGTTCAGAATCACCTTTTTGTGATCTGATTCCACGTTAGCCATTTGTGTGGCAAACTCCAGAATCGTTTGATTGTCTGACTTCTCCACCAACACATGACTTGTATCATTCTGTTCGTTGTCCTCTGTTACTTCCTCTACTCCGTCATCCCCAGTCTCCGTAACTTCGACCATGAAGGCTCTAGCGTTCGACTCAGGATGAGAACTCTAATCGTAAGTCCCATCAAGTTGTCTGTCTGATGATACGTTTGTTAACAGACCAGCGATGTTCGCTTGATTACCCGAATTACCAGACTGATATCTTCCCTGAGATTGATTCTGATAGTTTTCAACTTTGGGTCGTTGACATTCTCGTGCAAAGTGTCCTAATTTCCATTCAGATTTCTGCCTGTTCGTTTCATGAACCTTTTGACCCGCTGAGTCACCATGCTCAATTTCCATATAAGATCCATTTCCTCCAAATCGTCAGGATCCACCTGATCGTACTCTTATTCCCATAATGCAGGATCGTTGATTTTTCCTTGTACACAATTTCCATATGCTGCAACAAACGAAGCAAAAATATTCAAATGAGTCTCGGCTGATTGTGCACTCATAGGCATCTTTGTGTACTGTTGAAAGTAGATGTTGAGTGAGTCGGTTTATCTTCCGGTTTGGAATACCCTATGAATGCCCGACTACTTGTGTCTTCTACCTCTACTGGGATAGATGCTTCACCCGTGAAGAAAGCTGTAGCTGTTTTCAGTTCATTAGCGATAGAGGGTTTTGTCTTGCCAAAATACATCTATGGATCTTGGACTTGATCATATTCCATCTCCTTCTTAAGTATCTGAAAGTTGTAAGCCCTCAGCGTACCAATAACTCCTTCGAGAGTAAGATTTTTGTATTTTTCTTCATCATGCTTTATAAGCGCTGTGTACATTTCCCACTTCGCAGGTAAAGCATCAAGAAGTTTCTTTATCTTCTCAATTTCACGATACTCGACATCGTGATTATCCAACTCTGTCAGTAAATGGTAGAATCTCGTTATTGTTTCATCCAGCTTTTCGGTTTACAATGCCTTGAAAATCGCGAACTGCTGTTTCATCATCTCTGTCCTACCTTTACGAACCCTCGGATTTCCCTCATACCTCTTCTCGAGAGCATCCCATAGCTCTTTAGAAGTACGGTGATTTCGTAAGGTGTGTAGAATCTCCTGAGGTAGTGCCATACGAATGATCGAAAATGCTCTGTTCTCGGCCACACAGAGTTTCTTGTCATCATCCTTCATTTTCTGATATGTCAACACTCTCTGACGAACCTCAAACTCTTGTGTAGGTGGAATTTATCCCTCATCGATACAAATCAACATTCGCATGTCATTGAACCGAGCAAAATCGAAAAACCTATCCTTCCACCAGTATTAGTCTTCCAACCTCATCAGTTTTGGCGGAGAATTTGCCTTGCCAACCTCGTGGTCCATTTCTATAAACTTTTGCAAACTAGTCATCCTTTCGAAAGTTTTTGTATTCGAACTTAGGTAATTTAATTTAAAATTAACCCTTCCGAACTTAGGTAAGTTCGAACTAGTTTAAGATTAAATTCGTTTGAAATTAAATTCGAAATTGATTAAGTTCGAAATCAACAAATCCGAAGGTCTGACAAGTTCGAGATTTCTAACAAATTTGAGATCTGACCAATTCGAATGCTAGCAAGTTCGAATCTCAGCCAAAACCGAATGAATCCCTAAGCAAGTTCGAGAGGAGCGTATTTTCTGACAAGTTCGAATTTTCTGACAAATTCGAATAAACCCTAATATCCCCTATGTTCGAGCGCCGCAAGTTCGAGAAACGGCCAAAAGTTCCTTTTTCCAAGTTTTCAGTTTAAACCAAAGTTCTTAGGATTAAAAACTTTGCTTTCGACTAAAATAATGAACTAATGTGAACTTTTCTTCTTTATCTTACTTGTATAACTCGAAAAACTGATTAAAAATGCGATTTTTCCGTCCAAAACGTCAAGAAACCAAGAATGTTGAATATGAACACGAACAACACCCTTATGGCTCTGATACCCCTTGTAAGGTCACCTACCTACAGATCGTATGTTGACGCAACGCCGTCCGACGAGTGCGGAATCCTCGTTAGCGGTTTGTCGGAATGATCACCCACACAAAACACGAAGACACACACGATGATAGACGCAAACTAAAACATCCCGACACGTGATTCACTCCAAGAACACACAAAAACGCCTCTGCAAGTTCGTAATCGCCCTTAGCCTTAATTCTGCAAAAGTCGTTAATCAAAACTGATTAAACCTTAATTATAGGCATCAGATTCGAACTTGCCTTGGACAACTTCAAGA
Source organism: Centrapalus pauciflorus (assembly GCA_020465985.1). Lineage (NCBI taxonomy): Eukaryota > Viridiplantae > Streptophyta > Magnoliopsida > Asterales > Asteraceae > Centrapalus > Centrapalus pauciflorus. The sequence goes on along the minus strand of JAANYP010007004.1, from coordinate 103,066 downwards.
AGGCCCAAGCCCACGAACTTGTCCACCATAAGTTCGAATCAGGCCTTTGAACTTATTCTAGAGCTTATGCTTGAACTTATCTTTGAACTTATGTTTGAACTTAACTTTGAACTTATGTTTGAACTTATTGTAAAACATTAATTACAACGAAGTTCAAACATATATACAATCAATATGAAACATATAACAAACATATAACAAACATATATCAAACATGTATTAATATGCAATTACGAACATTTGTACTAATACAAAATATCGTCTATACTTAGACTGCTACGTCACTTACGATGCACTAACACCATGCAAGAAAGGCAAACAGCACAAGAAGTCACACAAGTCAAAGACTCAGAACTCGATAGCTTCCACCTTCGATTTGTTGCATATGGATCTCTTCGGTCCAATCAACAAAAGGAGCATAGGTGAGTTGGTATTGTTTAGTTATCACTTATGATTACTCACATTTTTCTTGGGTTTTCTTTTTTAGGTACAAAGGACGAAAGAGCTGGAAAGTTGATTGGGTTCTTAGCTGTGACACCCTTCCCACAATAACCACCATAATACACCCAGGATCACCAAACATAAAATTACATAATGATCTGAAAGCTTAATAATATTGCAGAAGCATTAAAGTACATAAAATTACAACATCCCAAATGTATTACAACATTGGTCCCATAGTACATTTACCGACTGAGTAGTATTAAATCTTCCAAGACTTCACAAACGACCTAACTATAAGGTCCAACAGCAGATTTCCCTTTTCCTGTAAAAAAATGTCAACAACTGAGGGGTAAGCAAAACTTAGTGAATACCAATGATTTTACACATTCCACAAATCTTTATGATGCCCCCAAGAGTAACACCGACAACACATACCGTATACTCCCTACATACTCAGAGTAAGAAACCCGATCCGCAGCTCCTTCGAGATGACACTCGGCATAAGAAAAACCAACCATCTGAGGCAAACATAACATCGAGGATGACCTACTGCTTATCCTGACCACAGAGGTGTCAAACTCTTGGTCATATAGCACAATAACATCAGAATACAGATGCGACCCGCATGTCCATCAATAAGATGCACAACAAAGAAACGGACATGCAACAAGAAAGAATGTGCATCAACATATACGCAAGTTAGTAGAATGCCAAATGAAAGTTAAATAACATGCCTCAGCAGGAAAAGCAAACATAAAGCAAATGTGGACATGTGAAAATCAAAGGTACTCACAGTGGGTGCGTTAATTAACTTTAATCAATATTATTTCTCCTCGGGATTTCGACCGGATTCACAAAGTACCCCACTGTGAGTTAAATAGCACCACAAGGGACCTGTTACATTTCCATAAGGAGAACATATCACATACATGTTCGAGCATCAATTTGTACACTTAAAAGTATTACAACGTTCGAAACCGTCATCCAAAACTCACGTTTAAAATCCATTATTTGGTGTGTTATTATTTCCAAATAACCCTTCATTATATACCTTAATATAGTACAAAAGATATCCCAAAAGTGTAATTAATTATCCATAAATTCGAATCCTTAAAACCCCATCTGAATTACACATGAACTGCAGCCAACTCGCCGAGTTGAGTTCCGAATTTCGGATCCTCGGCTGGATTTCGGACCCATCCGAGTTCGGGTCTCATCCGAATTCGGGTCCCAACCGAATCCGAATCCAACTCTTGTTAATTTTGAAGATTTTTCAAGTGTTCTTGGCAACTCGCCGAGTTCACCCTAGAACTCGCCGAGTTCACCAGCAGATATGCATGTCACAAATTACGGATTTTATACTAAAATTTGCCAAACTCAAATCTAACAACATGCAATCCATACATTTGATATATTATTATATATTGAGTGTTTTTGGTCCATTTTCCATAACAATAACATCCAAATTCGTCCAGATTGGACCAAAAATGAGTAAAAACCCCAAGAACTCAAAAACTCACAAAATTTCAGATTTATTACCTTTTTAGGACGAATCAAAGCACGATTCTTGTTTCCAATCCTTCAGGGAACTTCAATTGATGATTCTCAACTTAAATTTCCTTTTATTCTTGAAGATTTCCAGATTTTATCAACGAATTTGTCTCCAATTAATCGATTTTCAGCAGAGATTTAGAGAGACAGAGAGAGGCGAGAGTGTGTGTGTAGAGTTTTTAGAGAGAGAGAGAGAGTTTTGTTGAAATGAAAGACTTTGAGTCTTTTAATCCCATTTTTCAACTTTGGCACATTTAGCCCCTCCACTTATCTGGTTTCATTAAATACTGATTTCCCACCTAATTTTTTTTTCATCACCAACATTTTTAATTCATCATGCTTAAATATACTATTGAGATTCACAAATTTCTTAAAGTAGCAACCAACTTTAAATTTTCCTAATACAATACCCACTTTTAAATATCCGGATACATATTCATTTTTCATAATCCAACTTTATTATAGGATATCCAACTAATTATTCTAAATTACATTAATTTAGTTTTAAGGATGTTACAACATGGGCTCCACCAAGCTCAAACTTCCAACGTACAAGCAGCATCTCTATCTCTTTGCTTCTTAACTTCTTTACTTTGGTATCTAAGACACACTCCGGCTCTTCCACATATCGGAGCCTTTCGTCAATTTGCAGCTCAGTATGATCAGCCCAGTCCTCATTACCAGTAGTAAATGACTTTCTGAGATTCCCCACATGGAACACTGGATGTATGCCTGACATCTTTTCAGGCAACTCCAAACGGTATGATTGATTTCCGAGTTTCTCTATTATTCTGAATGGTCCAACGAATCTTGGAGCTGATTTTCCTCTTTTCACGAATCGAGTAACACCTCTCATAGGTGATACTTTTAAATAAACCCAATCATTCACATCAAAACTGATCGGTTTGTGCCTCCTATCATGATAGCTTTTATGTCGATCCTGGGCCGCCTTCATATTCTGTCTTACAAGCTGTATATTCTCATTCGTTTCCTGAAGCAATGCAGGCCCAGCAGTAGGTGTTTCTCCAGTTTCTCTCCAACATGTAGGAGTCCTACATCTTCTCCCATATAAGGCCTCAAACGGCGCTTTCTTTATTTTAACATGATAACTAGTGTTATACGATAATTTCATCGAAGCAATTGATCTTTTCAGTTGGTACTTAAATCCAAAATACATGATCTCATCATATATTCCAATGTGAAAATAGTCCATTCATTTTGACTACCTGTCGGGGTCGGTAAGCTGAACTCATAGCTATTTGTGTGCCTAATCCCACTTGTAAAGCAAACCAAGAGTGGAAAATGAAACGACTCTTCTAATCAGACATAATCGATTCTGGATTACCATAAAAAATAATTAACTTTACTCACGCAAATCTGTGCAAGTCTTTCCAGCAATAATTTTCTCGAGTTGTAATATAAAGTATACCGAATTAATCAAATTGTCTACAATCCAACAATCGTAGAAAACTTCTTATTTATGTAACAGTGTGAGACGGCTTCCAAATTCTCAATAGTTCCAACAACTTCTCAAGTGTATAACATGTTCTCCTTTAAATTTAGAGTACTCCAGGATATCGTCAATAACTACAATTACCGATTTATCCAACATCGGTCTACAAACCTTATTCATAAGTTCTTTGAAACAGCTGGGGCGTTGGTTATCCCAAATGACATAACGGGATACTCGTAATGCTCATAACTAGTCTTGAAAGTCGTTTTCAGTACGTCCTCCTTTCGGGTTTTCAACTATTGAAACCACGAACATAAATCAATCTTTGAAGAATAACCAACCCCATGCAACTGATCAATAATCATCAATTCCCGGCAGCGGATACTTATAGTCATTTTGTTCAAATCACGTTAATCTATGCACATTCTCATTGTGACATCTTTTGCTTCATAAACAATATCGGGCTCTCCATGGCAAAGAACTCAATCTAACGAAGCCCCTATCTGACAACTCTTGAACTTGCTTCATCATCTCTTACCTTTCGGTAGGTGCAAGATGGTACGAATAACAAGCTATTGGAGAAGCTCCAGGGATCAAGTCAACACAGAATTTTTACTTGTCTTTCAAGTGGCACACCAGACAAGTCTTCCAGAAACACATATGGAAAAAGTTGGGACAACAGGCGCATCGGCCGCATTTTTCACTTCAGTCTTGGCATCAATAGCACATACCAAACAAGACTCACAGCCCTAAGCAATCAGCTTTCGGGACCTAACAATCATCAACAGACATTGATCCCCACTTCTCCTATCCCCATATATACAAATCTCTCGCCCCTCCGGCGTAGTTATATTTATTATTCCCTTATTGCAACCTACATGGGTCTCTTCACATATACGCAACCAGTTTATTCCAATTATTATATCAAATCACCAATCTCTATTGGAATCAAGTCAAGATTGATGACTACCTCTTCAATCACTATAATACAAAAAGGATACACATGATCTACTTTAACCATGGTGTTACTTAGCAGTTTCAATCTTAATCACAATGGACAACTTAGAACACATCATTAACATTGTTGAACAAAAGTAGTATATACAAATAATCGGTGGACACCAAAATCAAACACTACTCATGACCACCTCTGGGTCCTCCTTAGATTCTGGATCGTAGTATTAGACTTTTCTTTGTTGTATAAGCATATTTCATTAGTGTCCAAAGTCTCTTTAAACTTTTTATGTTCGATCAAATCTCCATTTCATTAAGTATTATATCCCCCTTCCGATCAATTATACTTCACATACATTTCTTACTTTACACTTCGCATTGTATATTTCAATTTCTCTTCTAAAAATAACATGTATTTTCCATGTGTTATCATACCGTCGTATGCTTTCCCCATAATTTTTAGATTTGTTTTCCTCATATAATATTCATATGTACCAATATTGAAACAGTCTCCTTGATTCCAACTACATCAAAATTCTCATGAACAGTTCGTATCCTGTTGTTCTTAACCACAAACTTTTTAAGCTTTAAAATAACAACACAAATTTATCATATATCTTCCCTAAATAAATTTTGATGCCATTTGCTTTTATGATAACCATGACTAGTTGTTATCAATCCTTCAAACATATCGTATATAAGACTAATAAAATTAGTTTCAATTCTTTAACCCATTATGGTCAAACTTAAACTTTATTACAACTTCTAAACTCGTTCATAAATTCCAAGATATCTATAGCATCTTGTCCAATTTAAAGCTTCAACCATCTTGGCTATTCATATAATGCCTATTTATATACTTGAGTGTTCTTATTCACGATCATAATTATACTTATATTAGTAACAAAATTTCATATCACTCAAGCTCATGCTAATTCTTTGGTTGAAATCTGCAAGTTCTACTAAAATGGCCCACTTTTCCACAATTATAGCAAGCATCAGCCTTCCTTGGACATTTATTATCCTTATGTCCAAATTGGTTACAATGTCGACATCTTTTACACCTATTACGTTTATTTGTCCTTGACATCAAATACATTCCATTTAGTTCATCTCCTCCAGAATTTGCGATCTTTCCGATAGCTCTTTCTTCATGATCAACATGAGGTACAATATCAGGCTCACCATATTGCCTACTAAACAACAACTTGAATTGTTCCCAACTAAAGGAAGTAATCAATTCTGATCCCAATTCTGTTTCCCAATAGTTCCACCATTTCTTGGCTTGTCCAATCAATTGATCCTTAACCAAATATACCTTGTACTCATCCTTACAATTCATCTCCAGAAAAATCTGTTCCATAATTGTAATCCATATTTCTGATTCCTCAATTCTCAGAGATCCAGAGAATGTTAGTGGTTGCCAGTCTTTGAATGATCTAATTACATAGTTCATGTAACTCTCATTAATTCCGGTTTCATAGTAAATCTTTTCCTTGCCCTTGTCTTTACGTTTCACATTATTTCTAAGGTTTACGTCATCCATAATATAATTTCTTTCAAGTTCCCTCTTTTCTTTTCTCTTGTCTTCCTTTCTTTTAGCTTTGACCTCATCTCGAGCCCGAAACTGATCTTGAATCATTCTGTTTTGTTCTGCCATTATTGATAGCATCATTTCCCTTGTTTCTCGTGGCGTCATTCCTCCTCCAGACATATTATAGAAAATCTAAACATGTAAATCATTTAGTGATCCCATCACATGGTTAACTACGCATGTTGTCTCCTATGAAAGTCACTTTCCTATAAGCACTAGATCTTATCCTATCTTAGTTCAGATCATCACTTATAATCACTCCATGTCATCACTTAATGTTTGAGACCAAGACCTCACGGACACTTGAATCTCAAACTACAGCTCTGATTCCATTCGCTGTGACACCCTTGCCACAATAACCACCATTACAATACACCCAGGATTGATCACCAAACATAAAATTAGATAATGATCTGAAATCTTAATAATATTGCGGAAGCATTAAAGTACATAATAAAAATAATACAAATGTTTTAAACACCCTACGGTGCTACAAGGTTTCAAGTCTAAGTCTACATACTCAAAAGTTATTACAACATCCCAAATGTATTACAACATTGGTCCCATAGTACATTTACTGATTGACTAGTATCAAACCTTCCAAGACTTCCCAAACGACCTAACTAGAAGGTCCGGCAACGGATTTCCCTTTTCCTGTACAAAAATGTCAACAACTGAGGGGTAAGCAAAGCTTTGTGAATACCAATGATTTTACACATTCCACAATCCTAATCATGCCCCCCAAGAGTAACACCGACAACACATACCGTATACTCCCTACGTACTCAAAGTACGAAACCCGAGCCGTAGGTCCTTCGAGATGACACTCGGCATAAGAAAAACCAACCATCTGAGGCAAACATAACATCGGGGATGACCTACAGCCTATCCTGACCACAGAGGTGTCAAACTCTTGGTCATATAGCACAGTAACATCAGAATACAGATGCGACCCGCAGGTCCATCAATAAGATGCACAACAAAGAAACGGACACGCAACAAGTAAGAATGTGCATCAACATATACGCAAGTTAGTTGAATGCCAAATGAAAGTGAAACAACATGCCTCAGCAGGACAAGCAAACATAAAGCAAATGCATATATGTGAGAAAAAGGTACTCACAGTGGGTGCGTTAATTAAATTTAATCAATATTATTTCACCTTGGGATTTCGACCGGATTCACAAAGTACACCACTGTGGGTTAAACAACACCACAAGGGACCTTTTACATTTCCATAAGGAAAACATATCACATACATGTTCGAGCATCGATTTGTACACTTAAAAGTATTACAACGTTAGAAACCGTCATCCGATACTCACGTTTAAAATCAATTATTTGGTGTTTTATTACTTCCAAATAACCCTTCATTATATACCTTAATATCCAAAAGATATCCCAAAAGTGTAATTAATTATCCATAAATTCGGGTCCTTAAAACCCCATCCGAATGACACATGAACTGCACCCAACTCACCGAGTTGGTCCAGGGAACTCGCCGAGTTGAGGTCCGAATTTCGGATCCTCGGCCGGATTTCGGACCCATCCGAATTACTTTACCCATCCGAGTTCGGGTCTCATCTAAGTTAGGATCCAACTCTTATGCAATTTTGAAGATTATTCAAGTGTTCTTCGCAACTCGCCGAGTTCACCCTAGAACTCGCCGAGTTCACCAGAAGATATGCATGTCGCAACTTACGGATTTTATACTAAAATTTGCCAAACTCAAATATAACAACATGCAATCCATACATTTGATATATTATTATATATTGAGTGTTTTTGGTCCATTTTCCATAACAATAACATCCAAGTTCGTCCAGATTGGACCCAAAATGAGTATAAACCCCAATATTCTAAAACTCACAAAATTTCAGATTTATTACCTTTTTAGGACGAATCAAAGCACGATTCTTGTTTCCAATCCTTCAGGGAACTTCAATTCATGATTCTCAACTTAAATTTCCTTTGATGCTTGAAGATTTCCAGATTTTATCCACGAATTTGTCTCCAATTAATTGATTTTTAGCAGACATTTAGAGAGAGAGAGTCGAGAGAGAGAGAGAGAGAGTGTGTGTGTGTGTGTGTGTAGAGTTTTTAGAGAGAGAGAGAGAGTTTTGTTGAAATGAAATACTTTGAGTCTTTTATTCCCATTTTTCAACTTTGGCACAGTTAGCCCCTCCACTTATCTGGTTTCATTAAATACTGATTTCCCACCTAATTTTTTTTTCATCACCAACATTTTTAATTCAACATTTTTTTTCATCACCAACTTTAAATTTTCCAAATACAATACCCACTTTTAAATATCCGGATACATATTCATTTTTCATAATCCAACTTTATTATAAAATATCCAACTAATTACTCTAAATTACAATAATTTAGATTTAAGGATGTTACATTAGACCAAGCCGAAAACTCATACGGGACGAGGGTAAAACGTATCAGGAGTGATAATGAAACTGAATTTAAAAACACAGTAATTGGTGTATAATTGCTATCCAAAGGAATAGTGCATCAATTTAGTGCACCTTATGAGGCACAACAAAATGGGGTGGCAGAATGTAAGAACAGGACTTTGATTGAGGCAACAAGGACAATGCTCTCAGATTCAAAGCTTCCTACCATGTTTTGGGGGGAGGCAGTGAATACCGCATGTCATGTTTTAAACCGGGTCCTTACTGTAAAATCACTAAACAAAACCTGTTATGAAGTTCAGAATAAATGACCACCTAATTTAACTGGCTTTGAACCGTTTGGGGTACCGTGTACTTTATTGAAAACAAAACATCAACCAAAGTTTGGTGAAAAGGCTGACAAGGATACTTCCTAGGTTATGTCCCTAACTCACCAAACAATAGGGTTTTTAACAAAACAAATGGTACGTAGATAATGAAACAGCCGAAGCCATAATGGAGGATGAAGAAGAGAAGGTAATATTGAAGGTATACGATCCGTTCCACCTTGTCAACTTATCCAAGGATGACCTGCAGAAGCTTAATGATCAGCCAATTTTCTTTCATGAAGGCTGGAGATCTGAAGGCAGGAAGTTCCAGAAGGTTGTAAAGGTTTGTGTAGAACAGGGATTGTATGCTAGTAGCATTTTGAATAGGCCTAGTACTTAAACTAATTGAATATCTAGTTAGAAGCTATCATCAAGGGGGAGTCTGTTAGTGCATCCTGTGTGACGATAGCAGTCTAACTGTAGATAGTTCTTTTGTAATAGTTCAGGCTTCGTAATTACCAGTTAATACTCATGTTTGATATTGGTTATATATGTTGGATCTTGTTTGTGATTGATGTTTACTTAAGTTCAAAGATAAGTTCAAAAATAAGGTAAATTCAAAGATAAGTTCAAACATAAGTTCAAAGACAAGTTCTAGAATAAGTTCAAATCCAGGTTCGAACTTATTGGTGGACAAGTTCGTGGGCTTGGGCCTTCACGAACTTGTCTGGACCAAGTTCGAACTTAAGGCTTATAGTTAAGATGTAATCAGTGTTAATTAAGGATCTTTGCAGAGATTAGCGTTCAGAGCGACTACGAACTTGTGAGCATTTGCAGAGTGTTAGAAGTGAGTTTTTGTAGAGATTCACGTGTCGGGACGTTCGTCGTTACGTCTATCATCGTGTTAGTTTCCGGTTTTTGTGTGCGTGATCGATCCGCCAAGCCCCTAACGAGGATTCCGCACTCGTTGGACGGTGTCGCGTCAAGATCGGATCCGTACGTAGGTGACCCTACACAAGTATAACCTAATTAGTGGTCATTAACAATTAATCAAAGTGATTAACAATGTTCATAAGGAAATTCAACTCAATTAGAATCAATTTCATTGGTGCGATGAATAGACAAATATATTAATCCGATCGAATTACGATATGATGGATTAATTCAACTAAGTACGTAATTAAATAATGATAGTGACACTAATCATACAATAATACACTTACTTAACATTAATTATGCAAGACTAAAACAATTTATTAAAACAATGCATCCAAAAGTATTTATGAATTCCAAATAAAGGGAAATACAAGAATACATTTCTAAATACTTTTATACAAAAAATACATGAGAAATACCACCTATAGGCCGGCCACCTCTAGTACAATTACTAGATGTTGACTTTAATATTTTATTACAAAACTCATTTCTACTTTAAACATAATCATTTTGTTTAAAAGTGCACGCAACTTCCATCCCTTTCATCATTTCACCACATTTATTCATCTATAAATAGAGACCAAATCCTCATTCATTTCAACACCTTCACAACACCAAAAACTCTCTTCTTTCTCTCCCAAAATTCCGGCCCTAGTCATATACACAACCAAAGATTGTGTTTTTCTTTGTTCTTCAAGAAATTCAAGTGTTCTTGGTTCAACTTTTTCAAAAGTTTCAACTTCTACTCATTTTCATTTTCCTAGCACTTCAAAGTAAGTAAATACTAACTTATTGCCTCTTATATTTATATTTATATAAGTCTTGCATAATATATATAATCACCAACAACAAGTTTCATAAAAAACTTAAGTTTATAAATCTCTAGTTTTGTTTTAAAGTTGTTTTCTTCAAATGTGTTTATAAATACATAAACACATCATGTATGTGTAAATATTATGAAAACAAGTTGTATATATGTGTTTTATAACCCTTTATACAAATAGTTTTTGAATAAACAACAAGAATCACAAGTTGTTTCATGTTTATAAAATCTAGATTTTCGACCGAAATGTTACGTCGACTTTGAAAAATCATAACTAATTAATAACTTAATGAAATGAGTTGATTCTTGTCTCAAAAGTTAGATCTATGTCTTAAATAATAATATGGAGATTTTCATAATTTAATATGGAGTTCAGAACCCCCAGATATTATTTGGGAACCCGAAAGTTTGACAGCGCAAAAATGGCCAACATAGGGTTTTTAACGAGCTTTTTCCCTAACCTTAGCACCTCGAAAAATGGTTGTTCTTGACTTTCAAAATTATTTGTATATAGTAGTTTGATGTCTAAGAACACTAAAGCCTATATCGTTTTGGAACTTAGTCAAAAACAGCCTCAAAGTAGGCCGAAAAACCTTAAAAAGCTGGAAAATTATATATATATAAACTTGACGTTTTAAGTGGGTTTTACTTATAAACTTGTAATGTTGGTGATTTAAGACATAAAAACCTTTATACATGCTACATTTTCATATGGTCACAGAAACTACTTCGTTTCTATTATGTATGACACATGTGGTTCCGTCAGCCCTCAAATAATGAACCGTTAGTTACATTTTTATGTAAGCGCGAATACATTATGGATAAATCTATCGGGGTTAATGTCCCCCCATAGGTTGGTCGCTCCAACTGCTAAGGGGTGCATTTTTTTTACATTACGGTATTTTGTATGGGAATACTGCACAGGGCAAACTCATAATTAATTTTCGGTTGCATGATGGTTTTCATCTAATACATAACATGAAATTTATGATTTTAAAAATTCAAACTCAACTGTTGATGTCCATACAAGTCATATTTACGTGTAAACCTATGAACTCACCAACATTTTGTTGACGTATTTTAGCGTGTATTTTCCAGAAATTAATGCACATACTCTGCATCGGAAGTATTTCAAGGCTTCCGTACTTTTGGAGTCGCATATATTTTCAAACCATCGGAGATGTTGGTACACCCTGTGTGACGATAGCAGTCTAATCGATTATGATTTAGGTAATATTCTGAGTTAACCAGTATTTTGATATATATGTTTAATATGTGTTTGTCTGTTATTGATTGTGTGTTTGAACTTGATGTAACATATTACAAGAAGTTCAAACATAAAGGTCAAAGATTATGTCAAGCATAAGTTAAAACATAAGTTTCATCACTTAAGTGTTTAAGTGTATTGGCTAGATTCGAATAGGTTAAGGATGGCATTCGAATCTGTGATAGATTCGAATGTATCCTTAGATTCAAAGTGTTAGCCGTTTTTCGAGTTTGCGGCGCTCGAATCTATAGGGGTAATTAGGGTTTCACTTTAGTCTCGAGTCTAACCTAAATACGCTCCTTTCGAGTCAATTTCAGAGGTTTTCGAATCTACTCGTTTCGAATCTGTTGCTTCATTCGAATATGATCTCGAGTCTAGTTTAGTTTCGAGTTTATTTCGAGTCTAGAATTGCTTCGAATCTGGTGTTTCGAATCTGGTGAATTTCGAGTTTGCTGACCTTCGAATCTAAGGACCATAGACTGTAAGGATATCTCGAATCTGACATAATTTCGAATCTAATTGAATTTTAAAACTTAATCGATTTTAATCCCAAAAGATTTACCCTTAATTATTTTCGAATCTACCTAGATTCGAAAAAGTTAGTCTAAATCAGTTTCGAATTAAATTAATTAAGTTCAAATTCAATTTCGTTAGAAAAGATGTCAAATCTTCAGAAATTCTTAGAAATGGACCACGAGGTTGGGAAGGCAAACGCCCCGCCTAAGCTGATGAAGGTCGAGGATTATTACTGGTGGAAGGACCGATTTACCGATTTCGTACGGTTCAATGATATGCGCATGTGGGTGTGCACAGATGAAGGGTATATTCCACCGGTATCTGAAGTTGAAGGCCGTCAAAAGGTCTTGTCATACCAGATGATGAAGGAGGATGACAAGAAACTTTTTGAAGCTGAAAACAAAGCTTTTTCTTTAATCCGAATGGCGTTACCGCAAGATATTCTACACACATTCCGGACTCAGAGGACATCAAAAGAACTTTGGGAGTCGCTTGAGAAGAGGTGTGAGGGAAATCCTCGGGTTAGGAGAAAGCGTACAGAGCTGTTAAAACAACAGTTCGCAATCTTCAAGGCGTTAAAGGATGAACAACTGGATGACATCATCACCCGGTTCTATCATCTATTGACAGAACTTGAGAGCCACGGGATTGAGTTTACCAATACTGACAAGAACAACAAGCTTCTTGATGCTATACCAGCCAAATGGGCTATGTACGTGGCAATGATAAAGATGAATGAAGACAAGTACTACACTCAATCTCTGGACGATATAGTGGGAACGTTGAAGGCATATCACTTCGAGCTCCTGAAGACTGAGACTGATTATGAGCAAGTCCAGAATCCAGCAATGTATTTTGGAAAGACGTCAAAATCTTCAGCAGCAGCAGAACCGAAGTCTGCTACAGCGTTTTTCTCTGGAGAAACGTCATCGCCACCAGAGTCCGAAGACTCACTGAATCGCGCGTTCTTAGGGTTAGGAAGATCGGAAGAACCGCAACCTCAAGTCCAACAGGCATCGACCAGTCAGAGCTATTCGAAGATGCCCATGAGCGCAAAGTCAGCGGAAGAGCATCTGAATCTACTTGCTTCGTTTGTGGCCGCTTATGGAAATTGTGTTCAAGGGAAGATCAACGATCCGGCTCTTTGGGATGAAGATTACGATCAGGTCGACCCTGATGACTTAGAGGAAATGGATCTTAATGGCAACTGGCCATGGTGACCCAGAGGGTTAAAAGATTCATTAAGAGAACTGGGAGGAATCTGCAAATGAACAACAAAGGGATAGGATTTGATAAGTCTAAGGTCAAATGCTACAACTGTCAGGGATTGGGACATTTCGCCAGGGAGTGTCAAAGACCGAAGGTAGAATCATACCAAGGACAGAATCAGCATCAAGGACAGTACCAAAATCAGTCCCAACAGAGATACCTTCCGAGTTCTAAGTCTGGTCAAGCCAATCTAGCGGGTCTAATATCCAATGTCACTTCTGACAGACAGCTAGATGGTACTTATGACTGGAGTTCACATCCGGAGTCCAATGCTAGAGCTTTCATGGCTGAAGTTACGGAAAATGGTTGTGAAGAGGATGAGCAGACCACAAGGGACAGCAGTCCGATGTGGGTAGAGAAAGCGAATGATCAGACCGTGCTGGAGTTTGCTGCTCAGATGGCCAACGTGGAATCTGACAACTCAAAGGTTAGTCTTTCTGATTCTCCATTTCGTGAATTATGTGCCTTATGTGTTAGTTCTAACGATAGGTTAAATCTAGTTTTAGACTCACATAAGACCATAGCTGCTCAAAATGAAAATTTAAAAATTGAAAATGCTAGCCTAAATGATATAAAACAAGATTTAAAAGAAAAGCTTAAGGCTGATGCTCAAGACGTAATCGTTCTAAAAGACAAACTGAGTGAGCAGTGTGTTAGGATAGAGCTTATGTATGAGCACGTAGAAGCCTTGACCAAAAGTCTGAAAGATAAGGACATAGAGCTAGCCGAGACCAAAGTTAAGGTAGCAGAGGCAAATAGCAAGCTGGAAAAGTTTAGGAATTCGAGCCTAAACCTAGGGAAAGTCTTAGATGCCCAAAGACAGTCTAAGAAGCCTGTAGGTCTAGGTTTTCACGAAATTCCTCCACCGTTCAATGCAAACTATGTGCCTCAGCCTCAGGAGAAAACTGACAACTCAGTAGACTTAGAGGACCTACCTGAACCGACACCTGAGCCTACAGTAGAAAATACACCTAAGGTGACTGACTCAACTGTCAAGGTCAAGAAAGTGAAATTTGTGTCTTCCTCCAGTGAAACACCTGCAGGAAAACAGAAGATTTCATGGGCTGACCAGGTCGAAGAGTCAGACACAATAGATGTACCAAAGGAAGTAGACACTAGTGAGACACCTAGATCTAAGGGAACAAACAAAAAGTCCATAGATAAGATGTCTTGCTTTAGATGTCACGAGAAAGGGCATGTTGCTTCTCACTGTCCACTTAGGAAAGCCGATGTTACCCCTAAGACAGTGAATCCAACACCTGTCAAGCCCTCAACCACTGTGGCAAGCAGCAGTAGTTCTCAACCTACCGAGAAAACTGTGCAGGCCGCACCCAAACAAGTTGTGAAAAACACACCGGTTAAGGTTGGACCAAAGGAAGTGATTAGGACAAATTCACCGAATCGTGTCATTAATCAATCTAGGTCAGCACCACAACAAGTCTATAGGAGCACAACACCTAGCAGGTCACACACTCCAGTTCGGTCTCACACTCCAGTTAGACAGTACGCACCGGTAAGAGCTCAGGGATCACAGTCAGAAATGGCATATAATAGGAATTATTCTAGAGCTCCACAACAAATGCCTACACCAACGCAAAGAGTGAACTTAAATTACTCGGCACCACAACAGAATTCAGTTCAAAGGCCCAAGTCACCTGAAAGGCGAGATGGGTACTTGAAAGAGTTCACGTATGTGGACGAGAATGGTATTACCAAGTCAGTCATGGCTTGGGTTCCCCGTGATAACTAACCTATTTTCTTTCATGTGCAGGAGATAACTACCGGTCCAAACAACAAGTGGTTCGTCGACAGTGGTTGCTCCAGGCACATGACGGGGGAAAGAAGTCTTCTCACAGACTTCAAGGGGGGTAATAGGGGATTCGTATCATTCGCGGGTAACAAGGGTGGAAATATCACTGGAACTGGAGAAGTCACTAATGGGACGATTACTTTGGATCAAGTTTATCACGTTGATAAACTGGTTCATAATCTCATTAGTGTATCTCAAATCTGTGATAAGAAGAACTCGGTGTTATTTACTGACACTGAGGCGTTAGTGCTGAAGCCTGGATTCAAGATACCTGAAGATTGGATATTGATGCGGGCGCCAAGGAAGAATGACTTGTACATGCTCGATATGAACAAGCCAGATACTTCGATGGGTCCGATCTGCTTACTATCAAAAGCTTCGGAGACGGAATCCGTACTGTGGCACAGACGCATGGCTCACCTGCACCTAAGGAAGATGAATTACATAACGAAGAATGGATTGGTGCAGGGTGTGCCATTGAAGAGTTTTCAGTTCGAGGACAAGTGTCTACCGTGCATGAAGGGCAAACAGCATAAAAAGACACACAAGTCCAAGAAACAAAATTCAATCGCCTCAACATTCGATTTGTTGCATATGGACCTTTTCGGACCTATCAACAAAAGGAGTATAGGAGGTAGTTGGTTTTGCTTAGTTATCACCGACGATTACTCACGTTTTTCTTGGGTTTTCTTTTTAGGTACGAAGGACGAGACGCTGCAAAGCTCATCGGGTTCTTGGACCAAGTGGAGAACTCATACGGAACTAGGGTTAAACATATTCGTAGTGATAATGGGACTGAATTCAAAAACACTGTAATTGGTGTATATTGCCTATCAAAGGGCATAGTGCATCAATTCAGTGCACCATATGAACCTCAACAGAATGGGGTGGCCGAACGTAAAAATAGAACTTTGATTGAGGCTGCAAGGACTATGCTTTCGGATTCAAAGCTTCCTACCATGTTTTGGGGGGAGACAGTGAATACCGCGTGCCACATTTTAAACCGAGTCCTTACAGTCAAATCATTGAACAAAACATTCTATGAAATTTTGAATAAACGGCCACCTAACTTAAGTGGATTCGAACCGTTTGGAGTACCATGCACACTTTTAAGAACAAAACATCAACCGAAGTTTGGTGAAAAGGCTGACGAAGGATATTTCCTAGGTTATGTGCCAAACTCACCAAACAAACGGGTTTTTAACAAAACGAATGGTACTGTGGAGATTGTGTATAATATTGAAGTCACAAGTTATACACATGAACCCCAAACTGGTCCGGAATGGTTATTTGACTATGATAAATTGTTTGAGTCATTTAACATTCCTTTGGATGATACTGCAGGTACAATCGAAAAAGACATGGCGACGTTGCACCTAAATGACGAAGGCCAAATCTTTCCGAGGACCACGTTCGAATCTACATCCGAGCCTACTGCGACTGTAGATGGGTCTCCAGAAGTTGCTGATCAAGAGGCACCTACCACTGAGAATCAGACTCAAGCATCGAGTTCCAACTCTGAGGAAAATGTCCGTGAGGAGGAAAATGTTGAAGCTGAGCCTATTCCCCCATTAGGTGAAATAGGATCCAACTTAGGAGATAATCTAAGAGTTGATGATATAGAGACCTCTAGGATTAACAAGAACCATCCAATAGAAAGCATCATAGGAAATCCTAACGAGGGTGTGAGGACTCGGAGTAGTGTAAATAACAACACTGTGTTGTTGTCGATGATAAACGACTCCGAGGCATATCACACATGTCTCTATTCTTGTTTCATATCGCAAGTAGAGCCTAAGAATGTGCAAATGGCACTTAAGGACAACTCCTGGGTTGAAGCGATGCAGGAAGAACTTTTGCAATTTAGGAAACTAGAAGTGTGGGAGTTAGTTCCGTTACCTCGAGGGGAAATAGCAATAGGAACCAAATGGGTTTTTAAGTGCAAAAGAGACGATCGAGGTATAATCACGCGCAACAAGGCGAGGTTAGTTGTAAAGGGTTTCAACCAAGAGGAGGGAATCGATTACAACGAGGTTTTTGCACCAGTAGCAAGGCTGGAAGCCATTAGGTTGTTTCTAGCGTTTGCCTCCTTCAAAGGCTTTAAGGTATATCAGCTAGACGTTAAGAGTGCCTTTCTATATGGGAAGGTGAAGGAGTTGGTGTATGTAGAACAACCGCCCGGATTTACAGATCCAAAATATCCTGATAGAGTATATCGCTTAGATAAGGCTCTTTATGGATTGCATCAGGCACCTAGGGCGTGGTATGAGACTTTATCCAACCATCTTTTAGAAAACGGCTTTGAAAGGGGTAGGATAGATAGTACTCTGTTTGTGAAGAGGAAGGGTGATCACTTTATCTTGGTACAAGTGTACGTCGATGATATTATGTGCAAAGATTTCGAGAAGGTTATGAAGTCTAAGTTCGAGATGAGTGCTATGGGAGAGTTGAATTTCTTTTTAGGGTTACAAGTTGACCAAAAGAAGGAAGGCATGTTTATCCATCAGACCAAGTATGTCTATGACATATTGGAGCGTTTCGGGATGGAAGGAACTAAGTTGACTGCCCACTTCAGCACGCCGATTCAAGTGAATCACAATCTCGGGCCGGGTACTGAAAGTGATTCCGATGTGGATCCGACTTTATATCGGGCCATGATTAGGTCACTTATGTATTTAACTGCTTCAAGACCTGATATTATGTTTGCTGTTTGTATTTGTGCAAGGTTTCAAGCGAATCCGAAGGAGATGCATATGAAAGCTGTGAAGCGGATTCTACGATACCTCAAGTCGAAACCGAAGCTGGGACTTTGGTATCACGCGGAGGAAGATCTAGAGTTGGAGGCATTCACAGATTCTGACTACGGAGGATGCAGCTTGACGCGCAAATCAACGACTGGAGGTTGTCAGTTCCTAGGAGGGAGACTGGTATCCTGGCAATGCAAAAAACAAACATCGGTAGCCGTGTCAACGTGCGAGGCCGAGTATGTTGCTGCTGGTAGTTGCTGTTCACAGGTTCTGTGGATACAACAACAATTGCGGGATTACGGTTTGGCTTACACTCAAACTCCTATTAGGATAGACAATCAATCTACAATTGCTATAACTAATAATCCAGTTAAACACAGTAAAACAAAGCACATAGACATAAGGCATCATTTTATTCGTGATTGTGCTGAAAAGAACTTAATCAAACTGGTAAAGGTGGCAACAGAAGATAATAATGCTGATTTATTTACCAAAGCATTTGATAAGTCACGGTTTGAGTATTTAATTCAACTAAATGGAATGCGCAACCCAGAGTAATTTGACCTTAGTAGTAGTAAGTTTATTTTCTTTTAGAGTAGTAGTATTTCTTTCTTTACAGTAGTCTGCTAATTTAGGTAAGTTGCTAATTTAGGTAAGTTTCTAATTTAGGAAAGTTTCTATTTTTAGTAAGTTTCTATTTTTAGTAAGTTAGTAGGTTAGCTTAGTTTACTGCTTTTTCTTATGAAAAACAAAAGAAAAAAGAGAGAAAATTACAAAAAATACAAAAAAAGAGAATATCAGAAAAGAAGTTAAGTCTTAGATACATAGGTTCAAAGTGACGAAAATTAGCACCGTCGTTACAGACTCTAAGTATTTAGGCTTTCTCACATAATGCAACTAAACTCTAAGTGTTATACTTTATTTAGTTTGATGTGTTGGTAGGCATAATACATATAGGGAATCTCAAGGCTAATAAAATATTCTAGAAAAAGTCAAGCGTGTCACTAACCTAGATGTACGACCAATCGGTCTTAATTTTTATGTACAAGACATACAAACTTTAAGTCTAAATGAGGTATGCAAACTTTCTGGGGATGTATGGAAACATCAAATACATCTTAAAATGGAATGAATAGAAATATCGTGTAAAACTGAGAGTCGAAAACATGCAACTCTGTTGTACGTAAGTACAGACCTGTTGTCTCTGTTTAGATTCGGGTTAGCAGACATGTCGCTTTGTTGTACGTCAGTACAGACCTGTCACCGCTGTCTGCTAACTTTAAAAAATAAACCTTAAGTCGAACTAAGACACTTTGTTGTATGAAAATACAGACCTGTGTCCGATGTTTGTCTTTTAAAGAAAGTTTGCAAATACCAACAAGTTAGAATCTTTGTCTGTGTGCCTTGATCATAAAAGTATGTCTATGTCTGAGTCACGTATGATAATTTCCTGATAAATAAAAAGGCCAAGGGATATTCCGAAATGTAGAATGTTTAACGGGGTACAATACCAACAATCGGCTAAATAGGTATGTCACGACAAACAATCAAAGGAATTCAAAAATTCCTAAGTGTGAAAGTTTAAGTACTGAAAGTTAGTATCGGACATCGCTATCTGATTGAATCTCTCTTAGACTATACTCATCAAAAATCTGTTGTTTAGTATTTAGCTTAGCTTGTAAATTCTTTAAGTTTAGCTTAGGTCTAGAATAAATTTTTTGGTTCAAATTTTATTTTATTTTATTTTTACCTTAGTTTATTTTATTTTATTTCATTTTATTTTAGTTTTAGTTTAATTTTTACTTAGGTAAAAGGTCAAAAGTTACTGAGGGTGCATTCAAAGTTGGATAAAATAAACAATGCGTGAACTATCTTGAGCTTAGGGTAAAAGAATTGGCATAGTTTATCTGGTTACACGATACCGTAGAAAAAGGTTGGAAAAGTTGAATTTATTTCAAAATTTTTGAAATTTTTCTAAGTATTGGTGGTTTCGAATCTAAGACAGACTCGAATAAGGAGTAATTCGAATCTGTCAGTAGACTCGAATCTATGCTTAGAATCGAGGGTTGGTGATATAAATAGGTCGACAGTGAAGTCATTTAAGACTTACTGTTTTCGAATCTATAAACTCGACTCTAAGGCTACTGTGTTCGATTCTACACTCACATCTAGGTATAATCAACCGGATTGTACAAGATTTTGGTAGTTTTATACACCATTTAAGGACAAATCGTCGATTTTTGAAGTTTTATTGGTCAAAATTGGGTTTTTGCTAAATAACTAAGTTTGGACCTATAAAAGATCAAATTAAAGACATAAATCAATGATTAGAACCTAGTTGAACTAATGTATGTGATTTACCAAGTTCAAAATGGTTAAAATCTTGGGTTTTGGTTGAAATAATGGTCGACGGCCCTTCGAGTCTGTTCATGCACTTTCGAATCTGTTCATGGGTGTCTCGAATCTATCATTAGATTCGAGATGACCATGATATTCGAATCTGTCCATTAGACTCGAATAGGGACTCCTCGAATCTGTCCATTAGATTCGAAAATGGACGCTTCGAGTCTGTTCCCTTCGAATCTGTACTTTATTTACTTTGTTGAATTTAAATTTTATTAAACTTGTGGAAATTTAATTGTGCTAGATTTTGTATTTGAAAAAGTACAAAATAAAGCAAATTTCAATGTGAACAAGTTTATTGACTTTTAATGACTCTAACAGTTTTATGTATTGTGCAGATATGGCAGTTCGTGCGTTTGTTCCTAAGCACAATATGGTGCTTCATCCGGATCATGACCTCCCTGAGGCGCAGGGATACAGGCAGATGCTACAATTTCTTGTGGAATCCAGGATAGGATTTGCACTATCTCATAATGTTCAGCTCATATTGCCTTATATCCGTCAATTTTACGATCATCTTCAAGTAGACTGCTCGGTCACTCCGACAGTGCTACGGACTCGCATTGCTGGACAACCGCTGGTATTTTCGGCAGATATGCTGCGTCAAGTGTTGCAGCTGGGCACTCAAGAGGAAGAGTCTGGACCGATCGAATTTCCTCTGAACATCAGGCAAGCGGCCTTTCAGAGAATGGGATACAGTCTAGACGTGTCGAAAGTGTCCTATATGAAGAGCGGCTTAATCGGGCAATGGAGATTTCTTGCTCATGTCTTCATGGTATGTTTTGCACCAAAGAAAGCCGGGTTTGACTATATAGTTGCGAAGATCCAGTCTGGGATAGTCGCGATGGTGTACAATCGACCATACAGTTTCTCGGAAATGTTTTTCTCCGAATTTGTTCACCAGATCACCGCTCCTGAAAATCAACAATTCCTGCTATATCCGCGGTTCATCATGATGTTGATCAGGCACTTCTTGCCAAATCTGCCGCCATCAAATGACGTTCAGAACGTAGCGATTATGGACAAAAGGATATTCACTGATTGTTCCTCACATCGAGGAAGATTGGCTATTCCAATCGAGCGACCGTTGTTTGGAGCTGTTTTAGACAGGAACTTTGTGGCACCAGATATTGCCAACTGGGCAGGTGAAGTGGAAGTTCAGCCTCAGCAGCAACAGCAACAGCAACAGCAACCGCATCAACAACAACAACAATGACGTGCACAGCCACAAAGGCGAAGACCAAGAGTTACTGCGAGTCAGACTCAGGCGTCTAGGCCTTCCACAAGTCAACAGCCAGAGCCAGAGGTACAGGAAGCAGGGCCTTCAAGTGCCGTTCCAGAAACCGAGCAAATAGCCCAAACCTTGGAAGAAATCTGGGCTTCTGGACCTCATGCCAATGAGGAAATAACTGCAGAGTTAGTTGATCAGTTGTTACAGCCTCCGGAAGGAGCAGAAGATGTGTTTAGACAAGTTGAGGATTATGAGCCAGAGCAGGCTGATGACGATTTGTCATCTTCAGCAACTGAGTCAGAAGAGATGGAGGAGGTAGAAGCTGAAGCTCCAGAGTCAAGGTCTGCCGTTCCTGAAGTTCAAATTGGAACTTATGGTTCGCGACTGATTATAAATGAAGGTGGCTCTAGGAGACGATTTGACAGGGAATTGGAGGAGTCGGATTTCGAAGACGAAGAAGTTTCTCACCTTGTGACGAGGCAACGGGCCAAACGTCACAGGTTCATGCAAGGATCCTCTTCAGCTGCAGCAGATCAACCAGAAATCTCTCAACCTGAAATTCCTCAACCACAGGACCCTCAAACCACCATTCCACCATCACCACCTCATGATGAACCATACATCCCATCACCATTCATTCCAACTCCAATTCAGTCCATCCCATCAACCTCATCCTCATACGCTGACAATCAAAGGTTTCAGCAGCTAAAAGCGCGAGTCGACTTCCAAAATATCCAGATCTTAGGCCTAACAAAGGCAGTCGGCGAGATTCAGACTCATAATGCCGATCTAAAGAAGATTGTGGACACAGTTCAGGAAGAGAACTTACAGCTAAAAGCCTTTGTTTGCGATCAGTCAGCCGAGATAAGGTCGATGCGCTCCCTTATTGAGCAGTTAATGAAAAATCTACAGGCTCAGGGGGAGACATCGTGCCGTGATCAGGAAGCACAGAGGTCGAGAGATGAAGATGATGAAGACAACCAAGGCAATGATCCCAGCCCACAAAGACAGAATGAGCCAGTAGATTTTTCTGCAGCTCAGACTGCTCAATCTCAGGGGGAGCCTAGTCCAGGAGGAACAGGAGGAGAAGCAAGTTCTTCAAAGATTTTAGATAGCGACATGATAGATGCGCTAAAAGATATTGAAGAAGAGCTGATGGAATTTGATTTTGAAGAGGATATTGAAAAATTAGAGGAAGGAGAGTTTATTCCAGAGGACGTCGTCGACTGGAAATCAGATGATGAGGTGCTAGATGATGAAGACGATCATGTTGATGAAGTAATAATCAATTCACAACCAGTCACTGAACTGTATGAGAGCCAAGATCATAATGTAATTGATATTGATTATATCAACGTAGCCTCAGTAGAAGACAAGGAACTTGAAGAGGCGGAGAAAGAACCATCTAGAGCTGATCTGATAAATCTTTGGTTCAAGAAGGAAGAAAAGAAGGATCAGCTGAAGATGAAGAAGAAGATGAGAAATCCAAGTGCTGGAAATTTCTCAGGAGGGATTATTAGTTGGTTCTTTGACAGAGAACTGAAGCTGTTTATTTTGAAGAGAAGAGATGGCCTTCAATACTTGAGGCGGACACTGAAAGCTTTTAATTCATTGCCCAAGATTGAAGTTAAAGAGTTAGCCTGGAAGGAGCTGATTAATATTGGAGATGATCCCTACGCTAACGTAATTGAAAGAATTATAAGGAAAGAAGGGCGATCAGGCAAATTTGAGAGGCTTAAGCCGAGATCAGGCAAAAGGGTCGAGGATGGATCAAGGATAGATCCTCATACTGGAAGACCTTGGGCCAGAATGGTGTACAAGCCTGTCAAATGTCTGAAGAAAGTACCTATGAAACCAATGCCACAGAATGTTTTGAGCAACATGAAGTGGTGGTACCTAGAGATTGACTCTGCTGAAGCTATCATGGAAGATCAAGACGAGCAGGTCATTTTGAAAGTATATGATCCTCTGCATTTGATAAACCTATCTAAGGACGACCTGAAGAAGCTTCACGATCAGCCTATCTTCTTCACTGAACCATGGAGATCTGAAGCCAGGAAGTTCCAAAAGGTAGTTAAAGTATGTATAGATGCGGGATTATATGCAGGTAGTAATATATATAGCTCTAGTACTTAAATTTGATGTCATGTAAATAATTAGAAGCTATCGTCAAGGGGGAGTCTGTTGGTACACCCGGTGTGACGATAGCAGTCTAATCGATTATGATTTAGGTAATATTCTGAGTTAACCAGTATTTTGATATATATGTTTAATATGTGTTTGTCTGTTATTGATTGTGTGTTTGAACTTGATGTAACATATTACAAGAAGTTCAAACATAAAGGTCAAAGATTATGTCAAGCATAAGTTAAAACATAAGTTTCATCACTTAAGTGTTTAAGTGTATTGGCTAGATTCGAATAGGTTAAGGATGGCATTCGAATATGTGATAGATTCGAATGTATCCTTAGATTCGAATGGGCTAGATTCGAATCTGTCAGATGGACAGATTCGAATGGGCCTTAGGCCAGATTCGAGGTTGGCCCACAACAGACTCGAATCAGGGTCTATAATTAGGGATAGACTCGAATGATTAGCTGACCTTTGGCAGAATTCGTGAGGAATTAAGCAATAGGCGATCTCGAGTTTATCAGCTAGGTGAGTCCCGTTTCGGAGAGAATTAGTACGTAGGATCGTTCGTGTGTCGTTCGTTCAGCGTCTAATAGTCTTCGTGTTTCCGTTGGTTGAGAGTTGTCCGTCTAACCGTCAACGAGGATTCCGCACTCGTTAACGGATCCGCGTCTAGATAGATCTTGCATTGGTAGACCTTACAGGAGATTTAATTGCATTATTAATGTCATTTTGGTTATGTATTTGAATCTCTGTAATTTGCGAACTACTTACACTTTATGTCGGCTATGTAAAACAATATATATGTTTGAAGTTAAATCGATGTATTTTTGAAAACGTCCATATAGTGGTCGTTCACTTGATTATGACTATGCTTCCGCGACATCACGCTTCGTTGCCAACCGGGGTAATGGGGTTTGACAGATTGGTATCAGAGCCATAGTTATAGTGAACTAAGTTGCATTAGTACCCTAGACTATAACTGCACTTACGTTTTACTAAAATTTTTTAGAATATTTTGTAACTAACTAAAAGACTATAAATGAACCTTGATAAAAGAAACATGTCAACCAACACCATCATCATCTTGTCCGATTCTGAAGATGAGTACACCCCCATGAGCCCCAAAGTCACAGAGGTTTTCATCGAAGAAGATCCATCTGAAGAAGAGGACCCCTCTGAAGAGCCAATGGAGGAATCAGAGGAAGAGCCCATGGATGAGGAATCCATGGAGGAAGACAAGTCCGGAGAGGATCCACCACCCCTGGTGGCCCCCTCTTACACCCCATATCATCCCGAGGTTCCATAGTTCAAACCATTCCGTCCCACACCCTAATGGCCCAAAGATGCTATTTAGACCCCCAAAGAGGGTGATGATACCGAGACGGGAGACTATTCCCATCCTGGCTCCTCAACCATGTTTACCACCACAGTAGCAACGTGCAAACGCCTGTAGATGGGGTTGGATGCCCGAGACCCTCCAAGACTGGAGGCAGGAGTAGAGAATCCCCTCCCAATTTGAGATCGGAGGACCATCCTACACACCGACCCCATCGCTCACTAATGATCCAGTCGATCAGACCATACCTCTTTTGGTAGCAAGGACTTCACGACACGACCTCCAAATCCGTTTGCTTAACCTATATATTGGGCCAACCAGCACGCCCTCACTGTTCAACAGGACAGGCTGGTGGAACTTCGGCAGCGACTAGCAGAATACGAGGCCCGTAATGAGGAGCTGACACAGCGCCTCAATGCATTGGAGAAGAAAGAGACCCCTGATCACTCCCGCACCTAGTACCCCCTATCTTTGTAATGTTAGGAAATTATTATGCATAGTATAGGACTTATATATTTTCGGGTAATAACCCGTCCCAATGTAAGAAACTATGAATTATTAATGAAAAATTTCAAGTTATTTATGAATCTGTGTTTGATAATTATAGAGAAATGCCTTATGAAAAAATTAAATCTTTAAGACTCAACTTCTTACACTATGCTCTTTTCTTTAAACTTTAAGATAATGCCTCCAAAAAGAGCCATGATCACCGCCGAGATCGAGCAACTGGTCTCCCAACGAGTGGTAGCAGCTATAGCCACTTATGAAACCAACTGCAATAGCACCGCAAACGGCGACGGAGGAGCTAGGCGCACTACGGGAGGGTCTGATTCAACCCAAAAAGGGTGTCGAATTAAAGGATTCTTAAGTTGTAAGCCTCGATACTTCAATGGAACAGAAGGCGCTGTTGGACTAGTTCACTGGTTAAAGAAACTTGAGTCTGTGTTCTGCGTTAGTGGCTGTATTGAGGACGAGAAGGTCAAGTTCGCCACCCACACTCTTGAAGACGGCGCTTTGAAATGGTGGAATTCATATGCTCAGTCTATGGGAATTGATACGGCTTACCAACTCGCGTGGACTGAGTTGAAGCAAATGATGACAGATGAGTATTGCCCTAGAAACGAACTGCAAAATATGGAGTCTGAAATCTGGAATCTTTCCATGAAGGGAACGGATGTAGCTAGGTACACTAACTGTTTTCACGAGTTGAGCCTGCTATGGCCACAAATGGTCACACCGGAGTACAAGCCTATTGAGCACTACATTTGGGGACTCGCCCCTCAAATTCAAGGGAATGTCACCGCATCCAACCCAACCATAATCCAGAGCGCCACCCGAATGGCGAATAACTTGATGGACCTAGTGGCCCGAAGGAATGAGGCCAAAGCAGGAGAAAACAAGAGGAAATGGGAAGACGAATCAGGGAAAGGTTCGGGCTCACAGTCCAAAAAGCCCAAAACCATCAAAGCTTTTATCGCCGGCGCTGAGCCAAGGAAGGGCTATATCGCCAATAAACCATGGTGTAACCGATGCACCTACCATCACGAAGGTCCCTGTCCAACCTCTTGTGGGAAGCAATGGTATGCAAAGGAGCTGCTTCGAATGTGGGGTAGCTGGGCACTTCAAGAAGGATTATCCCAAGTTATGGAACAATGGTGGAGCTCAAGGGCGAGCTTTTGTATTTGGAGCAGGCGATGCTCGTCAAGATCCCAACGTAGTAACGAGTACATTCCTTCTTAATGATATGTATGCTCATGTGATGTTTGATACTGGGGCTGATAGGAGTTTTATATCTGCTATATTTAGTGAACAACTTAATGCCACTCTTTCCCCATTAGAAAATGCTTATGCCGTAGAATTAGCGGATGAATATTTGACTGAAGCAAATAGTATAAATAAGTAGTGCACACTAAAATTGGCAGATCATCCTTTAAGATAAACTTGATGCCTATTGAACTCGGAAGCTTCGACGTGGTTATTGGTATGGATTGGTTGTCAGAAAAACAATGCCGAAATCTTATGTGATAAGAAGGTTGTAAGAATACCACTTAAGAAGAAGAAAGTCCTTGCAGTCCAAGGAGAAAGAAAGAATCGCCAGTTGAACATCATCTCTGGTTTAAGAACGTTGAAGTGCCTTCGAAGAGGCTGTCAAGCAATACTAGTTCAACTAGTGGAAAAGGAGTCGAAGGAGAAGCGACTCGAAGAAATCCCGGTAGTTCGTGACTACCCAAAAGTCTTTCCTGAAGACTTGCCTGGACTTCCACCAACTAGGCAAGTAGAATTTCAGATTGACTTGGTGCCTGAAGCTGCACCTGTCGTACGAGCACCCTACCGATTGGCACCGTTAGAGATGCAAGAATTATCCAATCAGCTGCAAGAACTGTTGGATAAAGGATTCATCCGACCAAGTTCCTCAACTTCGGGAGCTCCGGGCAAGAAGAAGGATGGATCCTTTAGGATGTGCATCAATTACCGAGAGCTGAACAATCTAACGATCAAAAACCGATACCCTATCCCCAGAATCGACGACCTGTTAGATCTGCTGCAAGGATCCAGTTACTACTCTAAGATTGATATGCGATCTGGGTATCACCAAGTGAAGGTTCGGGAAAAAGATTTACCCAAAACAGCATTCAGAACTTGTTATGGACATTACGAATTTCAGGTAATGCCATTCAGTTTGACCAACGCACCAGCCGTATTCATGGACCTTATGAATCGAGTGTGTAAACTGTATTTGGATAAATTTGTAATAGTGTTCATAGACAATAACTTTATCTATTCAAAAAGTAAGGAGGAGCATGAGCAGCATCTGAAGTTGATTTTGCAGCTGCTAGAGAAAGAACAGTTGTATGCCAAATTGTCTAAGTGTGAATTTTGGCTACAAGAGGTCAAATTCCTTGGGCATGTGATCAATAGTCAAGGAATTCAAGTAAACCCATCAAAAATCGAGGCCATTAAAAACTGGCAACTCCTAGGACTCCTACCGAAATCCGTCAATTCTTAGGTCTTGCCGGTTATTATAGCCGATTCATTGAAAATTTCTCGAATATAGCTGGTTCCTTAATGGAATTGACTCGAAAAGACATAAAGTACAACTAGGGTGAAGATCAGGAAACGACATTCCGATTGTTGAAGCAAAGATTGTGCAGTGCACCTATTCTGTCCCTACCGGAAGGAACAGAAGATTTTGTTGTTTTAGCCATGCCTCACACAATGGATTGGGTTGTGTGTTAATGCAAAGAGACAAGGTTATCGCTTATGCATCGCGGCAACTTAAAGTTCATGAGGTGAACTACACGACTCACAACCTAGAGCATCGAGCTGTGGTATTTGCTCTTAAGATATGGAGGCACTACCTACGGTACTAAGTTCACGGTGTTTACAGACCACAAGAGCCTTCACCATACTCTGAATCAGAAGGAGTTAAACATGAGGCAGCGACGCTGGGTTGAGGTGCTTAGCGATTACGACTGCGAGATCTGTTATCATCCGGGTAAGGCAAATGTAGTAGCTGATGCTTTGAGTCGGAAGGAACAAGTTAAAACCTTGAGAGTCCGAGCTTTGGTCATGACTATACACTCAAACCTAAACTCTCAAATCCGCGAGGCACAAGAGGAAGCAGTCAAGGAGGAAAATTTGCTAGATGAAGCCTTGAGAGGAATGGATAAACAGTTTGAAATCAAGACCAATGGATGTCGGTACTTCATGAGCAGAATTTTCCTACCACAATTCGGAGGTTTGAGGAAGCTGGTCATAGATGAAGGGCATAAAACGAGATATGCTATTCATCCAGGGTCAGATAAGATGTATCACGACCTGCAGAAAATGTACTGGTGGCCAAACATGAAGGCTGACATTGCTACGTATGTCAGCAAATGCTTAACGTGTTTGAAAGTTAAGGCTGAGCACCAGAAGCCATCAGGATTCTGGTTCAAACAGAAATACCCCAGTGGAAGTGGGAGAGACTTCTGGTGGTTATGACACTATATGGGTGATTGTGGACCGACTCACAAAGACTGCACACTTCTTGCCAATCAAAGAGACTGATAAGATGGATTAGTTAACATAAATCTATCTTAAAGAAGTCGTCTCAAGGCATGGATTTCCTGTATCAATTATATCTGATAGGGACAGTCGATTCACATCAAGATTTTGGCAATCGTTACAAGAGGCGTTGGGTACACGCCTGCACATGAGCACGACCTATCACCTGCAGACGGATGGTCAGAATGAAAGAACAATTCAGACATTGGAGGACATGCTAAGGGCATGTGTTATCGACTTTGGCAAAAGTTGGGACAAGCACCTGTCATTAGTTGAGTTTCCCAATAACAACAGCATCCATTCGAGTATTAAGACTGCTCCATTCGAGGCACTTTATGGGTGAAAGTGTCGGTCACCGCTTTGTTGGGATGAGGTAGGAGATAGCCAGATCACTGGACCCGAGATCATCTAGGAGACTACAGAAAAGAAAGTCTAAATTCGGAACCGATTAAAGATCGCACAGGATCGACAGAAAAGCTATGGAGATGTTATACGGAAGGATTTGGAATTCCAGGAGAGAGATCAAGTGATGTTGAAAATCTCACCATGGAAAGGTGTAATCCGTTTTGGGAAACAAGGAAAACTCAATCCTCGTTATATCGGACCATTCAAGATCTCCAAAAGAATTGGCCCGGTAGCCTACCGACTCGATCTGCCCCCAGAGCTAAGTAATGTTCATACCTTCCATTTGTCCAACCTTAAGAAGTGTCTGGCAGATGAAACACTCATCATACCCATGGACGATCTGGAGCTAGATGATAAGTTGAACATCGTTGAAAAACTCGTGGAAATAATGGACCGAGAAGTTAAGAAACTAAAGCACAGTCGAATTCTGATAATAAAAGTCAGATGGAACTCTAAGCGAGGTCCTGAGTTTACATGGGAACGCGAAGATCAGTTCTGGGAAAAATACCCTCATCTGTTCTCAAATACTCAAGCAGTGGAGAACACGATGTGAAATGTAGTTTCTACCAATTAATCAACAATATGAAATTAATTAGAACAATAGAAGAATCAACACTGACCAAATGCTTAGATTGATGAACTTGATGATTACAAAATGTCAGATCGAGAATATTTGTATACTGTGCTGCTTTCTCTGATTCGAATGTTTACAAAAGATAATCTGTCAGATCTTCTAAAATGGTAAGTCAAAGATGCTATTTATACATGTTTACACACTATCAAGGAAATACAAAACTAGTCCCTACACTTTGTTTCATCAACTAAAAACTTATCCTAACATTCTCCCCCTTTGATGAAAATAGCAAAGTCATTAAACTGATAAGCCCAGCTTTTGTTCAAACCTTCTGATACTTTTACGATCCAAAAGCCTCCATTCAATCTTTGAAATAAACTCAACCATGCGTCTTCAGTCGTTAACAGATAAGGCTCCTTTCTTTGTCTTTCTTTTCTGGTCTGCTGCAAGCTTACCTTTCAGACCACTTAAAACTTTAATCAAAGTACCATCTGAACACTTGTTCAGCTCCACACTCCTCATTGCCCTCAACTTCTTATTCCGATCTTTATACATGAATGCGGGATGCTTCACCATGATCACTTGAAATTCTTTCAGCTCACCAGCAAATTTGATATCTCTGTGAGGCGCTGTCATGTTGATCTTCCTCATGCCTCTTTCAACCCCTATCTGTAGATCTTGCACTGACATCAATACCAACTTGGTATGCATGAAGTGAAACAGTGTCTTAAGTGCAAATCTACAGTGTTCATTTCTTTTGTTTCTGCACAATTCATCAAAAAGATCTTCAATATCTACCAAGTGCATGTTGAACATGTCTGCTTCTGTGAACACATAAGTATTTCCATCTGATCTCGTAACAGTGAATTTTGGATAGAAAACCTTAACAAATCTTTCCTTTTCAATCTTCACAAGGTCTACAATTCTGAATTCACTCTTGACCTTTTCAACTTCCTGGGTTTTGTTTCTCAGAAAACTGGCATAGTTAACCAGATTAGACATGTTTGGCTCTAGAACTCTAAACAACTTGTGGAATGAACATGGAGCTTGTTTCTTGCAAAAGATCCGTTTCTCCAGAATATCTTCAATATACGGCATCTTATTCCTTTTTCTAATAAATTCAGCAAATCTATTCTCTGGAATCTCAAGCTTTTTCACCTTCTTCTTGCTGATCTCATCCTTATTCAACAAAGTCAGCATATCTTGAATCTCCCTCTGAACCACTTGTTGTGCTTCAAATCTAAGTCTATGTTGTTTCTTAGATTCATCGGCAAGCACATACTCGTTGAAAAACCTATCCATCACATCAACTTCATTCAATACAACTTTTTCTTGAGCCACATTGCTCTCAACTTGAAACTCTTCAAACTCCTCTTAAACTTGTAGAACTACCTCAGGCTTTTCAACCGTTGGTGTCAATTCAACATCCTTCAAAATTTCCTCAACTAACACTTCCTCCTCCTCAATTCTTTCAGCTCTAAACTCTACATCAGTCAAAGTAATTATATCATCATCTTCAGATACTTCAATCTACTCCTCTCTCTCTTCTCCTGTCCCCTACATACTTAGCTCATGAATCTTCTCTTGAACGTCTTCATCTGAATCAATATACTCAACAAAGTGATAAATATCAGACTGAGTGTTCAAAGGAACTGGAATATCTTCATAAAGAATCAATCCCAGCTCTCTCTGTTCACCAGCTGATTCTTTAGAGCCCCCAGCTTCCCTCTCCTGAGCTTCCGGCTCCTTTTCTGGATATGTTATCATTAATATCCCAGGCGTTGGTTCATAAAGCTTTCTCCTCTTCTCCCCCTCATGAGGAGCATCATCGGAGTCTTCGTCATGCTCATCATGTTTCCTCTTGGACAAGGAAGCTTGAGCCTTGCAAGTTTCTTCAACTGCAGCCACTATTTCTGAGAGATTACCTAACGCAGTTACCACAGTACTTTCTAAGCTGATCATGCGTTCTCTCATCTCATCAAAATGCTCAAAGACATAATCCTTCAATTCTTCCTTTAATTCATCAATAGCTTGTTTTGACTCAGATTGCTTAACTGATTCTTCTGCAACATCCTTCCCTTCAAAAACTTCTGAATGTTTGTCATTTGGACCATTACCTCAGCTAATTGATTAGATACATGCGTATTTAGACCAGACACAGCTTCATTCAATGCACTTGTCAAGGTAGATTCAGTAACAAATGGGGATAAAGTCACCACTGGGTCACGTAGACTTCCTGTTGTCACAGCAGTCGAACTTGTATAAAGTACTTCTGTGTGGCCAGTGCTCAGAGTTGGTAATGTTGTTTCTCTGACTGGACTTCCACCCTCTTCAAGTGACGGAGCAACAAATTCTTCCGTTACTGAGGATGTTCCAGTGGGAACACGATGTTCAACCACACTAACTTCAACAAATGAAGTTGACTCAAGTGTCCTAGACTGTATAGGAACTAGACTCGGTGATTGAAAGGAAGTCGTACACACGGGCAGTTGTGCACTTGTTTCAATATCCATTAAGTCAATGTGACTTTCGGATAGAGTTTGTGGTTCATCCCTGTGTTCAATTGAAACAGTCTCCTGTTGAGAGGAGACTGAGTAGATAGTTGAGTGTGCAATTGTCAGTGGGATACTGACTTGTTCAATGCTAACTCTCGTAGGAGAGCTAACAGTAGACGTGGTTAATTCCCGGCTTTCTAGGGTCATGGTATCCCTCACACTCTCTACAGCAATTTGGACAATATCTATCATCATTCCTCCTCCCTCATGATGATCACCTCCATCATCACCATCATCATTATCATCTCCTTCTCCTTCTTCTTCTTGTATATCTGACAACGTTCTCTCAGAATCTGACTTTTCAGTTTCTTCCTCACCACCCCTCACACTAACATCTCCCTCACTCTCAGAATGGGCAACCTGAACTTCAACCCCTTGCTGAGGTTCCTCTATTCTTAAAGCTCCTGGGCTAACAGATCCCGGTTCCTGGGTCTCTATCAGAGCATGATCTATTCTATATAATCTCACATTCTCACTTTCTTGATCCGCATATTTAAGCAACGACTCTGGAATTGACATAATGTTTGCATTTAGGGAGTCCGGCACTTCGTGTAGGCTCATCATTACATAATCCGGACATCTCTGAGAGTTGGCTCGCTTCGGAATATTTTCATTAGGACGGAGAATCCCTCGGATAAGAATCTGTATGAACCTCTGAAGCGGAACAAATTTTCTTACTCTATTAGTTGTTTTTGCCAGCACAATCTCTTTCAAATCCTCCCATATGCACTGAGCAAAATCATAATGCTTGTTGAATGCTATCCCATGAAATATCCTCAAGCAATGAATGCTGCATCTGTCAATCCCTGTGTGTTTTGAAGTCATACACCTATTTATGATTCCAAATAGTGTATACCATTCTCCATTTAAACCATTCCTATGAAACTTTGAGCTCTTCGGTAGTGGCTTTGAGTAGCCCAAGCAGATTAAATCATGTACCAGCTCTTCATCTGAAACAAAGTCTTCAAAATCTGCCAACTCTGGGAAATTCACAGTGTCTATACGTGTCGGAAGAAATAGATTATGACGCAGTCTTGCGAGAGTGATTTTAGTCTTGAACTGGTCTATTGTCACTTTAAAGTGATGATTTCCGTCAGCAGGAACAAATTTGACAGTGTGCCAAAATTGTTGTAGATACACTTGTGGAATAGACGGTTTGTATTGAAGCAGATAACCAAGTGGATGGCCTTTCAGAATGTCCACAATGATAGGATGACTTACTTTAATAACCTTTGTATCTAAACGATGGTTATTATCTCGGAAAGGAAGGCAATGTTTAGGTTTTACTAGCTGGTTATCTGGCATGATGTTTGATTGTGATGGACGGGCAACTGAGGTAGACCTAACAGGGGTAGATAGAAGGGTATGATTTGATGATGAATGTGAGTCAGAGGAATTTGAGTTCTGAGATGGGATTGGAGATGCCATTTGAACACCTGTAAAAAACAAGAACATCATGTTAGTCAGATCATGTACACAAATGACGTCCTTCAAAATGAAAAATTGTAACATTTTATCAGAAATTGTCAAAACTTGTGATTTTCTTTTTAAAGCATCGGGTTTCCAGACAATAATAGTTAATTATTGAATGGACTCCAGAGTCAATCGTTTAGAGACCAATGTTAGAAAAACACAAATTTATAACTATTTCTTAAAAAATGTGACATTTTTCTTAAATCATAAAAAATTCCACACTTAGAAAAATTTTCTGTTGAAACTCGAATATAACTATAAGTTTCTCGAATAAGCCTATACACAACTCGAATGATGTATAGATGAAACTCGAATACATCTATAAACAACTCGAATGATGTATATATGAAACTCGAATAAGTCTCTGCAAAACTCGAATGTCATATACATGAAACTCGAATAGAAGATGTACTAAACTCGAATGAAACGTGGGATCCAACACTCAACTCGAATGACTAAGTCATTTTCTCGATAAGACCATTGTCCCAACTCGAATAAGCTTGAAGCACTTATGTTCTGAGAATTTTCTAAGTGTTACACACACACACACTTGTCAACTCGCATTAAACCCAAATGTTTCTCGAATGTTATGTGTACTAAACTCGATTAACTCTGAATTTTATATGAATCAAATCGAATAAGTCATGATGCAACTCGAATTACTCACTGATGCAACTCGATATACTCACTGATGCAACTCGAATGACTCACTGATGCAAATCGAATGATGCAAATCGAATGATGCTTTATTCGAGAAATGTCTTTTTAATTTCAAGGATCATTTTCAGTCTTTTAAAACATGTACCCCCTTCGAAAATGTATTTTAAACACATTTGTTTTACTGAACTTTGAACAAAAACAACTTTAAAGCTGTTAAAAATTCAAATTTCAGATTATTCATGAACTCGAAACTGTTTCATTTGAAAAATCAGTGATTCTGTTTGTGTGATGTAAAAATGACTTATGAAACTTCAGATTCATGGTCATAATACCAATACGAACAACATCACACAATTAATTTCAGTTTCATGAACAAATCACATTATTTGCCATTAACTGTCAAGAACATACAAAACGAAATATACGAACAGTTATATGTAAACATCACATTCTAAGTATATACACTAAACATATAAAGAAACAAACTGAAATAAAAAAATTTTACTCACAATATTGATGAAAAAATGTCGGTTGTGGGTTTGAGCTTTCTTTGAAGTGAAGTAATCTATTTGGAGAAGATGAAGAAATGAATTTTCCGGAAAAATGAATTTGAATTTGAAAATTCAAATTTATAGTCAACTTTACCCGGCCCATTGTAAGTTTTCAAATTTGAAATACCGGCCCATCATCTAAACCACATTAGCCCACAAACTAACTTTTTCAATCAAAAATTGTGACTAAAAAAATAAATTTTGAATTTCAAAAAAAAAAATTTTAACAGCATACAAAACAAAACAAAAAAAATTTTAAAATGCACTTAAAAAAAATATTCACACTGAAAAAAAATTTTGCATATAAAACAACACAAAAAAAATTGAAAACACATAAAAAAAAATATTAACAATACTCATTTGCTCCCCCTTGAATTTCTGAAAGTTGCTCCCCCTCAACTGGATATTCATTTTCTCAGCTCTGCTCCCACTACAAAATAACAGATAATTTTTATCAGATTTATTCAAAATCAGATAAATTTCTTTTCTACTCCCCCTGCACATGACAATCCAGATCTTGTTAAATTCTAAAGAATATAAACTTTTTATGATTCATGAATTTAACATTAGATAAAAATCACTTAAAAATTGAAAATTTTAAATTTTTATTTTGAAACTACTGAATTATTACATCTTAATGATTCAACATACCTAATTTGTATACCAAAAAATTAAACCGCTTTTCATCTAACGCTTTGGTAAACAAATCAGCTAGTTGATATTCAGTAGGTACAAAATATAATTCTATATTTCCATTTTCTACATGATCTTTTATGAAATGATACCGAATGTCAATGTGTTTCGTTTTTGAATGTTGCACCGGATTTGATGCAATAGCTATTGCGCTCTGAGAATCACAATATATTGGAATTTTCTTTGGTGTAAACCCGTAATCACGCAGTTGGCTCTTCATCCACAACAGGTGAGAACAGCAAGATGATACAGCGACGTATTCTGCTTCAGCTGTAGACAATGAAACACAATGTTGTTTCTTGGATGACCAACATACGGGTTTGTCACCTAAGAATTGTACTGCTCCAGACGTACTCTTTCTGTCCATCTTATCACCTGCGTGATCAGCGTCAAAAAAAGCAGTCAGATTAAATGAAGATTCTCTAGGATACCACAAACCAAGGTTTGGAGTTCCTTTGAGATATCTTAAAATTCGTTTCGCAGCTGTTAAGTGTGATTTTTTAGGATTTGCCTGATATCTAGCACAGACACATGTAGCAAACATAATATCTGGTCTACTAGCTGTTAAGTACATTAATGACCCAATTATACCTCGATAATGAGTCACATCAACAGGTTTCCCTGAGATGTCCGCATCGAGTTTTGACTTTGAATCCGGAGCCATGAGAGTTTTCCTAGGAGTACTATTGACCATGTTAAATTTCTTTAACATGTCTTGTATATATTTTGACTGATTGATAAAAATACCATCAGTTAATTGTTTTACTTGTAATCCTAAGAAAAAATTTATTTCCCCCATCATGCTCATTTCGAATTTTTGGGACATTAAAAATGCGAATTTCTTACAAAATTCTGGATTTGTAGACCCAAATATTATATCATCTACATATATCTGTATAACTATCATATCGGACCCCTGACGTTTTATAAACAGGGTTGTGTCAACTGCACCTTTTGTAAATCCACATCTCAACAGATATGTTGAGAGTGCATCATACCAAGCACAAGGTGCTTGTTTAAGGCCATACAGTGACTTATCTAAAATATATACATGATCAGGTTTCGAAGGATCAGTAAACCCTTCCGGCTGATATGTATATACTTCATCTGTTAGCTCCCCGTTTAAAAACGCAGTTTTAACATCCATTTGATATACTGAAAAATTTTTATGAGCGGCAAAAGCTAAAAACATTCTAATAGCTTCAATTCGTGCGACTGGTGCGAATGTTTCATCATAATCAATCCTTTCTTGTTGGCTGTATCCTTTGGCCACGAGACGAGCTTTATTCCGAATAATGACACCATGTTCATCTTTCTTGTTCTTAAAGATCCATTTCGTGCCTATAATGGATTTGTCTTTTGGGCGCTCAACAAGTCTCCAGACCTTTAATCGTTCGAACTGGTTGAGTTCTTCTTGCATTGCCACAATCCAATCAGCGTCCAGAAGAGCTTCTTTTACATTTTTGGGCTCTATCTTACTCAAAAAATTAGAAAATAAGCATTCATTTATAGTTGCCCTTCTGGTTTGGACTGACGCGGATGGATCATCAATGATGTTTTCTATTGGGTGATTTCTTGTCCACTTAACAGTATGTGGAAAAAGTTCTATTGGGTCTTGGTCGGGATTGAGATCTATATATGGTTCGGGAGTTACTTCAGATGTTGTAGGTGGGACATCTGAGGTAGGAGCTTCTGAATGTTCAAAAGTAATGGGGGTTTCAGAAGAATGTGGAGGTTCAATTGGTTGTACAATCTCAGTAGTTGACTGCACATTTGCTGTTGAAGCTTCTCCAGTTTCTTCTGAACCTTGTTGTTGAGAAAGATCAGAGACTATGACTGGATCTTCAGTAATCCTGTCAGGCACCAAATTTTGAACATTAGTTTTGGGCTTTTCAAAATAGTCTTCATAAAAATTCTAAAACAATTTATGTAATTCTGAGTGTTCAGCATTTTGTTCAGTTGACTCCAATGAAATCTGCATATTAGGTTCGGGTCCTGAACTGGTGTATTCAGAAGCCATTACCACTCCTTCGTCGAATTTGACATTTACGCTCTCGTTGACTGTCTTGGTTCTCTTGTTGTACACTCGGAAGGCAACCGACTCCTTTGAATACCCGATGAATATTCCTTCATCTGCATTTTGATTAAACTTTCCAAGATTGTCTTTATCGTTCAGAATAAAGTGTCTGCAACCAAAGACATGGAAAAATTTAATATTAGGTACTCGTTTATTGATTAGTTCATAAGGAGTCTTTCCGAATCTCTTATTTATTATTGAACGATTTTGTGTGAAACAAGCTGTTGCAACTGCTTCTGCCCACAAAAATAACGGTAAATTGGAATATGCCAGCATCGTCCTAGCTGATTCCACTAGTGTCCGATTTCTTCTTTCAACGACACTGTTTTGTTATGGAGTTCGAGCAGCTGAAAACTGATGTGTAATTCCTATTGAATTCAAGAATGAGTCAAGTGATTTGTTCTTGAACTCTGTTCCGTTGTCTGAGTGGATTGTTTGAATTGTGAGTTGCAACTTTACTTGTATTTTCCGGATGAAGTCTATGATCGTTTCGGTTGCATCTGATTTGGATCTCAGGAAGAAAACCCACGTGTATCGTGAATAGTCATCAACTATCACCAATACATATTGTTTCTTATTTATGCTTTGTACTCTCATTGGTCCACACAAATCCATATGCAATAATTCCAGTGCTCTCGTGGATGAGTGTTCTGTTTTGGATTTGTGTGTGGCTCTAGTCATCTTTCCTTTTTCACATGCCGCACATAATTGCTCCTTTTGGAATTTGAGCACTGGCAGCCCTTTAACTAACCCTCCTTTTGCTAGGTTGGTTAACTCATTGAAGTTCAGATGTGAAAGGCGACGATGCCACAGCCATGCTGTTTTAGATGTAGCTTTAGATAATAAGCAGACATCTTTCTTCAGATTGATTGAGGCTAAATCAATGAAGTACAAATTTGTTTTCCTGTTTCCAGCCAAAATTTCTTTTCCTTCTTCGGATCTGATGCTGCACCGATTGGCTTTGAAATTGACTTCTAACCCTTTGTCACACAATTGTCCAATACTAAATAGATTGTGTCCAAGACCATCAACATAGAAGACCTTTTGGATGGTGATTTTGTCGTATTTGAGACTTCCGTAGCCTTTGATCGGACAAAACTGATCATTTCCAAATCTGACCGTCCCACAGAACTTTTCTACAAAGTCCGTGAGTGTGTCTCATTGTCCGGTCATATGTTTGGAGCAGCCGGAGTCAAGATACCAGACATGGTTTACCTATAAGACGAAGTAGCACATGAGGTACCCACTTGTAGTTGGGTACTTTTGTTTTAGGTAAATCATGCACAGTATTATTTTTTTTTTCTAACAGATATGGCTTTTAGCTTATCATTTGAAATTATTTTAGGTACCCATTTTTGGACTGTTCTTTTAGGTATCCATTTTTGTACAATTCGCGGTGGAATTGCTTTTGAAATAATTTTCTTTGGAACCTTTTTCTGTTCATAAAATGGGTAACAATTGCAGGCTTACAAGCATAAGAATTCAAAGCAATTAAGTCCTTTCTTGAACACTTTATACAAGAGTTTTTAACAAGATTATTATTATTACAGACAGAGTGTTCAATTTTGCTATTTCTATCTGTAACATTTTTGTCCTTCACACGCCACTCTTATTTTATACTCTTGTTTTTCTATTCTCTTTTCTTCTTTCGCCAAACTTGTTTTCTCGAACCGTTCACAGTGATATCTGGCATAAAAGAAGTATGATAATTAGTAGATTTAGATCCTCGTTTTTTCAGTAAGTTTTTCATACCTTTTGAAGATTGGACTTTACGTGCAATTGAGTCCGTTGATGAAGATGATTCACCCTTTTCAAAGCTAGGAGACAGAACAATAATTTTTGTTTTCTCCTTCTTTTGTTGTAATGATGGTGACTTTTCAGATGATTTTAAAGAATCTGTAGACATTCTTTGCAGAATTTTAACAGGTTCTTTATTACCATTTGATTATTTGTTAGTCAAAGGCTTGATAAATTCACCAATTTTACCAAACATTTGATCTAATGAATTAACATCAGAGTGCATGTACAGATCAAACTCTTTTTCTATATTTATAGAATCTAGAGAAGTAGATGATTGTGGATCAGACACATTTGTGTTTTTAGGCTGAGTTTGCAACATTTGTTCCATTTTTCTTAATTCAGCCTTGAGAGTTCCATTCTCTGTCTCAAAATTTTTAATTTTCAATTCTAAATCAGAATTTATCTGTTCTAAAATTGAATTTGGCAAATATAATTGTTTGAGATTGAGTAAGTAATTCAGACAAATCCTTTTCAGAATAAGTTTGAATGTACTCTTCTTTTGAATCAAGTATATTACTAGTTTCATTTATTCTGGTATAATCACCAGAATTTTGCATTTTGTCTGATCGCAATCTTTTTATTTCTTCACTAGATTCTACTTCTTCAGATGCTTTCATAAATGTCATTTTTAATCCTAAATTCATGTATCTGACATCATATAGTGTTGGTGAACTTGATATTGCTTTTGTCAGATACTTAGGATTTTCCCAACCAATTCCAGATTTAGAGTTATAAAATTCTGTGTCTTTTGGTTGACTTAAATAAATTGTTTGATCTGTTTGCCCTCTTTTAATAAATTCATCCTCCATCTTTTTTATTTTCTCATAAAGTTTAGTTCTTTCTTCAAATATGGCATGATATTTTACAGAAAAGTTTGAGGCTTCTAATTCAGCTATTCGCAGTCTTTCTTGTAAATCAGATATTTTGTGATTCAGATTGAGTATATTGCTTTGAAGTTCTTTTTCCTTATCTTGTAAGTCTGAGACTGCTCGTAAAGCTAATGCTTTATCTTTGGAAAAGTCTAGAACTAAGTTGTGTTCATTTCGAAGTTTGTTTTCCAAAGAATGAACATTTTTCTTTTCTGGCTTTAAAGATTTTTCAAACTTTTTAAGCATAAAGGCCATATTAGTTAGTTTTTCTTCTAATATGCATGATTCATCAATATCAGAGTCTGAGTTAGAATTTACCTCCGGTCTGTCTGAACCATCTGAGTTTTCAGACTCTGAATCTTCCTCATTTTCAGCTTCATTTTGGCCAGTTGCCATTAATGCAAATTCTTCTGTTGCTTCCTCTTCATCAGACTCAGATTCTTTTCTTTCTGCATCCTCTTCATCAGTCAATCCAACCCATACCTCATCTTCAGCTATCATAGCTGATTCACTTAGTTCAGATTCATTGAAAATTTCTGACTTTAGACAAATATGAGCATCTTCATCCTAGATGTCTTCATCTTCTGATAACTGCAACCAGTGGTCATCCTCCGCCATAAGAGCTTTGCCTGACTCTTTTTCTTTGGCTAAAAGAGCCTTTCTTGTATAGTAGTCTGAGTTTTTGACTACTGGAGATCTGCATTCCCGGGCATAGTGACCTGGTTTTCCACAGTTGTAGCATTTCTGGTCCGACTCTTTCTTAGCTGACTTATCTGTCTTTTCATATTTGTCAGTCTTTCGTGCACCACTTTCTCCAGATTTCTCATATTTATCATTTTTCTCAATTTTCCTTGAGCCTGTTTTGTAGCACATCTTGTTGTTGGTTGGCTTTCTGTAAAATTTCTTTTGAAATGCTTTCGTAAGCAGTGCCATCTGCTTTTTCATCTCTTCTATTTCTGAATCAGCAGATGAATCTGAGGATTCTGATTCGGAAGATGTACTGCTGATTACTGCTCTTTTCTCCTTTTTCAGCTTGTATTTATACTTTTTCTCTGCCAGTAGAGCCAGTGGATCAGCAGTTTCTTTTTCAGCTTTCTTCTTTCCTGATATTTTCCTCAACACAACCTCTTGATAGTTGTTGAGGTTTTCAAATAGCATATGAAAATCCATTTCCTCAATATCTTTTGTTTGTTGGATAATCATAGCATATTTTTCTCATTCAGGATTTAGAACATTTAGAAATTTGACATTGATGTCCAGGTTGGACTTTGTCACTTCGTTTCTCTTCACTTCACTTACCAAATTCACAAATCTGAGGTAAGTGTTTTCCAAAAGTTCACCTTCACGAGCTCTGAAATTCTCAAATGTCATTAGGCTGTTTCTAGCCCTGTTTGTGGCAGCTCTGTCAGATCCCCTCATGATTTTGCATACTTCATCCCAAATTGATTTAGCAGTCTTTGTATTTGTCAGGCAAGTGTAAATATCATTGGGGATGGATATCAACAATAACTTTCTGGCAGTCTTGTCCCCTAATTTTCGCTTCTTTTGGGCCTCTGTCAGGTTGGTGACCTCAACACTCCTCGGTGGAATTGGGGGATTACAAGTTGGTACTCCTGGGATCGTTTCCATGAAAGTGGCTGGTCCTTCAGTTAAGGATTTCATCATCTCCACGGACAGATCATGAAAACTGATAAATTCAAGAAACCTCTCCCGCCATTGAACATATTCACCCCTGTATAAAATTGGGGGTTTGGTTTCTAATCCCATTGCCAGTGCGTCTTTAGACATATTGATTGATCTTTGGGAAACTTGTCCAAGATCTGATGAACTCCGATTGAGATTGAAAATTTTGATCACACTTTGAAACACAGATTAGTACTGAAATCTACAACACAGTGACTTGTTTGTAGCAATAAGCAACTTAACTCAGACAGTGAATAGTCTTGATGTATTGTATCAATCTCGATTAATGTGTGTGTCAAAATCGGATGATCTAAGTATTAAACACGAATGTGTTTTGAGTGGAACTCGAATGGATATAGTGTGAGACTCGATTGAGTTTAGAGTAAAACCCGAATGATTCTTGAGTAAAACTCGATTGAATCTTGGTAAAACTCGATTGAGTCTTTTACCAAACTCGATTGAGTCTTTTTGGGAAACTCGA
Source organism: Centrapalus pauciflorus (assembly GCA_020465985.1). Classification (NCBI taxonomy): domain Eukaryota; kingdom Viridiplantae; phylum Streptophyta; class Magnoliopsida; order Asterales; family Asteraceae; genus Centrapalus; species Centrapalus pauciflorus. The sequence continues at coordinate 60,000 of JAANYP010007004.1, read as the reverse complement.
TTGAGTCTTTTTGAAAAACTCGATTGAGTCTTTGGAAAAACTCGATTGAGTCTTTAATAAAACTCGAATGAGTCTTTGATCTGAAATTCGATTGTTTGATCTGAAACTCGATTGGTTTAGTTCTGAAACTCGATTGAGTTTGTTGTGAAACTCGATTGAGGTTGTTCTAAAATTCGAGTTTGTTGAAAAGGTTGTCAACTCGAATATCACAAGTTGTCAACTCGAATGACAAGGTTGTCAACTCGAATGACAAGGTTGTCAACTCGAATATTACAAGTAGTCAACTCGAATTAAAAGGTTGACAACTCGAATATCAGTTATATTCAACTCGACTATCTAAGGTACTCAACTCGAATGACACACAGAATGTGTATATTTCGAGTTTCTTAATATTTTCAGCTTTTTCAAGTCTGAAATTCAGATTAAATCCAAATATTGTCCATTTTCACTCAAATTGTAATCGAAGGTGAGGTTTTTGAATACAAACACTTTTTGTTAAACACCTTTGTGCAAAAATAGATCTAGGTTTGACTTTTGCAATGAAACAGTAACCGTTTTTGAACTTTTCAAAATTTAACAAAATTACCTAGATATTTTTCTGTGTTTTATAAATCAATGCAAGTTTATATTCAATTGATTTGTATGTGAATCCTTTACCTTCGATCCAATTATCTCTTACAAAGATCAACAGAATCAAAACCCTTAGTGATTTTAGGGTTTTTCCGAAAAAAAATTGCTCAAGAACAGTAGCAGTTTCGAAAAAAAAATGCAATCTCAAATCAGAATGATTCACCACTAAGTCTCTGATACCAATTGTGAAATGTAGTTTCTACCAATTAATCAACAATATGAAATTAATTAGAACAATAAAAGAATCAACACTGACCGAATGCTTAGATTGATGAACTTGATGATTACAAAATGTCAGATCGAGAATATTCGTATACTGTGCTGCTTTCTCTGATTCGAATATTTACAAAAGATAATCTGTCAGATCTTCTAATATGGAAAGTCAAAGATGCTATTTATACATTTTTACACACTATCAAGGAAATACAAAACTAGTCCCTAGACTTTGTTTTCATCAACTATCACAATTCCCTTAACGAGGGGAGACTGTAACGTCCTGCACTAAACCAGGTTAGCAAATATGACCTAATCAGTATTTTCTAGCCAAATATAACCTAATCAGTGGTCATTAACAATTAATCAAAGTGATTAACAACGTTCATAAGAAAATTCAACTCAATTAGAATCAATTTCATCGGTGCGATTAATCGGCAAATCAATTAATCCGATCGAATTACGATATGATGGATGAATTCAACTAAGTACGTAATTAAATTATGATTAGTGACACTAATCATACACTAATACACTTACTTACATTAATTATGCAAGACTAAAACAATTCATTAAAACAATGCATCCAAAAGTATTTATGAAATTACAAATAAAGGGAAATACAAGAATACATTTTTAAATACTTTTATACAAAAAAAAATAAAAATACATGATAAATACCGCCAATAGGCCGGCCACCTCTAGTACAAATACTAGATGTTGACTTTAATATTTTATTACAAAACTCATTTTTACTTTTAACATAATCATTTTGTTTAAAAGTGCACACAACTTCCATCCCTTTCATCATTTCACCACCTTTATTCATCTATAAATAGAAACCAAATCCTCATTCATTTCCGAACCTTCACAACACCAAAAACTCTCTTATTTCACTTCCAAAAATCCGGCCCTACTCATATACACAACCAAAAATTGTGTTTTACTTTGATCTTCAAGAAATTCAAGTGTTCTTTGTGCAACTTTTTCAAGAGTTTCAAATTCGACTCATTTTCATTCTCCTAACACTTCAAAGTAAGTAAATACTAACTTATTACCTCATATATTTATGTTTATACAAGTCTTGCATAATATATATATAATCACCAACAACAAGTTTCATAAAAACTCAAGTTTATAAATCTCTAGTTTTGTTTTAAAGTTGTTTTCTACAAATGTGTTTATAAATACATAAACACATCATGTAAGAGGAAATATTAGGAAAACAAGTTGTATAAATCTGTTTTATAACCCTTTAGACAAGTTGTTTTTAAATAAACAACAAGAATCACAAGTTGTTTCAAGTTTATAAAATCCAGAGTTTCGGCAGAAATGTTACGTCGACTTTGAAAAATCATAACTAAATCATAACTTAACGAAATGAGTTGATTCTTGCCTCAAAAGTTAGATCTATGTCTTAACTAAATATCTGGAGGTTTCCATAATTTAATATGGAGTTTAGAACCCCCAGATATTATTTTGGAACCCGAAAGTTTGACAGCTCAAAAATGGACTACATAGGGTTTTTAACGAGCTTTTTCCCTAACCTAAACACCTCGAAAAATGGCCGTTCTTGACTTTAAAAATTCTTTGTATATAGTAGTTTGATATCTAAAAAAACTAAAGCCTAAATGATTTTGAAACTTAGTCAAAAACAGCCTCAAAGTAGGCCGAAAAACCTTTCAAAAGCTGGAAAATTATATATATATATATATATATATATATATATATATATATATATATATATATATATATATATATATATATATATATATATATATATATATAAACTTGACGTTTTAATGCTGGAAAATTATATAATGTGGTTCCTTCAGCCCTCAAATCATGAATCGTTAGTTATATTTTTATGTAAGCGTGAATATATTATGGATAGATCTATCGGGATTGATGTCCCCCACCTAGGTTAGTCGCTCCAACTGCTAAGGGGTGCATATATATTTAACATTACGGTATTACGTATGGGAATACTGCATAGGGCAAACTCATATTAAAGTTTCGGTTGAATGATGGTTTTTATGTAACACATATAATATTGAATTTATGATTTTATAAATTCAAACTAAATTGTTGATGTCCATACAAGTCATATTTACGTGTAAACCTATGAACTCACCAACATTTTTTTGACGTATTTTAGCGTGTATTTTCAGGAAATTAAGGCACGTACTCTGCATCGGAAGTATTTCATGGCTTCCGTACTTTTGGAGTCGCATATATTTTCAAACCTTTGGAGATTTAATTGCATTATTAATGTCATTTTGGTTATGTATTTGAATCTCTGTAATTTGCGAACTACTTAAGCTTTATGTCGGCGAAGGCACGTACTCTGCATAGGAAGTATTTCATGGCTTCCGTACTTTTGGAGTCGCATATATTTTCAAACCTTCGGAGATTTATATGCATTATTAATGTCATTTTGGTTATGTATTTGATTCTCTGTAATTTGCGAACTACTTAAGCTTTATGTCGGCGATGTAAAACAATATTTATGTTTGAAGTTAATTCGATGTATTTTTGAAAACGTCCATATAGTGGTCGTTCACTTGATTATGACTATACTTGTGCGACGTCACGCTTCGTTGCCAACCGGAGTATGGGGTGTCACATAAAATTACATAATAAACCCCTTACATATTTAAAATTAAATACAAGGAAATAGAATAGGATTCTAACTATTACAAAATTAACCCAACAACTTAATCACAATAAAATAGCTCTAACAATTTCAGCCAAGATTTCAATGACCATCTAAGAAGGTGTGGAATTATTTCTCAACGGACTCCTCCATACACTCCCCAACATAATAGTGTATTTCAAAGGAGAAATCAAACCTTATTAGATATGGTTCGATCGTGATGAGTTAAACAAGTCTAATATTGTCTTTTTTTCGAAACCACTACTCACATACTAAATAATGTTCCGACCAAAGCTATTCAAAGACACCATATAAAATGTGGACCAGAAAATTATAGACTTGTGTTTTCTATTTATTCAGGGTTGTGAAGCTTACCTACAATGAGAGACATCACATAATCTTGAACCCCGATCAACAAAATGTGTATTTTTGGGATATCCTAAACAAACTCGGGATGTTACTTCTTTAACCCTAATGAGAACAGAATATTATGTTGCTTGAAGAGGTGCCTTTCTAGAAAAGGAGTTTCTAGATAAAAGGCCTGTGGGAGTAAAGATGATGTTGATGAAATTCAAGAACCACAATATACAATACTAGCTAGTTGAACAAACTTGCAACAGGATAACATTGAAACACAACAAGAAATTATTGAGACTCAATAAGAGACTTCTGAAATTCCTATTCAAACACAGACATTTCAGCATTCTGGTAGAGTTCATCAAGAATAAGAAAGACATGCATTTTATATATCTAGTGAAGAAGAAGCTGTGACAGTGGACCAGGGTGATCCCATTATCTACCAGGATGCCATAAAGGATGATAAGTCAAAATAATGGCATAAAGCTGTGAATGATGAGATGCAATACATGTATGAAGACCAAGTCTAGAACATGGTAGATGCACTAATCAACGTAGTTGATTTTGTATATTCATGTGCATATTTGTTGTCCTAAAAGGGTTAGAAATTTGAAAAAGGGTACTGCTAGTGTTTAATGTTTTTGCATGTCAAAGAAGCAGAACAAGAATAACTCAAGAGTTTGCAAAATAGCTTCGAGGCGTCCTAGTGAGCGTCCATGGCACTGAGAGAAAAGAGAAAGAAGAAAAAATTTCAAAAGATGAGCATAGAGCTCAGCGCCTACATTGCTTAGGTTGGTTGAAGGATAATTTCATGCAGAAGCGGTTGCAGGAGAATGTGAGGGAAAATAGTTGTAGAGGGGAGATAAAAGAAAAGAAAGAAGTTCCAGCAGGGGGGGACAGTTATGAGAGAAGAGTAAAATTCAAGAGAAGGAGGACATTGGGGACAGAGAAAACTGCAAAGAACAGAGTAGATCACATTAGATGTTTAAACCTAAATCCCTGTTTACACATGTAGTTAGATTAATCATGTGCATGTTCTGCTAGATTCTTAATGTAATTGTCTTTCGGTTGCTAGTCAAGTGTTACTAGTTGCCAAAGCAAAATTTTCTTAATTTGATTTAGTGGGTTGTGGATTTCTGTTGTATGATTCCTTAGTACATATGAAGTTATCTTGTTCACAATTAATCGCCATAGCACTGGTCATTTTCATTCTGTACACAGGGTAAAAATAACTAGATGATTAACATAGATTGTATAACAAAGTGCAAGGCACTATGGAATTTAAGAACATATGAAGTTAATTCTGCATAGGCACCAGGCAAAACTTGATGTGATACTGAAAGGCAATTACCCACTATCATCATATTCAACTTAATTTTCTATTGTTCTCCCTTGAGGTAGTAAATTGTAGTAATTCACAATGGTGCAGTGTTCTCGTAACTAACCATTGCAAATAAATCTAACAAAACAGCAACCAATCACTCTCTATGGATTCGACCCGACTTACTCTATCTACGTAGTGTGGGTGAGTTATTTTGATGCTTTGAAGACGAAGACATCAAATGGTGTCGTTGTCGGGGAGTATATGCGCTTGTTTGTTTTAGTTTAGTTTAGTTGCATTTATTTTAAATTTATGGTATTTAATACTTTGTATTTTTAGAAGTACGATATCTTCATTATATTGGTTTGTTTCAAATGCATGCATACACCTTACTCTAGCCGAGACTCACCTTTGAGATTTGATTCAGAAGTTGAACGAACTACAAAGTCTGCTTGAGGGCTAAAGAGAAAGGAATTAAGTACTCCTTGTGGAAGTGTACATAGATCATCTGGATGTGAACTAAAGAGAGTGTCTGATCAGGGTACACACCAGGAAATGGAAGAGGAAAGGCGTACCGTGGAGTCCCATTTCAGACCTGGTGATTTACCATATCCATATCCTATTCAACACCTGGAGATTAAAGATGAGCCAGAGATTCGCACCCATTTATTTATGTTAGATCTTGAAGTTGTGATAGTTTCAGGGTTCAAATTGTAATAAATGAAACATAGTTTTGTGGTCATTTTGTAAGGATTCAAACCTTGTTGTAAATGGGTTACAAAATCAAAAGGTCAACCCATGGGTATGGATAGTATTTGAATCCATTTAGTTGTTTATAAATAGATAGTTTCTAGGTTTTTCTATGTAATCTTTTGGCTGAATGTAAGTACGTGAATTGAAGTGCAAGTAAGGTTTATCTAATCTTTGAATGTTCATATTGTTCATATATTGTTCTTCATGTTCATGATATTGTTGATAATCTTATTGAATGTTGAAAGAATGCTTCTAATATGGGAATTACAATTGGTATCAGAGCCTAAATGTTGGTTTTAAAGTGTTTATCTCATCTGATTTTCGAAATTTTGCATGAAAAATTCTTACTTTTTGCTAAAAAGTGTTAAAGTTCTTGATTGTTCTTCGAAGAACATCTCTGTTTGATCTATAAAATTAAAACTTGTGAACTGTTTGTGGTTAAATCTCGTTTGATACTATATTCCTTCGGGTGAACATCATACTGTTTAACCTCAAATTCGTGAAAGAAAGTATATTTGATCTTAAAAATCATCAAGATTTTGCTTAATTTTGGTTAATTTTCGAAAATAAGAACTGTTCAAAATTCTTAGTTTTACTCGAGAGTTACAACTCTCGGATAAAACTATCAAATTTTTTCTAAGTATAACTCGCGGATCCCTCTTCATTAGTGAGTTACAACTCGCGGATAACACTTCATCCGTGAGTTACAACTCGCGGGTATCAAGTGGCACAAAAATTCCAAAAATGTTCTAAGTATAACTCGCAGATCCTTCTTCATTAGTGAGTTACAAATCACGGATAACACTTCATCCGAGAGTTACAACTCACGGGTGTCAAGGGAATGACAAAAATTCCAAAAATTTTCTAAGTATAACTCGCGGATCCTTTTTCATTAGTGACTTACAACTCGCGGATAACACATCATCCGAGAGTTACAACTCGTGGGTATCAAGTGAATCACAAAAATTCCAAAAAATTTCTTAAGTATAACTCACGGATCCTTCTTTACTAGAGAGTTACAACTTCACCAGAAAGCTACAACTCTCTGATATATAACTATCAAATTTTCATCCTTGAAAATTCTTCTAAGTATAACTCGCGGATCCTTCATTATTAGAGAGTTACAAGCGGATCATTCTTTATTAGAGAGTTACAACTTCACCAGATAGTTACAACTCTCTGATATATAAGTATCAAATTTTTTGTTTTGAAAATTATTCTAAGTAAAACTCGCGGATCCTTTTTTATTAGAGAGTTACAACTTCACCACAAAGTTACAACTCTCTAATACCTCTTGAGTCAAATGTTAGACTTAGAATTTTTTTTATTGAGCACTTACCAACATCGATCACACAGAAGCATTCACCTTGAATCACGGCACATTGAGCTATGGGTTCAGAAATCAGGCCACCAACCTCATCTGAAACAAAGGACGGTTCTTCCACATCTGACACTAACGTAAGTCTTCTTCCTAAAGAAGTTTTAGCTGAACTAGACATGCTAAGAAAAGAAGCTAAGAAGTTAGATGCCTTTAAAACTGGCCTTCGGGATGCTCGAAATGAACAGTCTGATTTGAAAACAAACATTTTATTGTTATAAGAAGAAGTGTGTAAGGCTAATAACGAGAAAAAGGACTTGTCTGCCAAATTGTCTCAGCTAGATTACGATCATCAAGTGCTTAAATCTGACAGTGATTTAAATATGAGTATGTACTGGCTGAGAAAATGAAACTAAAAGAAAAACTTAAAGACATGGAAGAAAGGTTTTAGAAACTTGGTCAAACTGATCAAACCATAAATATGTATAAACCTAGAGAGTTGAAGTCTAAAGATGGTTTAGGATTTACCAGTACTGGAGCCATGGAAAAAATGGTAAATAAACTACATGATCCCTTATATGATTATGAAACTCTGGGTTGCGGGTACACTATGACATATCATAGAACTTGGCCAGAAGTGCTAGCCGAAGAAGAAGAAAAACAAGCAAGACCTGATATAAAAGAAATTAAATTTGTTTATGATTGGTTAAATTACGATTCTCTTCAAGGAAAATTAGATAAAACATTTAGAGAAGATGAATTTGTTGAACCAAAGGAGATTACACTTGATCCAAACCTGCCAAAACCTCGTGAATATGTACCATATTCTGTTCTAGAACAGTGGGCTTCTGGTCTAAAATAGATACTGGAAACTACAACATGACATTTTGAGAAAGAACAGATAGATTTTACAAAGAAAATATCAGATCTAGAAGCCGAAATTGCTCGACTTAATTTTTCTATGGCTGACACTTCAATGAATAATGATAAATTCAATGACCTTGAGTTAACTTTAAAAGAAAACAAGGAGTTGTTTGATTCAGACAGAAACAATTTTTTATAAAAAGAAAATGAATTTAATGAGGCAAGAAGACTGTTTTCTATTCGTAATCAGAATTTCAAACTTAATGTTAAATCATTTGACAAAGAACGAGATCAGCTTCTAGCCACCATTCAGGGGCTAACATCTCAACTTGTTCCTAACCAAAACTTTTTAAATCCACAAGTTTCTGTCAACAACAATTTCATAGTTGAAATTCGTTCTGAATCTAAGGAATCATACTCCGAACTTAAAAGGAAACACCTGATGGATATTAAGAAAGGCAAAGAAAAGTTGGAAGTTCCGATCAAGATTTACACCGGTGAATCTTCTAAATCCTCTTTCAAAAGAGCAGTAAGGAATTTTATATACTCTTACTTTAATAGGGAATTCCCGAAAGCCACAAAAGATCGGAAAATCCCGCAACAGGCATAATTGGTTTTCTACTAAGAATGACTCAGGAATCTCTTCTACTCAATTGAAAAAACATTTCGAGAATCCTAAGGCCTCGCAACCGTTCATATATGATTCTCATGCTATCAAGAATAACATGTAAGGTAGCCTTCCTATGGATCCTATCTTGACAGGGTGTCTTAGTTTGTCTTAAGGTTTATTTAAAGCTAGCAAGACAGCGGTGACATGTCTGTACTGACGTACAACAAAGTGACTTATCTTGCTAACTCGAGTCAAACCAGAGGTAACAGGTCTGTACTTACGTACAACAAAGTGACTTGTTTTGACTCTCTACTTACTATCATAATTTTCTTTTCTTTTCTTTTCGTTAAGATGTATCTGATGTGATTATACATCCCCCAGAAAATTTGCATACCTCATTTAGAATTGTTAGAATATGATTTAATTAATGAAAAACAAAGTGTAGGGACTGTTTGTGTATTTCCTTATTAGTTTGTATAAATGTATAAATAGCAACTTTGACTTTCCAAATTAGAAGATCTGTCAGAATATCCTTTTGTACGCATTGTAATCAGGAATAGTAGTACTGTACACGAAGATCTTATTGTTCATTTTGTAATCATCAAGATCATCAATCGAAGCATTCGGTCAGTGTTGATTCGTTTATTGTTCTTATTAATTGTATATTGTTGATTGAATTGGTAGAAACTAAATTTCACAATTGGTATCAGAGCCCTAGGGGTGAATTACTTCTGATTTGAGATTGAATTTTTCGAAAACTAGTACTGTTCTTGAGCATTTTTGTTCGGAAAAACCCTAAAATCACTAAGGGTTTTGATTCTGTTGATCTTTGTAAGAGATAATTGGATTGAAGGTAGAGGATTCATAATCGAATCAATTGAATACAAACTTTAATTGATTTACAAAACATAGAAAAAGATCTAGGCAATTTTCTGAAATTTTGAAAAGTGAAAAAACGGTTACTGTTTCATTGAAAAAGTCCAACTTAGATCTATTTTTGCACAAAAGTGTTTAACAAAAAGTGTTTGTATTCAAAAACCACACCTTCGAGTACAATTTGAGTTAAAGTGGACAATATTTGGATTTAATCTGATTTTCAGACTTGAAAAAGCTGAAAATATTAAGAAACTCGAAATATACACATTCAGTGTATCATTCGAGTTGAATACCTAAGATATTCGAGTTGAATACCTTAGATATTCGAGTTGTGTATCTTGTTATTCGAGTTGACAACTTGTATTATTCGAGTTGACAACCATTTTTAACAAACTCGAGTTTCAGAACAACAAACTCAATCGAGTTTCAGAACTAAATTAAACGAGTTTCAGATCAAAGACATTCAAGTTTGATCAAAGACTCATTCGAGTTTGATCAAATATACATTAGAGTTTGATCAAATATACATTCGAGTTTGATCAAATATACATTCGAGTTTGATCAAATAAACATTCGAGTTTGATCAAATACTCATTCGAGTTTGATCAAATACTCATTCGAGTTTGATCAAATGCTCATTCGAGTTTGATAAAAGACTCAATCGAGTTTGGTAAAAGACACAATCGAGTTTTACCATAAACTCAATCGAGTTTCATCAAAGCATCACTCGAGTTTCATTAAAGACACAATCGAGTTTCATCAAAGAATCACTCGAGTTTCATCAAAGAATCACTCGAGTTTCATTAAAGACTCAATCGAGTTTCATCAAAGACTCAATCGAGTTTTATCATAAACTCAATCGAGTTTTACAATATATCCATTCGAGTTTCACTCAAAACATAAGAATCATTCGAGTTTGACACACACATTAAACACAACACTATTCACTGTCTGAGTTAAGTTGCTTATTGCTACTAACAAGTCACTGTGTTGTAGATTTCAGTACTAATCTGTATTTCAAAGTGTGATCAAAATATTCAATCTCAATCGGAGTTCATCAGATCTTAGTCAAGTTTCCCAAAGATCAATCAACATGTCTAAAGACGCACTGGCTATGGGATCAGAATGCAAACCCCCAGTCTTATACAGGGGTGAATATGTTCAATGGCGGGAGCGGTTTCTTAAATTTATCAGTTTCCATGATTTGTCTGAAGAAATGCTGAAATCATTAACTGAAGGACCAGCCATTGTTATGGAAACAATCCCAGGAGTACCAACTGGCAATCCCCCAATTCCACCGAGGACTGTTGAGGTCACCAACCTGACAGAGGCCCAAAAGAAGAGAAAATTAGGGGACAAGACTGCCAGAAAGCTATTGTTGATATCAATCCCAAATGAGATTTACACTTGCCTGACAAATACAAAGACTGCTAAGTCAATTTGGGATGAAGTATGCAAAATCATGAGAGGATCAGACAGAGCTGCTACAAATAGGGCTAGGAATAGCCTAATGACGTTTGAGAACTTCAGAGCTCGTGAAGGTGAACTTTTGGAAAACACTTACCTTAGGTTTGTGAATCTGGTAAGTGAAGTGAAAAGAAACGGAGTGACAAAGTCCAACCTGGACATTAATGTCAAATTTATAAATGTCCTAAATCCAGAATGGGAAAAATATGTTATGATCATCCAACAAACAAAAGATATTGAGGAGATGGATTTTCATATGCTATTTAAAAACCTCAACAACTATCAAGAAGTTGTGTTGAGAAAAATATCTGGAAAGAAGAAAGCAGAAAAAGAAACTGTTGATCCACTGGCTCTACTGGCAGAGAAAAAGTATAAATACAAGATGAAAAAAGAGAAAAGAGCAGTAATCAGCAGTACATCTTCCGAATCAAAATCCTCAGATTCATCTATTGACTCAGAAATTGAAGAGATGAAAAAGCAGATGGCTTTGCTTACAAAAGCATTTCAGAAGAAATTTTACAGAAAGCCAACAAACAACAAGATGCGCTACAAAACAGGATTCAGGAAAGTTGAGAAAAAGGATAAATATGAGAAATCTGGAGAGAGTAGTGCACGAAAGACTGACAAATATGAGAAGTCAGACAAATCAGCCAAGAAGGAATCGGAACAGAAATGCTATAACTGTGGAAAAGCAGGTCACTATGCCCGGGAATGCAGATATCCTGTAGTCAAAAACTCAGACTACTACACAAGAAAGGCTCTCTTAGCCAAAGAGAAAGAGTCAGGCAAAGCTCTTATGGCGGAGGATGATCATTGGCTACAGTTATCAGAAGATGATGACATCTTGGATGAAGATGCTCATATTTGTCTAAAGTCAGAAAATTTCAATGAATCTGAACTAAGTGAATCAGCTATGATAGATAAAGATGAGGTGTGGGTTGGACTGACTGATGAAGAGGATGCAGAAAGCAAAGTATCTGAGTCTGATGATGAGGAAACAACTGAAGAAGTTGCATTAATGGCAACTGGCCAAAATGAAGCTGAAAATGAGGAAGATTCAGAGTCTGAAAACTCAGATGGTTCAGACCAACCGGAGGAAAATTCTAATTCAGACTCTGATATTGATGAATCATGCATATTAGAAGAAAAACTAACTAATATGGCTTTTATGCTTAAATAGTTTGAAAAATCTTTAAAAGCATAAAAGAAAAATGTTCATTCTTTGGAAAACAAACTTCGAAATGAGCACAACTTAGTTCTAGACTTTTCCAAAGATAAAGCATTAGCTTTACGAGCAGTCTCAGACTTGCAAGATAAGGAAAAAGAACTTCAAAGCAATATACTCAATCTGAATCTCAAAATATCTGATTTACAAGAAAGACTGCGAATAGCTGAGTTAGAAGCCTCAAACTTTTCTGTAAAATATCATGCCATATTTGAAGAAAGAACTAAACTTTATGAGAAAATAAAAAAGATGGAGGATGAATTTATTAAAAGAGGGCAAACAGATCAAACAATTTATTTAAATCAACCAAAAGACACAGAGTTTTATAACTCTAAATCTGGAATTGGTTGGGAAAATCCTAAGTATCTGACAAAAGCTATATCAAGTTCACCAACATTATATGATGTCAGATACATGAATTTAGGATTAAAAATGACATTTATGAAAGCATCTGAAGAAGTAGAATCTAGCGAAGAAATAAAAAGATTACGATCAGACAAAATGCAAAATTCAGCTGATTATTTCAGAATAAATGAAACCAGCAACATTCTTGATACTAAAGAAGAGTACATTCAAACTTATTCTGAAAAGGATTTGTCTGAATTACATACTCAGTCTCAAAAATTATATTTGCCAAATTCAATTTTAGAACATATAAATTCTGATTTAGAATTGAAAATTAGAAATTTTGAGACAGAGAATGGAACTCTAAAGACTGAAATAAGAAAAATGGAACAAATGTTGCAAACTCAGCCTAAAAACATAAATGTGTCTGATCCACAATCATCTACTTCTCTAGATTCTATAAATTCAGAGAAAGAATTTGATCTGTACATGCACTCTGATGATAAATCATTAGATCAAATGTTTGGTAAAATTGTTGAATTTATCAAACCTTTGACTAACAAACAATCAAATGGTAATAAAGAACCTGTTAAAATTCTGCAAAGAATGCCTACAGATTCTTTAAAACCATCTGAAAATTCACCATCATTACAACAAAAGAAGGAGAAAACAAAAATTTTTGTTCAGTCTCCTAGCTTTGAAAAGGGTGAATCATCTTCATCAACGGACTCAATTGCACGTAAAGTCCAATCTTCAACAGGTATGAAAAAGTTACAGAAAAAACGAGCATCTAAATCTTCTAATTCTCAAACTTCTTTTATGTCAGATATCGTTGTGAACGGGTCAAGAAAACAAGTTTGGCGAAAGAAGGAAAGAGAACAGAAAAACAAGAGTTTAAAACATGAGTGGCGCGTGAAGGACAAAAACATTACAAATAGAATTAGCAAAAATGAACAGTCTGTCTGTAATAATAATAATAATCTTGTTAAAAACTCTTGTATAAAGTTTTCTAGAAAGGACTTCATTGCTTTAAATTCTTATACTTGTAAGTCTGCAGGTTTTAAATATAATAAGCTTGTATGGCAACCGAAGAAGAAGGACCCATTATATGAACAGAAAAAGGTTCCAAAGAAAATTATTTCAAAAGCAATTCCACCGCGAATTGTACAAAAATGGATACCTAAAAGAACAGTTTCAAAAATGGGTACCTAAAATAACTTCAAATGATAAGCTAAAAGCCATATCTGTTAGAACAACAAATAATACTGTGCATGCTTTACCTAAAACTAAAGTACTCAACTACAAGTGGGTACCTCATGTGCTACTTCGTCTTATAGGTAAACCATGTCTGGTACCTTGACTCCGGCTGCTCCAAACATATGACCGGACAACGAGACACACTCACGGACTTTGTAGAAAAGTTCTGTGGGACGGTTAGATTTGGAAATGATCAGTTTTGTCCGATCAAAGGCTACGGAAGTCTCAAATATGACAGGATCACCATCCAAAAGGTCTTCTATGTTGATGGTCTTGGACACAATCTATTTAGCATTGGGCAATTCTGTGACAAAGGATTAGAAGTCAAATTCAAAGCCAATCGGTGCAGCATCAGATCCGGAGAAGGAAAAGAAATCTTGGCAGGAAACAGGAAAACAAATTTGTACTCCATTGATTTACCCTCAATTAATCTGAAGAAAGATGTCTGCTTATTATCAAAAGCTACATCTAAAACAGCATGGCTATGGCGTCGTCGCCTTTCACATCTAAACTTCAATGAGCTAACCAACCTAGCAAAAGGAGGGTTAGTTAAAGGACTGCCGACGCTCAAATTTCAAAAAGAGCAATTATGTGCGGCATGTGAAAAAGGAAAGATGACAAGAGCCACACACAAATCCAAAACAGAACACTCATCCACGAGAGCACTAGAATTATTGCATATGGATTTGTGTGAACCAATGAGAGTACAAAGCATAAATAAGAAACGATATGTATTGGTGATAGTTGATGACTATTCACGATACACGTGGGTTTTCTTCCTGAGATCCAAATCAGATGCAACCGAAATGATCATCGACTTCATCCGGAAAATACAAGTAAAGTCGCAACTCACAATTCAAACAATCCGCTCAGACAACGGAACAGAGTTCAAGAACAAATCACTTGACTCATTCTTGAATTCAATAGGAATTACACATCAGTTTTCAGCTGCTCGAACTCCACAACAAAACGGTGTCGTTGAAAGAAGAAATCGGACACTTGTGGAATCAGCTAGGATGATGCTGGCATATTCCAATTTACCGTTGTTTTTGTGGGCAGAAGCAGTTGCAACAGCTTGTTTCACACAAAATCGTTCAATAATACATAAGAGATTCGGAAAGACTCCTTATGAACTTATTAATAAACGAATACCTAATATTAAATTTTTCCATGTCTTTGGTTGCAGATGCTTTATTTTGAACGATAAAGACAATATGGGAAAGTTTAATCAAAAGGCGGATGAAGGAATATTCATCGGGTATTCAAAGGAGCGGTTGCTTTCCGAGTGTACAACAAGAGAACCAAGACAGTCAACGAGAGTGTAAATGTCAAATTCGACGAAGGAGTGGTAATGGCTTCTGAACACACCAGTTCAGGACCCGAACCTAATTTGCAAACTTCAATGGAGTCAACTGAACAAAATGCTGAACATTCAGAATTATATAAGTTGTTTGAGAATTTTTATGAAGACTATTTTGAAAAGCCCAAAACTAATGTTAAAAATTTGGTGCCTGACAGGATTACTGAAGATCCAGTCATAGTCTCTAATCTTTCTCAACGACAAGGTTTAGAAGAAACTGGAGAAGCTTCAACAGCAAATGTGCAGTCAACTACTGAGATTGTACAACCAACTGAACCTCCACATTCTTCTGAAACCCCCATTACTTCTGAACATTCAGAAGCTCCTACCTCAGATATTCCACCTACAACATCTGCAGTAACTCCCGAACCATATCTAGATCTCAATCCCAACCAAGACCCAATAGAACCGTTTCCACATACAGTTAAGTGGACAAGAAATCACCCAATAGAGAACATCATTGGTGATCCATCTGCGTCAGTTTAAACTAGAAGGGCTACTATAAATGAATGCTTATTTTCAAACTTTCTAAGTAAAACAGAGCCAAAGAATGTAAAAGAAGCCCTTCTGGATGCTGATTGGATTGTGGCGATGCAAGAAGAACTCAACCAGTTTGAACGGTTAAAGGTCTGGAGACTTGTTGAGCGCCCAAAAGACAAATCCATTATAGGCACGAAATGGATCTTTAAGAACAAGAAAGATGAACATGGTGTCATTATTCGGAATAAAGCTCGTCTCGTGGCCAAAGGATACAGCCAACAAGAAGGGATTGATTATGATGAAACATTTGCACCAGTTGCACGAATTGAAGCTATAAGGATGTTTTTAGCTTTTGCCGCTCATAAAAATTTTACAGTATATCAAATGGATGTCAAAACTGCGTTTTTAAACGGGGAGCTAACAGATGAAGTATATACATATCAGGCGGAAGGGTTTACTGATCCTTCGAAACCTGATCATGTATATATTTTAGATAAGTCACTGTATGGCCTTAAACAAGCACCTCGTGCTTGGTATGATGCACTCTCAACATATCTGTTGAGATGTGGATTTACAAAAGGTGCAGTTGACACAACCATTTTTATAAAACGTCAGGGGTCAGATATCATAGTTATACAGATATATGTAGATGATATAATATTTGGGTCTACAAATCCAGAATTTTGTAAGAAATTCGCATTTTTAATGTCCCAAAAATTTGAAATGAGCATGATGGGGGAAATAAATTTTTTCTTACGATTACAAGTAAAACAATTAATTGATGGTATTTTTATCAATCAGTCAAAATGTATACAAGACATGTTAAAGAAATTTAACATGGTCAATAGTACTCCTACGAAAACTCCCATGGCTCCGGATTCAAAATCAAAACTCGATGCGGACATCTCAGGGAAACCTGTAGATGTGACTCATTATCGAGGTATAATTGGGTCATTAATGTACTTAACAGCAAGTAGACCAGATATTATGCTTGCTACATGTGTCTGTGCTAGATATCAGGCAAATCCTAAAGAATCACACTTAACAGCTGCAAAACGAATTTTAAGATATCTCAAAGGAACTCCAAATCTTGGTTTGTGGTATCCTAGAGAATCTTCATTTAATTTGACTGCTTTTTCTGACGCTGATCACGCAGGTGATAAGATGGACAGAAAGAGTACGTCAGGAGCAGTACAGTTCTTAGGTGATAAACCCGTATGTTGGTCATCCAAGAAACAACATTGTGTTTCATTGTCTACAGCTGAAGCAGAGTACGTTGCTGTATCTTCCTGCTGTTCTCAGGTGTTGTGGATAAAGAGCCAACTACGTGATTACGGGTTTACACCAAAGAAAATTCCAATATATTGTGATTCTCAGAGCGCAATAGCTATTGCATCAAATCCGGTGCAACATTCAAAAACGAAACACATTGACATTCGGTATCATTTCATAAAAGATCATGTAGAAAATGGAAATATAGAATTATATTTTGTACCTACTGAATATCAACTAGCTGATTTGTTTACCAAAGCGTTAGATGAAAAGCGGTTTAATTTTTTGGTATACAAATTAGGAATGTTGAATCGTTAAGATTTAATAATTCAGTAGTTTCAAAATTATAATTTTAAAATTTTCATTTTTTTTAAGTGATTTTTATCAGATGTTAAATTCATGATTCATAAAAGTTTATATTCTTTAGAATTTAACAAGATCTGGATTGTCATGTGCAGGGGGAGCAGAAAAGAAAATTATCTGATTTTGAATAAATCTGATAAAACTTATCTGTTATTTTGTAGGGGGAGCAGAGATGAGAAATTGAATATCAAGTTGAGGGGGACCAACTTTCAGAAATTCAAGGGGGAGCAAATCTGTTTTGTTAATATTTTTTCTAATAGTTTTAATTTTTTTTTATGTGGTTTCAATTTTTTTGTGTTTATTTTTGTGCATTTTAATTTTGTGTTTAGTGCTGTTAATATTTTGTTTGAAATTCAAATTTTTTTAGTCACAATTTTTGATTGAAATAATTAGGGTGTGGGCTAATTTGGTGTAGATGATGGGCCGGATATTTCAAATTTGAAAAATTTCAAAATGGGCCGGGTAATATTTGACTATGAATTTGAATTTTCAAAATCAAATTTAATTTTTTGGATATTCAAAATACTTCATCTTCTCCAACAAGGTTCCTTAACTTCAAAGAAAGCTCAAAACCCATAACCGACAATATTTTCATCAAGATTGTGAGTAAACATTCGTATATTTCAGTTTGTTTGTTTATTTTTTAGTGTATCTGTTCAGTTTGGCCATCAGTTCTTATTTTTTATTTTTGTGTTCTTGACCGTTAATGGCAAATAATGTGATTGGTTCATGAAACTGAAATTAATTGTGTGATGATGTTCGTGTGGGTATTATGACTTTGAATCTGAAATTTCATAAGTCATTTGTACTTCACAAAAACAGAATCATTGATTTTTTAATGGAACAGTTTCGAGTTTTTGAATATTCTGAAATTTGAAGTTTTAACAGCTTTAAAGTTGTTTTTGTTCAAAGTTCAGTAAAATAAATGTGTTTAAAATACATTTTCGAAGGGGGTACATGTTTTAAAACACTGAAAATGTTCCTTGAAATTAAAATCATCAATATCTGTGTGTTTCAGACTTGTACTAAAAATAAAAACACATTTCTCGAATGAAGCATCATTCGAGTTGCCTTAAGAGTCCTTCGAGTTTCATTAGTAAGTCATTCGAGTTTCATTAGTAAGTCATTCGAGTTGATTAGAGAATCATTCGAGTTGACTGAAGAGTCATTCGAGTTGACTAAAGAGTCATTCGAGTTGATTTAAGGGTCATTCGAGTTGCATTAAAGAGTCATTCAAGTTGACTTAAGAGTCATTCGAGTTGCATCATCACTCATTCGAGTTGATTCATATAGAACTCAGAGTTAATCGAGTTTAATACAGATAACATTTGAGAAACATTTATCTTTCATGCGAGTTGACAAGTGTATGTGTAACACTTCGAAATTTTTCAGAACATAAGTTGTCAAGACTTATTCGAGTTTAATGTGTACATCATTCGAGTTTTTCAGAGACTTATTCGAGTTTCATAGGTACTTCATTCGAGTTGTATATAGGGTTATTCGAGTTTTATAGACACCTCATTCGAGTTGCATATAGGTTTATTCGAGTTTCATAGATACATCATTCGAGTTATCTATAGGCTTATTCGAGTTGTCTCATGTGTCATCCGATATTGTTCAGAGTGATTCGAGAAACTTGGAGTTTTATTCGAGATTCAACAGAAAATTTTTCTAAGTGTGGAATTTTTTTATGTTTTAAGAAAAATGTCACATTTTTTGAGAAATTGTTATTAATTTGTGTTTTTCTAACATTGGTCTCTAAACGATTGACTCTGGAGTCCATTCAATAATTATTGTTTGGAAACCCGATGCTTTAAACAGAAAATCACAAGTTTTGACAATTTCTGATAAAATGTTACAAGTTTTCTACATTTTTGAAAGGTGTCATTTGTGTACATGATCTGACTAACATCATGTTCTTGGTTTTTACAGGTGTTCAAATGGCATCCCAGTACAATCTCAAAATTCAAATTCCTCAGATTCCCATTCATCATCAAACCATACCCTTCTATCTACCCCAGTTAGATCTACCTCTGTTGCCCGTTCATCACAAACAAACATTATCCCAGATAACCAGTTAGTAAAACCAAAACATTGCCTTCCTTTCCGTGATAATAATCATCGTCTAGATACCAAAGTTATTAAAGTAAGCCATCCTATCGTTGTGGAGATTTTGAAAGGCCATCCACTCGGGTATCTGCTACAATACAAACCGTCTATTCCTCAAGTGTATTTACAACAATTTTGGCACACTGTCAAATTTGTTCCTGCTGACGGAAATCATCACTTTAAAGTGACAATAGATCAGTTTAAGACGAAAATCACTCTAGCAAGACTGTGTCATAATGTATTTCTTTCGAGACGTATAGACACGGTAAATTTCCCAGAGTTGGCAGACTTTGAAGATTTTGTTTCTGACGAAGAGCTGGTACATGATTTGATCTGCTTGGGCTACCCAAAGCCACTTCCAAAGAGCTTAAAGTTTCACAGGAATGGTTTAAATGGAGAATGGTAAAACCTATTTGGAATCATAAATAGGTGTATGACTTCAAAACATATCGGGATTGACAGATGCAGCATTCATTGCTTGAGAATATTTCATGGGATAGCATTCAACAAGCATTATGACTTTGCTCAGTGCATATGGGAAGATTTGAAAGAGATTGTGCTTGCAAAAACAACGAATAGAGCAAGGAAATTTGTGCCACTTCAGAGATTCATTCAGATTCTTATCCGAGGGATCCTGCGTGCAAATGAAAATATTCCAAAGCGAGCAAACTCTCAGAGATGTCCGGACTATGTTATGCTGAGCTTACACGAAGTGCCGGACTCCCCAAATGCAAACACAATGCCAATTCCAGAGTCGTTGCTCAAATATGCAGATCAAGAAAGTGAAAATGTGATATTATATCGAATAGATCATGCTCCGATAGAGACCCAGGAACCTGGATCTCTTAGCAAGGGGCTGAAGTTCAGGTTGTCCATTCTGAGAGTGAGGGAGAAGTTAGTGTGAGGGGTGGTGAGGAAGAAGCTGAAAAGTCAGATTCTGAGAGGACTTTGTCAGATATACAAGAAGAAGAGGGAGAAGGAGATGATGATGATGATGATGGTGATGATGGTGGTGATCATCATGAGGGAGGAGGGATGATGGTAGATGTTGTACAAATTGCTGTAGAGAGTGTGAGGGAGACCATGACCCCAGAAAGTCGGGATTTAACCACGTCTACTGTTAGCTCTTCTTTAAGAGTTAGCATTGAACAAGTCAGTATCCCACTGACGATTGCACACCCATCTATCCACTCAGTCTCCACTCAACGGGAGACTGTTTCAATTGAACATAGGGATGAACCAAACAATCTATCCGTAAGTCACTTGGACTTAATGGATATTGAAACAAGTGCACAAATGCCCGTGTGTACGACTTCTTTGCAATCACCGAGTCTAGTTCCTATACAATCTAGGACACTTGAGTCAACTTCATTTGTTGAAGTGAGTGTGGTTGAACTTAGTGTTCCCACCAGAACACCCTCAGTAACGGAAGCATTTTTTGCTCCGCACTTGAAGAGGGTGGAAGTCCAGTCAGAGTAACGACACTACCAACTCTGAGCACTGGCCACACAGACGTTCTTTATACAAGTTCGACTGCTGTGACAACTGGAAGTCTACGTGACCCAGTGGTGACTTTATCCCCATTTGTTACAGAATCAACCTTGACAAGTGCCTTGAATGAAGCTGTGTCTGGTGTGAATATGCACGTATCAAATCAATTAGCTGAGGTAATGGCTCAAATGACAAATATTCAGAAATTTTTAAAGGGAAAAGATGTTGCAGAGGAGTCTGTCAAGCAATCTGAGTCAAAGCAAGCTATAGAAGAGTTGAAGGAAGAGTTGAAGGATTTTGTTTTTGAGCAGTTTGATGAGATGCGCGAACGGATGATCAGCCTAGAAAACACTGTGGTAACCGCATTGGGAAATCTTTCAGAAAGAGTAGCTGCAGTAGAAGAAACCAGCAAGGCTCAAGTTTCCTCATCAAAGAGGAAACATGATGAGCATGACGAAGACTCCGTTGATGCTCCTCATGAGGGGGAGAAGAGGAGAAAGCTTGATGAACCGACGCCTGGAGTATTAATGATAACATATCCAGAAAAGGAGCCGGAAGCTCAGGAGAAAGAAGCTGGGGGCTCTAAAGAATCAGCTGGTGAACAGAGAGAACCGGGATTGATTCTTTATGAAGATGTTCCAGTTCCTTTGAACACTCAGTCTGATATCTATCACTTTGTAGAGTATATTGATTCAGATGAAGACGTTCAAGAGAAAAATCAAGAATTGAGTATTCAAGGGACAGGAGAAGAGAGAGAAGAGTATATTGAAGTTTCTGAAGATGATGATATAATCACTTTGACAGATGTAGATTTTAGAGCTGAAAGAATTGAGGAGGAGGAAGTGTTAGTCGAGGTAATTATGAAAGATGTTGAATCAACACCAACGGTTGAAAAGCCTGAGGTGGTTGTACAAATTAAAGAAGAATTTGAAGAGTTTCCTGTTGAGAGCAGTGTGGCTCAAGAAACAGTGGTTTTGAATGAAGTTGAGGTGATGGATAGGTTGTTCAATGAATATGTGCTTGCTGATGAATCGAAGAAAAAACACAGAGTTAGATTTCAAGCCCAACAAGTGGTACAGAGGGAGATTCAAGATATGTTAACTTTGTTGAATAAGGATGAGATAAGCAAGAAGAAGGTGAAAAAGCTTGAACTTCCAGAAAACAGATCTGCAGACTTTATTAGAAAAAGAAACAAGATGCCGTATATTGAAGATATTCTGGAGAAACGGACCTTTTGCAAAAAGCAAGCTCCATGCTCATTTCACAAGTTATTCAGAGTCCTAGAGCAAAATATGCCTAATCTGGTTAAGTATGCCAGTTTCCTGAGAAATAAGACACAAGAGGTTGAGAAGGTTAAGAGCGAATTCAGAATAGTGGACCTGGTGAAGATTGATAAAGAAAGATTTGTCAAGATTTTTTATCCAAAATTCACAGTCACTAGGTCAGATGGAAATACTTATGTGTTCACGGAAGCTGACATGTTCAACATGCACTTGGTCGATATTGAAGATCTTTTTGACGAACTGTGCAGAAATAAAAGAAATGAACACTGTAGATTTGCGCTAAAGACACTGTTTCACTTTATGCATACCAAATTGGTATTAATGTCAGTGCAAGATCTACAGATTGGGTTTGAAAGAGGAATGAGGAAGATCAACATGACAGCGCCTCATAGAGATATTAAATTTGCTGGTGAGCTGAAAGAGTTTCAAGTGATCATGGTGAAGCATCCAGCAGTCATGTATAAAGATAGGAATAAGAAGTTGAGAGCAATGAGGAGTGTGGAGCTGAATAAATTTTCTGATGGTACATTGATTAAAGTTTTAAGTGGTTTGAAAGGTAAGATGGCAGCAGACTAGAAAAGAAAGACAAAGAAAGGAGCCTTATCTGTTAACGACCGAAGACGCATGGTTGAATTTATTTCAAAGATTGAATGGAGGCTTTCGGATCGTAAAAGTATCAGAAGGTTTGAACAAAATATGGGCTTATCAGTTTGACTACTTTGCTATTTTCATCAAAGGGGGAGAATGTTAGAATATGATTTAATTGATGAAAAACAAAGTGTAGGGACTGTTTGTGTATTTCCTTATTAGTTTGTATAAATGTGTAAATAGCAACTTTGACTTTCCAAATTAAAAGATCTGTCAGAATATCCTTTTGTACGCATTGTAATCAGGAATAGCAGTACTGTACACGAAGTTCTTATTGTTCATTTTGTAATCATCAAGATCATCAATCGAAGCATTCGGTCAGTGTTGATTCGTTTATTGTTCTTATTAATTGTATATTGTTGATTGAATTGGTAGAAACTAAATTTCACAAGAATCATTGTCTGTATGTCTCTAACATAAAAAATAAGACTATTTGGTCATACATCTAAGTTAGTTACACATATGACTATTTCTGGAATATTTTATTAGATTTTGAGATTCCCTTTGTGTATTATGCCTACCAACACATCGAACGAGAAAATGTATATCACTTAGAGTTTAAGGTGCATTATGTGTGAAAGCTTATGTCTTAGAGATTGTATCGACTGTGCTAATTCTCGTCACTTTGAACCTATGTATCTAAGACTTAACTCATTTTCTAATATTCTCTTTTTTTGAGTTTTTTTTATGGTTTTCTCTCTTTTTACTTTTGTTTTTCATAAATAAGAATAAGCTAATAAAGTAACCAACTAAGTTACTATAAAAGGAAATAAATTCTATTTAACTACAAACTTACTATAAAAAGAAAGAAAATACATTGAGGTCAGATTACTCTGGATTACGCATACCATTCAGTTGAACTAACAACTCAAAGCGTGACTTATCAAAAGCCTTAGTAAATAAATCAGCATTATTATCTTCCGTTGCCACTTTTACCAGCTTTATACGTATAAAATGATGTCTTATGTTTATGTGCTTTGTTTTACTGTGTTTAACTGGATTATTAGTTATAGTATTAGTAGCTTGGTTATCTATCCTAATAGGAGTATGAATGTAAGTCAAACCGTAATCCCGCAATTGTTATTGTATCCACAAAACCTGTGAACAGCAACTTCCAGCAGCTACATATTCGGCCTCGCACATTGACACGGCTACCGAAGTCTGTTTCTTGCATTGTCAGGATACGAGTCTCCCTCCAAGGAACTGACAACCTCCAGTTGTTGACTTTCGGTTCAACCTGCAACTTCCATAGTCTGAATCCGTGAATGCTTCCAGTTCCAGATCTCCATCAGCGTGATACCAAAGTCCCAACTTCGGTTTGGACTTGAGGTATTTCAGAATCTACTTCACAACTTTCATATGCATTTCTTTCGGATTGGCTTGAAACCTAGCACAAATACACACAGCAAACATAATGTCAGGTTTAGAAGCAGTTAAATACATGAGTAATCCGATCATGGTCCGATATAAAGTTCGATCCACGTCAGTATCACTTTCTGTACCCGGTCCGAGATTGTGATTCACTTGAATCGGAGTACTAAAGTGAGCGGTCAAGTTTGTTCCTTCCATCCCGAAGCATTCTAGAATATCGTAGACATACTTCGTCTGATGGATAAACATACCCTCCTTCCTCTGTTCAACTTGCAAACCCAGAAAGAAGTTCAACTCCCCCGTGGCACTCATCTCAAACTTAGACTTCATCACCTTCTCAAAATCTTTGCACATCTGCTCGTTTGATGACCCGAAAATGATGTCATCCACGTACACTTGTACCAAGATAAAATGTTCACCCTTCCTCTTCACAGACAATGTACTATCAATTCTCCCTCTTTCAAACCCGTTGTCTAAAACATGAGTAGATAGTGTCTCTTACCATGCCCTGGGTGCCTGATGCAAACCATACAGAGCCTTATCGAGTCGATACACTCTGTCGGGAAACTTTGGATCTTTAAACCCGGGCGGTTGTTCAACGTACACCAGCTCCTTCACTTTTCCATACAGAAAGGCACTCTTTACATCAAGCTGATAGACTTTAAATCCTTTAAAGGATGCAAAGGCTAGAAACAAACGGATTGCCTCAAGCCTTGCCACTGGCGCAAACACCTCGTTGTAATCTATTCCCTCTTCTTGGTTGAAACCCTTTACGACAAGCCTTACCTTGTTGCGAGTTACAATACCCCGATCATCTCTCTTGCACTTAAAAACCCACTTGGTTCCTATTGCAACTTCTCCTCGAAGTAACGACTCTAACTCCCACACTTCAAGCTTTCTGAATTGTGACAGGTCTTCTTGCATCGCTTTAACCCTAGATGTAAGGTCTACCACTACTAGATCTATCTAGACGCGGATCCGTGAACGAGTGCGGAATCCTCGTTAACGGTTAGATGGACAACTCTCAACCACGAAACACGGAGACTACTAGACGCTGAACGAACGACACACGAATGATCCTACGAACTAATCCTCTCCGAAACACGCCAAAAGCTGATGATAAACTCGAGATCGCCTTAAGCTTAATTCCTCACGAATTCTGCTAAAAGTCCTCTAATGACTCGAGTCTATCCCTAATTATAGACCCTGATTCGAGTCTGATGTGGGTCAAACTCGAATCTGGCCCAAGGCCCATTCGAGTCTGTCCACAATGACATTCTCGAATCTGGGCATATTCGAATATAAGGACACATTCGAATCTATCACAGATTTGAATGTCTTCCCTTATGTTATTCGAATCTAGCCAATACACTTAAACACTTAAGTGATGAAACTTATGTTAATACCTTATGATTGATTTTATCTTTGAACTTTATGTTTGAACTTCTTGTAATACGTTACATCAAGTTCAAACATACAAACACTAATAAATATCAACCATATATAACATATATAACAAACACATGCTAAATCACAATGTAAGATCACTTAGACTGCTATCGTCACACAGGATGTACCAACAGACTCCCCCTTGACGATAGCTTCTAATAATTCACACATTTGACTTAAAAACTTTGTTCATTTATTGATTCAAAATACTACCAGCATACAAACCTTTCTCGACACATACCTTGACTACATTTTCATACTTATTAGCTGCACCGTCCATATGTGTATCACTTGAGATCTTACAGGCATGCAAAATGTGAAGATCATCTTTGGAGAGGTTTACCAGGTGAAGAGGGTCGTACACTCTAAGAATAACATTTTCTTCTAAGTCTTCCATGACCGCTTCCCCAGTCTCCGTGTCAGCATACCACCACTTCAGATTCTTCAAAATATTTTGTGGCATCGGCTTGAGAGGAACCTTCCTAAGACATCTAGCCGGCTTATAGTGAATCCTCATCCAAGGTCGTCCAGTTAGAGGATCAATACGTGACGGATCCTCTACTCTTCTCCCGACCCTTGGATTCAAACGCTCGAACTTCCTTGATCTCCCTTCCTTTCTTATGATTCTTTCGATTACGCTCGCGTAGGGATCATTGCCAATGTTTATCAGATCTTTCCAAGCTAGCGCAGTGATTTCGATCTTTGGCAGGGAGTTGAACGCTTTTAAAGTTCGCCTCATGTACTGAAGCCCGTCTTTTCTTTTTATTACAAATAGCTGCAGATCTCTGTCAAAGAACCAGCTTAAAATTCGCTCAGACAGCTTCCCAGTACCCGGCACTCTCATTGTCTTTTTAATCGCTAATTCCTTCTCTTCAGCCCTGAACCATAGCTTTCTTTTTTCTTCATTAGTTAGCTCTCTTGCAGGTTCTTCTGTTGATGGCTGAGGGTTCAATGCAGCATTTACCACATCTACATTGACAATTCTATTTCCATCAATCATGTATGTATCGGTGATAGGATTCTGCTGCACAACTATCTCGTCAGCTTCATCATCCTCATCAGCGACTACCTCATCATCTGACTGCCAGTCCACTATCTCTTCTGGCACAAACTCGCCTTCTTCCAGCTCTTCATCTTCATTATCAAAACCTACATCCAGAGGATCATCATCGAGATCCATAAGAGCGTCTATCATTTCACTGATCTCAAACTCTGTAGGCTGTTTTGATGAACTTGCTTCACCCATTTCTTCTTCAGCTTGACTTGGCTCCCCCTGAACTTGTGTAGTTTGAGCTGCAGTAAAATCTACAGGCTCATTCTCATTATGTGCACCGGGATCATTGCCTTCGGCATCTCCATCTCTAGGCTGCAGCTCCTGATCCTTACAACTTGTCTCCCCCAGAGCTTTTAGATTTTTCAAGAGCTGCTCAATGAGGGACCGCATCGATCGGATTTCAGCTGATTGATCTGCAACAAAGGATTTTAACTCTGTGTTTTCGTCCCTGACATTTTCCACAATCTTCCTTAATTCGGCATTGTCCTTATCAAGATTTGCGTTATGCGCCTGGAGCTCGCCGACAGCCTTTGTTAGGGTTAAGATCTGAACATGCTGGAAGTCAACACGTCCCTTTATCTGCATAAACCTCTGATTTTCAGCGTAGGCGATGGAAGTAGATGGAATGGATTGTATAGGAGCTGGGATGAATGGTGGTGGAATATATGGCTCATGTTGAGGTGGTGGAGATGGTGGAGCTGTTGCTTGAGGTTCTGAAGTTGGAGTTTGAGACTGTTGGGCTTCAGATGCTTCAGATGCTGATGTTGACCCTTGCATGAACCTGTGACGTTTGGCCCGCTGCCTAGTCACCAAGGGAGCAACTTCCTCCTCTTCGAAGTCTGATTCTTCCGATTCCCTTGCTACTCTCCTTCTCGAGGGCTCTTCATTGATAACGACGACTCGTGAGCCATAAGTTTCTATGCGAACTCGAGAGTCAGTAGCTTCAGATTCAGGAGCTTCAACTTCAATCTCCTCCATATCGTCCGACTCGGATTCAGATGATGTCAAACCTTTATCTGCCTGTTCTGGCTCATACTCTTTGACATCTCTTAATACGTCTTCTTCTCCTTCTGGTGGACTTAGCAATTCACCAACTAATGCTGTAGCCACATCTTCGTTCGCATGAGGCCCTGCCTCCCATATTTCATTAAGTGTTTGACATAATTGTTCAGCTTCAATCTGAACATTTGTTGTCCCGGCTTCTTGAATATTGGAAGGGCCAGCTTCTTGAACATTTGATGTCTCGGCTTCTTGAACTTCTGGTTGTTGGCTTGTTGACGACCTTGATGCCTGAGATTGACTTGTTGCAGGTCTTTGACGGCGTCTTTGAGCGTGCGGCTGCTGTTGTTGTTGACGTTGTGGTGGTTGTTGTTGCGGTTGAAACTCAACGACCCCTGCCCAGTTGGCATCTTCCGGGGCTTGAAAGTTCCTATCCAAAATAGCTCCAAACAATGGACGAGCAACAGGAACATCCAATCTTCCTCGGTGTGAGGAACAATCAGCGAAAATCCGTTTGTCCATAATATTAACACTCAGAAAGTCATCTGACGGCGGCAGGTTTGGCAAGAAGTGCCTTATCATCATCATAATGAACCTTGGGTACAACAAAAATCTTTCCCTTTCAGGAGCCGTAATCTGATGAACGAACTCCGAGAAGAACATCTGTGAAAAGCTGAACTCCCGATTGTATACCAATGCAATAACCCCAGATTGGATCTTTGATACTATATAATCAAATCCAGCTTTCTTCGGCGCAAAACAGACCGTGAATACATGCACCAAGAATCTCCATTGCCCAATCAGGCCACTCTTCATGTACGACGACCTTGCAACATCTAAACTGTATCCCATCCTCGGAAAAGCAGTCTGCCTAATACTTAACGGAAAGTCAATAGGCCCATCCTCTTATTCCTGAGATCCCAACTGCAGAACCTGACGCAACATGTCTGCAGAAAAGACTAACGGCCGTCCAGCGATTCTAGTCCTTAGAACTGTCGGGGTGACAGTGCAATCAACTTGCAAATGCTCGTAAAATTGTCGTACATATGGAATAACTACTTGGATGTTATGGTACAGAGCAAATCCAATCCTAGATTCAGCTAGGAAATCCAATATTTGGCGATAACCCTGCGCCTCAGGGATATTATTGTCGGGATTAAGGACCATATTATGCTTTGGAACAAATGCTCGAACCGCCATTTCTGCACAATAAACTAAACTGTTAGACTCATTAATAATCAATAAACTTGTTTAAATTCAAATTTGTTTTATTCTGTACTTGTTTAAGTACAAAATCTAACACAATTAAATTTCTACAAGTTTAATAAAATTTAAATTAACTAAAGTAAATAAAGTACAGATTCGAAGGAAACAGATTCGAATAAGTCTCTGTTCGAGTCTAATGACAGATTCGAAGTCCCTGGTCTTCTCGAGTCTAATGACAGATTCGAGAAAAGCCCCATGAACAGATTCGAAACCCATCGGCCATTATTTCAACAAAAACTCAAGATTTTAACCATTTTGAACTTAGCAAATCACATACATCAGTTCAAGTAGGTTCTAATCAAGGATTTATGCTTTTAATTTAACTGTATATCAGTCCAAAATTGGTAATTTTGCAAAAACCCTATTTCGACTCTTAAACTCTCAAAAATCGATGATTTGGCCTGAAATTGTGTATAAATCTACACAAATCTTGTACAATCCGGTTGATTATACCTAGAAGTATCTGTAGAATCGAAACACCAAGTAAGAGACTCGACAAAATGTCGTTTAGGAGAAATACGATAGATTCGAGAATAGAATCGAAATCGCCACAGTAGACTCGAGTGTATAGATTCGAAAACAGTAAGTCTTAAATGACTTCACTGTTGACCTATTTATACCACCAACCCTCGATTCTAAGCATAGACTCGAATCTACTGACAGATTCGAAGTCTTACCTCTTCGAGTCTGTCTTAGATTCGAAACCACCAACACTTAGAAAAATTTCGAAAATTTTGAAATAACTTCAACTTTTCCAACCTTTTTGTACGGTATCGTGTAACCAGATAAACTATGCTAATTCTTTTACCCTAAGCAACAGATATCTCACGCAATGTTTATTTTATTAAACTTTTAATGCACCCTTAGTAACTTTTGACCTTTTATCTAAGTAAAAATTAAACTAAACTAAGATAAAATAAAATAAAATAAACTAAGGTAAAAATAAAATAAAATAAAATAATAATTTTGACCAAAAAATTTAATCTAGACTTAAGCTATACTTAACAAATTTACAACCTAAGCTTAAAAATTAAACGAAATGTTTTTGATGAGTATAGTCTAAGAAAGGTTCAATCAGATAGCGATGTCAGATACTTACTTTCAGTACTTAAACTTTCACACTTAGGAATTTTTGATTCCTTTGATTGTTTGTCGTGCCACACTTATTTAGCCAATTGTTGGTATTTTACCCCGTTAAACATTCTACATTTCGGAACATCTCTTGGCATTTTTATTTATCAGGAAATTATCTTACGTGACTCAGACATAGACATACTTTTATGATCAACACACATAGACAAAGATTCTAACTTGTTGGTATTTGCAAACTTTCTTTAAAAGACAACCATCGGACCCAGGTCTGTATTTTCATACAACAGAGTGTCTTAGATTGACTTAAGGTTTATTTTTAAAGTTAGCAGACAGCGGTGACAGGTCTGTACTGACGTACAACAAAGCGACATATCTGCTAACCCGAATCTAAACAGAGACAACAGGTCTGTACTTACATATAACAGAGTTGCATGTTTTCGACACTCAGTTTTATATGATATTTCTATTCTTTCCATTTTCAGATGTATTTGATGTTGCCATACATCCCCAGAAAGTTTGCATACCTCATTTAGACTCAAAGTTTGTATGTCTTGTACATAAAAATTAAGACGGATTGGTCGTACATCTAAGTTAGTGACACGCTTGACTTTTTCTAGAATATTTTATTATCCTTGAGATTCCCTATATGCATTATGCCTACCAACACATCAAACTAAATAAAGTATAACACTTAGAATTTAGTTGCATTATGTGTGAAAGCCTAAACACTTAGAGTTTGTAACGACTGTGCTAATTTTCGTCACTTTGAACCTATGTATCTAAGACTTAACTCTTTTTTTTTTTTGATATTCTTTTTTTTTTGTATTATTGTAATTTTCTCTCTTTTTTCTTTTGTTTTTTTTATAAGAAAAAGTAGTAAAATAAGCTAACCTACTAACTTACTAAAAATAGAAACTTACTAAAAATAGAAACTTACCTAAATTAGCATACTACGAAAAAGAAAGAAAAACTACGAGTTATAAAAGAAAATAAGCTACTACTACTAAGGCCAAATTACTCTGGGTTGCGCATTCCATTCAGTTGAATTAAATACTCAAACCGTGACTTATCAAACGCTTTGGTAAATAAATCTGCATTATTATCTTCTGTTGCCACTTTTACCAGTCTGATTAAGTTCTTTTCAGCACAATCACGAATAAAATGATGTCTTATGTCTATGTGCTTTGTTTTATTATGTTTGACTGGATTATTAGTTATAGCAATAGTAGACTGGTTATCAATCCTAATAGGAGTTTGAGTGTAAGCCAAACCGTAATCCTGCAATTGTTGTTGTATCCACAGAACCTGTGAGCAGCAACTACCAGCAGCAACATACTCGGCCTCGCACGTTGACACGGCTACCGATGTTTGTTTCTTGCATTGCCAGGACACCAATCTCCCTCCTAGGAATTGACAACCTCTAGTGTTGATTTGCACGTCAAGCTGCATCCTCCGTAGTCAGAATCCGTGAACGCCTCCAACTCTAGATCTCCCTCCGCGTGATACCAAAGTCCCAGCTTTGGTCTCGACTTGAGGTATCGTAGAATCTGCTTCACAGCTTTCATATGCATCTCCTTCGGATTCGCTTGAAACCTAGCACAAATACAAACAGCAAACATAATATCAGGTCTTGAAGCAGTTAAATACATAAGTGACCCAATCATGGCCCGATATAAAGTCGGATCCACATCGGTATCACTTTCAGTACCCGGCCCGAGATTATGATTCACTTGAATCGGCGTGCTGAAATGGGCAGTCAACTTAGTTCCTTCCATCCCAAACCGTTCTAATATGTCATAGACATACTTAGTCTGATGGATAAACATCCCTTCCTTCTTTTGGTCAACTTGTAACCCTAAAAAGAAATTCAACTCCCCCATAGCACTCATCTCGAACTTAGACTTCATCACCTTCTCGAAATCTTTGCACATCTGTTCGTCTGATGATCCAAAGATGATATCATCGACGTACACTTGTACCAAGATAAAGTCTTCACCCTTCCTCTTAACAAACAAAGTACTATCTATCCTACCCCTTTCAAAACCGTTTTCTAAAAGATGGTTGGATAGAGTCTCATACCACGCCCTAGGTGCCTGATGTAATCCATAAAGAGCCTTATCTAAGCGATATACTCTATCAGGATATTTTGGATCTGTAAATCCGGGCGGTTGTTCTACATACACCAACTCCTTCACTTTCCCATACAGGAAAGCACTCTTAACATCTAACTGATATACCTTAAATCCCTTGAAGGAGGCAAAAGCTAAAAACAACCTAATTGCTTCTAACCTTGCTACTGGTGCAAAAACCTCGTTGTAATCGATTCCCTCCTCTTGGTTGAAACCCTTTACAACTAGCCTAGCCTTGTTGCGCGTGACTATACCCCGATCGTCCCTTTTGCACTTAAAAACCCATTTGGTTCCTATGGCAACTTCCCCTCGAGGTAATGGAACTAACTCCCACACTTCTAGTTTCCTAAACTGCGAGAGTTCTTCCTGCATCGCTTCAACCCAGGAGTTATCCTTAAGTGCCATTTGCACATTCTTGGGCTCTACTTGCGATATGAAACATGAATATAGACATGTGTGATATGCCTCGGAGTCGTTTATCATCGACAACAACACAGTGTTGTTATTTACACTACTCCGAGTCCTCACACCCTCGTTAGGATTTCCTATGATGCTTTCTAATGGATGGTTCTTGTTAATCCTAGAGGTCTCTATTTCATCAACCCTTAGATTATCTCCTAAGTTAGATCCTATTTCACCTAATGGGGGAACAGGCTCAACTTCTATAGTTTCCTCCTCACGGACGTTTTCCTCAGAGTTAGAACTTGATGCATGAGTCTGATTCTCAGTGTTAGGTGCCTCTTGATCAGCAACTTCTGGAGATCCATCTACTGTCGCAGTAGGCTCGGATGTAGATTCGAACGTGGTCCGCGGAAAAATATGGCCATCGTCATTCAGGTGCAACGTCGCCATGTCTTTCTCGATTGTACCTGCAGTATCATCCAAAGGAATGTTAAATGACTCAAACAATTTATCATAGTCAAATAACCATTCCGGACCAGTTTGGGGTTCATGTGTATAACTTGTGACTTCAATATTATACACAATCTCCACAGTACCACTCGTTTTGTTAAAAACCCGTTTGTTTGGTGAGTTTGGCACATAACCTAGGAAATATCCTTCGTCAGCCTTTTCACCAAACTTCGGTTGATGTTTTGTTCTTAAAAGTGTGCATGGTACTCCAAACGGTTCGAATCCAGTTAATTAGGTGGCCGTTTATTCAAAATTTCATAACATGTTTTGTTCAATGATTTGACTGTAAGGACTCTATTTAAAATATGGCACGCGGTATTCACTGCCTCCCCCCAAAACATGGTAGGAAGCTTTGAATCCGAAAGCATAGTCCTTGCAGCCTCAATCAATGTTCTATTTTTACGTTCGGCCACCCCATTCTGTTGTGGTTCATATGGTGCACTGAATTGATGCACGATGCCCTTTGATAGGCAATATACACCAATTACAGAGTTTTTAAATTCAGTCCCATTATCACTACGAATATGTTTAACCCTTGTTCCGTAGGAGTTCTCCACTTGGTCTAAGAACCCGATGAGCTTTGCAGCCGTCTCGTCCTTCGTACCTAAAAAGAAAACCCATGAAAACCGTGAGTAGTCGTCAGTGATAACTAAGCAAAACCAACTACCTCCTATACTCCTTTTGTTGATAGGGCCGAAAAGGTCCATATGCAACAAATCGAATGTCGAGGATATCGAGTTCTGCTTCTTGGATTTGTGTGTCTTTTTATGCTGTTTGCCCTTCATGCACGGTAGACACTTGTCCTCGAACTGAAAACTTTTCAATGGCACACCCTGCACCAGTCCATTCTTTGTTATGTAATTCATCTTCCTAAGGTGCAGGTGAGCCATGCGTCTGTGCCACAGTACTGATTCCGTCTCTGAAGCTTTGGATAGTAGACAGATTGGCCCCATCGAAGTATCCGGCTTGTTCATATCCAACATGTATAAGTCGTTCTTCCTTGGCGCCCGCATCAATACCCATTCTTCAGGAATTTTGAATCCCGGCTTTAGCACTAACGCCTCAGTGTCAGTAAATAACACCGAGTTCTTCTTATCACAGATTTGAGATACACTAATGAGATTATGAACCAGTTTATCAACGTGATAAACTTGATCCAAAGTAATCGTCCCATTAGTGACTTCTCCAGTACCCGTGATATTTCCACCCTTGTTACCAGGGAATGATACGAATCCCCTATTACCTCCCTTGAAGTCTGTGAGTAGACATCTTTCCCCGGTCATGTGCCTGGAGCAACCACTGTCGACGAACCACTTGTTGTTTGGACCTGTAGTTATCTCCTGCACATGAAAGAAAAGAGGTTAGTTATCACGGGGAACCCAAGCCAAGACTGACTTGGTAATACCATTCTCGTCCACATACGTGAACTCTTTCAAGTACCCATCTCGCCTTTCAGGTGACTTGGGCCTTTGAACTGAATTATGTTGTGGTGCCGAGTGATTTAAGTTCACTATTTGCTTTGGAGTAGGCATTTGTTGTTGTGGAGCTCTAGAATAATTCCTATTATATTGCATTTCGGACTGTGATCCCTGAGCTCTTACCGGTACATAATGTCTAACGGGAGTATGTGACCTAACTGGAGTGTGTGACCTGCTAGGTGTGGTGCTCCTATAGACTTGTTGAGGTGCTGACCTAGATTGATTATGAACACGATTCGGTGAATTCGTCCTAATCACTTCCTTTGGTCCAACCTTAACCGGTGTGTTTTTCACAACTTGTTTGGGTGCAGCCTGCACAGTTTTCTCGGTAGGTTGAGAACTACTGCTGCTTGCCACACTGGTTGAGGGCTTAACAGGTGTTGGATTCACTGTCTTAGGAGTAACATCGGATTTCCTAAGCGGACAGTGAGAAGCAACATGCCCCTTCTCGTGACATCTAAAGCAAGATATCTTATCTATGGACTTTTTGTGTGTTCCCTTAGATCTAGATGTCTCACTAGTGTCTATATCCTTTGGTACATCTTCGGTGTCTGGCTCATCGATCTGATCAGCCCAAGCAATTTTCTGTTTTCCTGCAGGTGTTTCACTGGAGGAAGACACAAACTTTACTTTCTTAACCTTGACGGTTGAGTCAGCCACCTTAGGTGTATTTTCAACTATAGGCTTCGGTGTTGGTTCAGGTAGGTCCTCTAAGTCTACTGACTTGTCAGTTTTCTCCTGAGGCTGAGGGACATAGTTTGCATTGAAAGGTGGAGGAGTTTCGTGAAAACCTAGACCTACGGGCTTCTTAGATTGTCGTTGGGCATCAAAGACTTTCCCTAGATTTAGGCTCGAATTCCTAAACTTCTCCAACTTGCTATTCGCCTCTGCTACCTTAACCTTTGTCTCTGCTAGCTCTATATCCTTGTCCTTAATACTTTTTGTCAAGGCCTCTACGTGCTCATACATCAGCTCTATCCTAACACACTGCTCACTGAGTTTGTCTTTTAGAACTATTATGTCTTGAGCATCAGCCTTAAGCTTTTCTTTAAGATCTTGTTTGATATCATTTAGGCTAGCATTTTCAATTTTTAAGTTCTCATTTTGAGCAGTTATGGATTTATGTGATTCTAAGACTAGATTTAACCTATCGTTAGAACTAACACATAAAGCACATAATTCACGAAATAGAGAATAAGACAGACTAACCTTTGAGTTATCAGATTCCACGTTGGCCATCTGAGCAGCAAACTCCAGCACTGTCTGATCATTCGCCTTCTCTACCCACATCGGACTGCTGTCCCGTGTGGTCTGCTCGTCGCCATGACATCCAGTTTCTGTGACTTCAGCCATAAAGGCTCTAGCATGCGACTCAGGATGTGAACTCCAATCATACGTACCATCTAGCTGTCTATCTGAAGTGACATTGGATAGAAGACCCGCTAGATTGGCCTGTCCAGATGATGAACTCGGAAGATATCGTTGTTGGGACTGATTTTGGTACTGTCCCTGATACTGACTCTATCCTTGGTAGGTCTCTACCTTCGGTCTCTGACACTCCCTTGCGAAGTGTCCCAATCCCTGACAGTTATAGCATTTCACCTTTGACTTATCAAATCCTATCCCTTTGTTGTTCATCTGCAGATTCCTTCCAGTTCGCTTAATGAATCTTTTAACCCTCTGGGTCACCATGGCCAGTTGCCACTTAAGATCCATTTCCTCTAAGTCATCAGGGTCGACCTGATCGTAATCCTCGTCCCATAGAGCAGGATCGTTAATCTTCCCTTGAACACAATTTCAGTATGCGGCTACAAAAGAAGCAAGTAGATTCAAATGCTCTTCCGCAGACTTTGCGCTCATGGGCATCTTCGAGTAGCTCTGTGATGGTGATGCCTGATGTACTTGAGGCTGCGGTTCTTCCGATCTTCCTAATCCTAAGAACGCGCGATTCAGTGAGTCTTCGGACTCTGATGGTGATGACGTTTCTCCGGTGAAAAATGCTGTAGCAGTCTTTGATTCGGATGCCGCTGAAGGTTTGGATGTCTTTCCAAAATACATTGCTGGATTCTGGACTTGTTCGTAATCAGTCTCGGTCTTCAGTAGCTCAAAGTTATATGCCCTCAACGTTCCCACAATGTCATCAAGAGATTGAGTATAATATTTATCTTCATTCAGCTTGATCATTGCTACCCACATAGCCCATTTGGCTGGTAAGGCATCAAGAAGCTTGTTGTTCTTGTCAGTATCGGTAAACTCAATCCCATGGCTCTCAAGTTCCGTCAATAGATGATAGAAACGGGTGATGATGTCATCCAGTTGTTCATCCTTTAACGCCTTGAAGATGGCGAACTGTTGTTTCAACAGCTCTGTACGCTTTCTCCTAACCCGAGGATTTCCCTCGCACCTCTTCTCTAGTGACTCCCAAAGTTCTTTTGATGTCCTCTGAGTTCTGAATGTGTGTAGAATATCCTGCGGTAACGCCATGCGGATTAGAGAAAAAGCTTTGCTTTCGGCTTCAAATAATATCTTGTCATCCTCCTTCATCATTTGGTATGACAAGACCTT
This sequence comes from Centrapalus pauciflorus, assembly GCA_020465985.1. Classification (NCBI taxonomy): domain Eukaryota; kingdom Viridiplantae; phylum Streptophyta; class Magnoliopsida; order Asterales; family Asteraceae; genus Centrapalus; species Centrapalus pauciflorus. The sequence continues at coordinate 22,787 of JAANYP010007004.1, read as the reverse complement.
TTGACGGCCTTCAACTTCAGACACCGGTGGAATATACCCTTCGTCGATGCACACCCACATGCGCATGTCGTTGAAACGTACAAAATCAGTAAATCGGTCTTTCCACCAGTAATAGTCCTCGACCTTCATCAGCTTAGGCGGGGCGTTTGCCTTTCCAACCTCGTGGTCCATTTCTAAGAATTTCTGAAGATTTGGCATCTTTTCAAAAGGAGTTGAATTTGAACTTAATTAATTTAATTCGAAACTGATTTAGACTAACTTTTTCGAATCTAGGTAGATTCGAAACTAATTAAGGGTAAATCTTTTGGGATTAAATTCGATTAAGTGTTAAAATTCAATTAGATTCGAAATTATGTCAGATTCGAAAGTTCTCAGATTCGAAGGACCTTAGATTCGAAGGTCAGCAAACTCGAGGTAAACAGCAGATTCGAAACCCTTCTCGAAACTAGACTAAACTCGAACTAGACTCGAAACTAGATAGACTCGAGACTCTGTTCGAATGAAGCACAAACTCGACACAGATTCGAAACCTACTGAAAACAGACTCGAAATGGAGCAGATTTGGATTAGACTCGAGACTAACGTAAAACCCTAATTGCCCCTATTAGATTCGAGCGCCGCAAACTCGAAAAACAGTGAATACTTTGATTTTTTAACGATTTTCAGATTAAACCAGTATTTTTCCAACGGAAAATAATGGTTTCGATCAAAAACGAGAAAAACCACAAAGTATTTGCTGAATATGAATTTGCTAAGCTCAAAAATTCGATTTTGAGAGAAAAACCGTCCAACTAGCGTCAAGAAACCTAGAATGTATTTGATGAACACGAAGAACACGAAGAACACTCCGTAGTCTCTGATACCACTTGTAAGGTCTACCACTACTAGATCTATCTAGACGCGGATCCGTGAACGAGTGCGGAATCCTCGTTAACGGTTAGACGGACAACTCTCAACCACGAAACACGGAGACTATTAGACGCTGAACGAACGACACACGAACGATCTTACGAACTAATTCTCTCCGAAACACGCCAAAAGCTGATGATAAACTCGAGATCGCCATAAGCTTAATTCCTCACGAATTCTGCTAAAAGTCCTCTAATGACTCGAGTCTATCCCTAATTATAGACCCTGATTCGAGTCTGATGTGGGTCAAACTCGAATCTGGCCCAAGGCCCATTCGAGTCTGTCCACAATGACATTCTCGAATCTGGGCATATTCGAATCTAAGGACACATTCGAATCTATCACAGATTCGAATGTCTTCCCTTATGTTATTCGAATCTAGCCAATACACTTAAACACTTAAGTGATGAAACTTATGTTAATACCTTATGATTGATTTTATCTTTGAACTTTATGTTTGAACTTTTTGTAATACGTTACATCAAGTTCAAACATACAAACACTAATAAATATCAACCATATATAACATATATAACAAACACATGCTAAATCACAATGTAAGATCCCTTAGACTGCTATCGTCACACAGGTGGTACCAACACTAGAGCTGTCTTTCAGTACCATTTGCATATTCTTCGGCTCTACTTGTGAGATAAAACACGAATAAAGGCAAGTGTGAAAAGCCACGGAGTCATTAATCATCGACAACAGCATTGTGTTGTTATTCAAACTACTCTTAGTTCGCACACCAGGTTCATTCTCGTCTTTGGAAAACATTGACCGTTCTCATTGACATTTTATGACGATAAGTCTTTCTCAATTGTACCTGCATTTCCGTCCAAAGGAATGTCAAATGATTCAAACAATTTTTCATAATCAAATATCCATTCCGGACCAGTTTGGGGTTCATGTGTATAACTTGTTACATTAATGTTATACACAATTTCTACCGTACCGCTTGATTTGTTAAAAACCGTTTTGTTTGGTGAGTTAGGCACATAACCTAGGAAATAACCTTCGTCAGCCTTTTCACCAAACTTAGGTTGATGTTTTGTTTTCATTAAAGTACACGGTACCCCAAACGGTTGGAAGCCAGTTAATTTCGTGGTCTTTTATTCAGAACTTCATAACAGGTTTTGTTCAATGATTTGACAGTAGGGACCCGATTTAAAACATGACAAGCGGTATTCACTGCCTCCCCCCAAAACATGGTAGGAAGCTTTTAATCCGAGAGCATGGTCCTTGCTGCCTCAATCAACGTCCTGTTCTTCCGTTCTGCCACCCCATTTTGTTGTGGCTCATAAGGTGCACTAAATTGATGCACTATGCCTTTAGATAGGCAATATACACCAATTACTGTGTTTTTAAACTCCGTTGCATTATCACTGCTCATACGTTTTACCCTCGTCCCATAGGAGTTTTCGACTTGGTCTAAGAACCCAATCAACTTTGCAGCTGTCTCGTCCTTCATACCTAAAAAAAAACCCATGAAAATCGTCAGTAATCATCAGTGATAACTAAACAGTACCAACTACCACCTATACTCCTTTTGTTGATAGGTCCGAATAGGTCCATATGCAACAAATCAAAAGTGGAAGCTATAGTGTTCTGAGTCTTTGACTTGTGTGACTTCTTGTGTTGTTTGCCTTTCTTGCACGGTACACACTTGTCTTCAAACTGAACACTCTTCATCGGGACACCTTGCACCAGACCATATTTAGTGATGTAGTTCATTTTTCTCAGGTGCAAGTGTGCCCCGTCTGTGCCATACGACCGATTCGGTCTCTAAAGCTTTGGACAATAGACAAATCGTGCCCATCGATGAATCGGAAATGTTCATGTCCAGCATGCACAAATCGTTCTTCCTTGGGGCTCTCATCATAATCCACTCTTCAGGAATTTTGAATCCCGGCTTCAGCACAAACGCTTCAGTATCAGTAAACAACACTGAATTCTTCTTATCACAGATCTGAGAGACACTAATGAGATTGTGAGCAAGTCTATCAACGTGATATGCTTGATCAAGTGTGATAGTCCAATTAGTAATCACTCCTGTTCCAGTGATATTTCCTTCTTTGTTCCCCGCAAATGATACAAAATGCTTGTTCCCTCCCTTGAAGTCTGTGAGTAGACTTCTTTCCCCAGTCATGTGCCTAGAGCAACCACTGTCGATGAAACACTTGTTGTTTAGACCTGTAGTTGGCTCCTGCACATGAAAGAAAACAAGTTAGATATCACGGGGAACCCAAGCCATGACTGACTTGGTAATACCATTCTCATCCGCATACTTGAACTCCTTCAAAAACCCATCTCTCGTTTCAGGTGACTTGGGTGTTTGATTGAGAACCTGTTGTGGTGCAGAGTGATTTATATTCACTCTTGGCCTTTGGTTAGGCATTTGCTGTGGAGCCCTCGAATAATTTCTATTATAGGGCATTTCAGATTGATATCCCTGGGCTCTACCTGGTGTTTGATGTCTTACAGGAGTGTGAGACCTAACTGGAGTGTATGCTCTTCTAGGTGTTGTACTCCTATAAACTTGTTGAGATCCTGGCCTTGATTGATTAGGGACTCTATTCGGTGAATTAGTCCTAACCACTTCATTTGCTCTACCTGACACAGGTGTTTGTCTAACAGCAGTCTTTGGTGTGGCAGGCACAATCTTCTCAGTGTTTTGAGAACCGCTTGTGCTTGCTACACTTGGTGAGGGTTTATGTTGTTCAGGCTTTCCAATATTAGGTGTAGATTCTACCTTCCTATATGGACAGCTAGACGCAACATGTCCCCTTTCATGACATCTAAAACAAGACATTTTATCAATTGACTTCTTATGAGCGCCCTTTGATTTTGGTGTCTCACTTATGTCAGATTCTTTCTTTTCAACTATAAGGACTACATCCTCATTCTGATTAGTAACTTCAAGTTTAGGATCTCCTAGAATCTTGTCACTAGAAGACTGCGGAAACTTGACTTTCTTAATCGTAGCGTTGTTATTAGTCACCTTAGCAGATTTATCCTTATCTGATTCAGATAAGGTTTCAGTTGCTACCTCTGACTCAACTAGTTTATCAATTTTATCCTGAGGCTAAGGCACATACTATCATTAAAAGGTGGAGGACTTTCTTTATAACCTAAACCTACTGGTTTCTTAGATTGACGCCGTGCATCTAAGATTTTCCCTAGATTCAGTGAAGAGTTCCAACTTTTCTAATTTACTATTTACCTCTGCAACCTTAATCTTTGCGTCAGCTAGCTCTACCTCTTTAATAGTTAGGTCATTGGTTAAAGCCTCAACATGCTCATAATTCAGTTCTATCCTGACACACTGCTCATTTAGTTTGTCTTTTAGAACTATTACATCTTGAGCATTTGCTTTCAGCTTATTCCTAAGATCTTCTTTTATATCTAGGAGGCTAACATTATCAAATTTTAAGGATTTAATTTGAGAAGTTAAATTAGTATGTGTTTCTAGCTCTAAATTCAATCTATCATTAGAGGTAGCACATAAAACACATAAATCACGAAATGTAGGAAAGTTCAGAATTACATTTGTATGATCAGAATCTACGTTAGCCAGCACGACAAACTCTAGAAACGGTCTGATTATCTGACTTCTCCACCAACACAGGACTTGTATCATTCTATTCTTTGTCCTCTGTTACTTCCTCTGCTCCGACGTCCCCAGTCTCTGTCACTTCAGCCATGAAGGCTCTAGCATTAGTCTCTGGATGTGAACTCCAATTGTACGTCTCATCAATCTGTCTGTCCGATGATACGTTGGTTAACAGACCAACGATGTTCGCTTGATTACCCGAACTACCAGGCTGATATCTTCTCTGAGATTGATTATGGTAGTTTTCAACTTTGGGTCTTTGACACTCTCGAGCAAAATGTCCAAACCCCTGGCAGTTATCACACTTAACTTTGGATTTGTCGAACCCAATCCTATTGTTGCTAACGTTCAGATTTCTGCATGTCTTTTTTATGAATCTCTTGACCCTCTGAGTCACCATGGCCAGTTGCCATCAAAGATCCATTTCTTCCAGATCACCAGGATCCACCTGATCATAGTCCTCTTCCCATAACGTAGGATCGTTAATTTTACCTTGTACACAGTTTCCATATGCTGCAACAAACGAAGCCAAAAGATTTAGATGAGATTCGGCTGATTGTGCACTCATAAGCATCTTTGTGTACTGTTGAGAAGTAGATGCTGATTGGGTCGGTTTCTCTTCCGGTTTAGAGTACCATAAGAAAGTCCGGCTGCCTGAGTCTTCTATTTCCACTGGAGTTGACGCTTCGCCCTTGTAGAATGCTGTAGCTGTTTTCAGTTCACTCGCGACTGAAGATTTTGACTTTCCAAAATACATGTCCGGATCTTGGACTTGGTCATATACCCGTTCCTTCTTGAGCAACTGAAAGTTGTAAGCCCTCATCGTTCCAATGAGTCCTTCGAGAGTAAGAGTTTCAAATTTCTCTTCATCATGCTTTATGAGCGCTACGTACATCTCCCGATTCGCTGTTAAAGCATCAAAAAGTTTCTCAATCTTCTATAATTCACGATACTCGATATCGTGATTATCCAACTCTGTCAATAGGTGATAGAACCTAGTGATAGTCTCATCCATCTTTTCATTTTTCAATGCCTTGAAAATTGTGAACTGCTGCTTAAGCATCTCGGTTTTTCCTTTACGAACCCTCGGATTTCCCTCACACCGTTTCTCGAGTGCATCCCACAACTCTTTCGTTGTACGATGATTTCTGAATGTGTGTAGAATCTCCTGAGGTAGTGCCATGCGAATGATAGAAAACGCTCTATTCTCAGCCTCATAGAGTTTCTTGTCATCATCCTTCATCTTCTGATATGTAAGGACTCTCTGACGACCCTCAAACTCATGATTAGGCTGAATGTATCCCTCGTCGATACAGATCCGCATCCGCATGTCATTAAAACAAGCGAAATTTGCAAACCTATCCTTCCACCAGTAATAGTCTTCCAACCTCATCAGCGTGGGGGTGAATTTGCCTTACCGTCTTCGTGGTCCATTTCAATAAACTTTTGCAAACTGGTCATTCTTTCTAAACTTTTTGAATTAGAACTTATTTAATTTAATTTTAAATTTATTTAAATCAACCCTTTCGAACTTAAGTAAGTTCGAATTTGATTAATATTAAATTCGTTTGAAATTAAATTCGAAATTAAGTTCGAAATCAACAAATTCGATATTCTGACAAGTTCGAAGTTCCTGGCAAGTTCAAAATATGACAAATTCGAATGCTGGAAAATTCAAATCTCAGCCAAATTCGAAAGAAACCTCAAAATAAATTCGAGAGGAGCGTATTTTTGGACAAATTCGAATTTCTGACAAATTCGAACAAACCCTAATACCCCCTATGTTCGAGCGCCGCAAGTTCGAAAAAAGGCCAAAAATTCGATTTTTTTCAAGTTTTCAGTTTAAACCAATATTTTTATGTCAAAAAATTCTGATTTCGACCAAAAAGATGAACTAATGCAAACTTTTCTTCGTTATCTTGCTTGTATAGCTCGAAAAACTAACCAAAAAGTGATTTTTCCGTCCAAAAACGCCAAGAAACCATGGATGTTGTTAATGAACACGAAGAACACCAAAAACACCCTAATGGCTCTGATACCACTTGTAAGGTAGCCTTCCTACGGATCCTATCTTGACGCGACGCCGTCCAACGAGTGCGAAATCCTCGTTAGCGGTTTGACAGATAGACCAAGCACACGAAACACGAAGACACACACGATGATAGACGAACACTAGAACGTCCCGACACGTGATTCTCTCCAAGAAAAAAACGCTCAATCTCCTTGCAAGTTCGAGATCGCCTCTACACTAATCCCTTATCGAAATCTGCAAAAGTTATTAATTAAAACGAATTAACCCTTAATTATAACCCCTGGTTCGAACTTGCCCAGGACAAGTTCGACTAAGCCCAAGGCCTTTCGAACTTGTCCTCCATAAGTTCGAACAAGTTACTTTGAACTTGCCTTTGAACTTATGTTTGAACTTATGTTTGAACTTATTGTAACACAATAATTACACCAAGTTCAAACATACATACAATCAATATCAAACATATATTATCAAACATATAGCAAACATATATCAAACACGTATTAACACGTATTAATATGCAATTACGAACAAATTGACTATTACAAAATATCGACTATGACTGCTATCGTCACACAGGATGCACTAACATAACAAAGTTCGGTTTGTTCTCAATCAATAGACTGCTTTATGTGATGATTCTGTATCACATAAACCTTGTTTGAAATATTATTTTTAAGCAGTTACTTGATTTAGATCATGCTAAACTTTGTAATTCAACTCATGTTATGAATGGTCGTTTATCCCCAGTTAGGCATAAATCTGTTAACTATCACGTAAATAAACACAAAGGGCCCACATTCACTCTTCGCTGGGTACCAAAGTCTGTCATGAAGGAACCTAAGAAGGTCATTACTCAAAGATGGGTACCCAAAGCTAACCTGACTGGACCCAAACTTCCATGGGTACCAAAAGTTACGTGATTGTTTTGCAGATAAATGGCTCTTGCTCATTTCAGTTCATGACCCAAGCCTGAATGAGATGGCTTCTGTGCATATCTATACAAAACCCGTACCTCAAAGAGATGACTTCTAAACACCTCTGTTTAGAACCCAAGCTACAGTGTTTCCGAAACTTCCACCATAGCGTGCATATCAATGTGACAGTTCAACTTCAAAGACGAAATGTCTACAGGGAGAATGAATTTCTTTCATATATTATGCTTCCAAATTCTGTTGACTAATATTTATTCTTCTATGCATGGGGAGTTTTCATCTACGCGTTAGCAAGGACATGTTTTTCAGTCTTCTAGTATGCAGAATTTTTTAAGGAAAATATTTTTTGTGCACACTTGTAAGGGGAGTATTTTTAGATAAAGAAAAGGTTTTTCTTTTACAATTAAAGTTTTTTTACCCTTAATGATGTAAACTGTTTTGGACTTTATCTGATCATCATTTGAGGAGGAGAAAATTTTCTTTGTTTCACATGAGGAGATCAGTACAATTTTCATGCCAATCAGGATACATTGATCATTCTGATTCACTTATTCTGATTCATTCTGATGGATCAGATCGCAAATCTCTGAGAATCTCTCCGTAGTTCACTACTGAATTCGTTCATATCTGAATTGTGTTTAAATCTTCTTCATTAAGATAATTCTCTTCATATCCCACTATCTCATCTCTATATGAATCTCGAATCTCATTCAAACTAGATTCATTCGTTCATTCCGAATTATATTATTCTGATTCTTTCCGATTCATTCACTCATCTACATACTCATCTTATTCATCCCATTGAGTTCTCTCTAATATAAGCTTAAGCAATTCTTCCGAGCATACTATGTTATCTGTTATAACTGCTAGTTTAGAACTCCAAGTTCATCATGTTTGATGACATCTGCCGACTCTAATGCACCTCATGAGTGAAATAAGCATACATCACACTCCTATGGTCTACCCAGAACCGGATGACCTACCCATCGAGTAATGCTTCCAATAGATGAGAAATAAGGTTCTTTAGATCTAGTTGAGGAGGATCAAACACAATGGGCGTGTTGAGTGGGTCAAGCAGAGATAACATGAAAATGAGAGGGATTTAAATGAAAGAACATAGGGGTGTATCAAATCTTGTTGTGCTGCTATAAGTGAGTCGGAGGGAACTATAGTTGAAAAATGCATTTGAGAGCTTGAGGGGAGCGAAAGGATTAAAGAAAAGAAAATCCTATCCAAACCTACAAATAGTTGGGTTTCCTACATATACTATCAAATCTTATTCGTTGAAATTTGGTATTGAAAAAGACGTCATGGACCCAGTGACGCAAACACCTAACCCCACTAGCTACTCAGTTGCTTCTCAAAAAGCCATTGTTTCATTTTTCACGGAGATATACCACATAATATATCGATTTCTCATTTAAAGGTAAATGATACTGAAACTGGAAGACATCTGCTCCGGTCTCCAAACTTCATTTGATTTCACAATGTGTCTAGAGCTTATCGAGTCATGTCTGTGTGACATTCCATTGCTTGTCTAATGTGACTAAGCCGGAACACCTATAGTAGTGCTTAATGTAAGTATTTAACGATGATTAGTTGGAAATCCTACTAGTGTTAACATCAAGCCAACGTTGAATGTAGGTCACATAGTTCATAACCATTGTATTAACAGGAAACCTAAGTGGTCCTGGATGTCAATTTTCGCTATAATTCTTATTTAAATGTGATAAGTTGCAAAGCCTAATGACTATTGTGATGATAAAGAGCAACAATTCATATTTTGAGGAGGAGTAAGCATCTTGCTAAGAAATTCTGAGAAGTTTACATGATAATCAAGATTCTCTTAATCATCATGAGGGGGAGAAAAAGTCTATATGTTAAGCGGAAGAATAACTAAAGAAATCAAGAAGAGAAAGATAGTTTCAACCAGAAAGAAAGCTAATATGTAGAAAATTTGTTCTGTTAAATTATCAAGGGGAAGAGAACTATGTAAAGTGGAAAAGTCAGAGAAAGTCAAAGTTTAAAGTTCAAAAGCTTCAAGTCACTTGATATATTTGACTTGAACTTAGACTTTGACTTGATTCTTACCTTTACCTCACATGTTCAAATGAACTTGTGATGGTTAACAACTCCGATGTCACCCATGTAAATCCATACTAGGTTGTGGTTGATCCCTTCATATGTGTGATCATGGGTTGACATCATTCTTTCTCACTATACTATGTCTCTACTCAGACATTCTTGCAGTCTCAACAGTTGTTCCTCCCATCCATCCTTCAAAAGAACCAAGGGGTCCTCAGGATGATAAAAAGAAAGAATGACAGGCTGCAGATCACAAGGATTTCTACGAAGAAATGTGGGATGAACTTGAAAAGCAAATGCTAGGAGCTGATTTGAACGACCATACCAAAATTAAGGAAGCTAAAACCAAATTCTCTGAGTTCAGGGCCAAGGATGGAGAATCCCTACATCGTACATTCACTCAATTCTGCACTGTGTTGAAAGAACTGAACTAGGTACATATCATCAAGGATCGAAATGATATCAATATACAAATTCTGTGAACCAAACATCTGGAAATCAGCAAGATATCCATAAGTGTCTTGTTCAAGGAGCAAAAGAAATACCAGGGTGACATGGATGCCCACAAATAGATAGCCAACTCTATGTCCTCCCTGTTGCTGAATGTGAACCAAATTTCCAAAACCAACGATCCTCTAGAATTACAATCATGCAAGACAGCTGTCACTGAACCACTTCCAACCCCACCACCTACACCCCTCTACATCCAAACTGGTTCCTCTTTTCAATACGCACGATATGCTCTACCTCATATTCCCTTTATGGGGAACCCTTGGATGCCGAAGAAGCTGAGATTCACGAACAAATGGCCTTGCTATCAAATCGCCTTCAACAAAAGCGTATCTATAACATCACAAATTTTTGAATTATATGTAATGAGACATGCCAGATTTAATTTATGTATTTAAATGATTTGGAATGACATCATCCCTTATAAATAGAATACAAACTCCAGGATCAATATACAACCCAATATCATCTTTATAACTAATGTTCCAAGCATAAAACATGTAATATTTACATGAGCACTAACGCGTAATGTATATAACTCCACAAGGACAAATTCTGTGTATTACAACTCGATTATTTAATTACATAAACATATCTGGTACCCAATACCCAAAGCTTCTAATCCACATATTTACCAAAAGCTTCTAGGAATCCTTAGTAGACGGGATGTATAGCCTAAGTTGAAGGCCTAACTATGCATTTACCTTAGCCTGAAAACAGTTAGATATCAACGGTAAGATATAAGCTTAGTCAGTTAACAGATTACATATTCTAGAATTATGTCATGCAAACCAAGTGTGTATGCGAACAATTTTTTCTCCTTCATGCGGAGGGCACTAAAAACAAGATTTGATCATGCTGGGAAGCATGGATTTCTGAGACATACGTCTCCATGGAAGTTCAAATAACGATCAGGGAGGTACAACCTGGCTGGAAAGGGTATATGGGATGATCAGTCTCTGACAGTGGCTACTGTTAACCTCAGCCCAGGTCACACCGAATTATGAGTCTATCATCATGCACGGGCATGTACTGAATGATGCACTTTCAAAAGAACATAAGCTTCATGTTTACAACATGTCAAGTACAATAGTGCATCAATAACAATAATCATATCTGAATGCCAAATGATATTTTCATGACCAACAGGAACATGCCATTATGCATGTGAATGCAATGACAATAAATGCTAGAACAATAATCTATCACTCACAGTGGTTTAAATTTAACAAGGATGCCCTGGAAGATAACCACATGGTCTTACACAATCAATAATTAGCTTTCTTTTCCAAACCGGACTTTCACCGCTTAATTTTATTACAAAGTGTAACAAAATACAACATTAAGGACCTGTTATATCAATGTATACATGTATCAATGTCAGTATTTATACTTTTCATAGGGTTTCATAAAACTTAACTTTTAATTTCATTTTCAAAGACCCGAAGTTTGGACCACACTTGAAGTTTTCTTGGACCCGAACTTCGGATGGCCTGAAGTTCCGTCCTTAGTAGTCTTTAACTTCATCAATTCTCACATATCACCCGAATTTCAAGTGTCCACATGGACCCGAAGTTTCGGTTCTCTTAACTTATTTATTTACAATTATCACCCGAAGTTCCACCGACCCGAACTTCGGGTATGAACCAAAGTTCGTGTGGCTTATTCAACAGGCCCGAATTTTGGTTGTCACTCGAACTTCCAGCCGAAGTTCATACTTAGCAGTTTTCTTAACTTTCCAGAATTCGTTCATGCGTTGTACCTATCCTGTGATTGAAATCTATCGGTATAAAGTCCAATATACCCTCTTAACACTTTATTTACAATAAGTAAACATTTTATTTTACCTAAATCAGATCATGTCGGCCCTATCTTTAACTGATCGACGAAGACACACACTAAAACACATAGTTAAACTCAAAATCATACTTAGAAGTTAACTTAGAAGTTGAGATTTTATACATATCTTGCCGAATGCTCGATTTAAGCATTCCAACAATTAGATCAAACATGCATTAACAATTTCATCAAAGATCAATGATTTGGTTCCTTGAAAACCGAACCCAAAAACCTTATATACTTGGATTTGAGTAATTCTTACTTCAAATCGATGTTTGCAATAGTTTTAGTTCCTTCCTAACAACTCAAATCCAGATGTTTAGCTTTTGATTCCAACGATTTGGTGTTCTTGATTTTGATAGAGTGAGAGCCACGGGTTTAGAGAGAGAGAGAGAATTCTAGAATTTTGTTAAGATAGAGTCTGAATCGTCACACACTCTTCTTTTATTATTTCAAGGTTACCATATTCAAAAAATTCCCCCTTCAACTTATATTTTTCTGTTATTAATAATTCACCCTTAATTAATTTTCGTCATTACTGTAACACCATTCGGCGTCCATCTTTTCAATATCTCTTTCCTTGAATTTTGGGTCAATCAACAATGATGATCCTTCATAATTCATTCATCATTTGATGTTCATCTTTGGAATACTCCTTTTCTTGAATTTTCACTCCACCAATGATGATCCTTCATCATTTAATTTCTATCATTCATCACTACTCGACGTTCGTCTTTTAAATACTCCTTTCCTTGAATTTTCGCTCTATCAATGATGATTCATTATAATTTAATTTAATAATTTTTCATTATAGATTTTAGATTCCAAGTCATTAAAATACACAAATTAAATCTTAACTGTTTCATTACACATAATTCAAAAATTTAGGATGTTACAGAACGGGCTCCACCAGGCTTATACTTCGTCCACGAAGTCATGATGCGCTAAACAAACTCGGGTATTTGGCCTTCTTATCTTCTTCGGATTCCCAAGTGTGGTTAGCTCCCCGGTGATGCTTCCACTTCACAAGCACCATTTTCACTTCTTTGTTTCCCAACTTTTTGATCTTGGTTTCCAATATGCACACTGGCTCATCAACAAATCTTAGTCTTTAATTAATTTGTATTTCGGAATTGTCAGTCCATGGTTCCCACTCTGGTACTAGACTCTTCCTTAAATAACCCACATGAAAGACTGTATGTACTCCTGGTCATTCCTCTGGCAGGTCCAGATGGTATGACTGATTTCTGAACATTCCATCATGTTGCATTAAAGGCAACTGGATTCTGATATTTTCATCCTTGACATTCTCTTCCTTCAACGCTTGCAGTTAAGCAACCCTTATATCATCGACTATGGTTAATGTCAGCATCGTAGAGGTTAAGGCATAACAATAAGCCTTGAAGTAAGCTTTTCGACTTAGTGAAAGCTTGATTTCCTAGATGTTACACAATCATGACATATAGAGCTACTCACAAACAGATTTATCAATGCAAACACTCTATAGGATGAAGAAGCTGAAAGCTCTTGAGATAGAAATATATCAGTGCAAACAATTCTTCATTCAACAACTGAAACCTTCCATCACATATGGCTTTTATATCCAAAGGGACTTTGGGAAAATTACGTAAATGGTCCTTGAACTTGAAACATTACATAAACAATTACATAAATGAAAGTAGATTATTACAAATAAAAGTTATTAACTAGAAATTGAAATAAATAAGTCTAACAATTCTCCCCCTATTTCAATTCTAGATAACACTTCAAAATCTTCATAGGTCTTGCCTCAGCTGTAGATAGACCTCAAATCGTTTGATGTATTCTCGGAGAGGAAGACGAAGAGAAGAAGGCAAACGACTATCTTGCTCAAGATGCTCATGAAGGCCATTTCTGATCAGTCTTAAAGTTCCATCTGAATAGACAACAATTTCTTCAATTGTCATGAAGCACTTTCCATTTTTTATGTTACAGAACACAACTCCATGTTCGGGCTTTAGAAGAACCTTAAATTGAGGGTGGAGGTGTATTTGTGGAAAGTCATATCGAGGAGCAGCCACTCATACACGAATACTTAGGTTTTCAACGGCCATTTGGAAATCTTTAACGATCATACTCACGAAGATGCGACGCATACTGCGGAGAACCGCCATTATAGCACAAGTGCGTGTCTTACTTGGTCTTGCCCTTTTCAGACGAAGAAACAGCCACTCAAGATCATCGAATTCAAGATTATCTAGGTCTGACTCACTAAACATAGATATATCATTATTTTTGCAGACAACAGTAAAGGATGGAGACCAGCTCTTGGAAATCTTGTGGCATGAGATGTCTCTGATCCTTTTAATTCAAACTTTAGACTTGACCCTTTCTACTTGCTGAGCAGAACTGATCATCACAACTTCATACTCCATTTTCTCTGATCTAGGACGTTCGTCAAGGACTTAGGAGCCACCTTTTAGAAATCTTCCCAACTGTTTCCTTAGAAAACATGAAGTCCAAATGATATTGGAAGAACTGATAGAGAAGATTTTCATCAAACATCTTCCTGATGTGCTTCTTTCTCCCTTTCTCGCAGCCTGATTTGACTGTTCAGTTGGCTTTGGAGAAACACGAAGGTTTTCCTGGGCTTTTTCAAATGTCATAGCCCACCATTTATCCTTTTCTCCTTCATATAGACCCCCATCGACCTAGGCATCAACCCATTCTGCTTCGTTTTGATCAAATTGTTCTTCAGTGAAGATTGGAACAGTAGAAGACTGTCCTACCTCAGAAGAAACAAAAATGTGTCTTACCCTCCCTGACTTTATCTTTGTACGAACAAGTCTCTCTTCAAATGCGTCGACTGTTGTGGTAAGTTGAAGGAGGAAATGGGAGATGGCGTGGTTTCAATTGGGTTTTCAATGGAGTTTCAACTTTGGGAATGAGAAGCTCATCATCATTAGAGTTGTCAGAGAATATTTCATTAATTTCGTGACTGGAGGGTTTTGGAGTAGATTCAGAAGGCTCGACTACTATTAAGGCGCGAGACAGATCTTCACTAACGTGTGCTACAGACTCTGTGGCCTTTTCTAAACCCTCAGAACCCTGAGCTTCCCCCATAAAAGCTAAATTTGGCCCTTCACTCACTAGGACAGCCTCTGAAGGTGTATACCCGCTGCCTTTTCTCCCCCTCAGGAGGACCCCCATCTTCAGGGTCATCATGACGATGCTTAACACCATGGGCAGCGGGCCTGCATGATTGTTCCAGGCTTGCCAAACTCAGTTGCATTACCGATAACTGGGACTGTAACTCATTAAACTTTGATCGAGCAAGGAGTACAGTTGAACCAGGGAAACATTACCTGCATCATCCTGAGACCTAATAAGGGTGGAGATTTCTGCACAAATGTTCTCAGGTTGGCTTTTGTGACAAGATCATCAATCTGGACTGGTACAGGAGTAGGAGGAACCTGTCCTGGTGGCGGCACCGAGGAGAAGGCTTGATCCTTACCCTCAGAAGACGAAAGATAGTCCCAAACTGCTCCTCCTGGTATGCCTTTAGAGCATCCAGGTCGGCTCGTGTAACCCGGGTTTCACGTAGATCCCCTGTTTCCACCTCAGGTGTAGTACCTGGGTGTCCAACTGTCACAGTTGGCGTAATTGTAGATGTGGCTGGAATTCCTTCCGTCATTTCCGCCACACTTGTAGTGTGAGCAGATCCGGAAGTTCCGGATGTAAACATAGACATCATATGTTGCAGTAGGTGTCCTAAGGAGTGCATAATGACGTGTTGGACTAACTTTGCTCAACAAAGAATGTGACGATTGGGGCAGTGATCGTCTAATTTCAACACCTCCTGTCTCAGTGGTGGCATATGAGGAACTTTCCTGTGCGCAACTGAAACACCGGTCTGTTGAGAGACCAGTGATTGGATAAGTTGGGGTGTGCATTCGACCACTAGGCTAGTGGCCTCAAAGTGACTTGCCCGAATTCGGCTTGTTTGTGGTTCTCCCTCCACACTCACTAACCTCTCAGCGCTCCCAGATTGTTGCGCCCTTGGACTAGGTAACAATCCATCATATCCTCATTCAACTCATGTGCAGTGTCTAAGGTCGTCTCTGGTCCATCCAAGTCCTCTACCGCCCCTTCAGGAGTTGGAACATCAATAAGACTATGCTGGGCAGTAGCTTTTGATCGTTCTTCTGCAACGGGCACACTCTGGATATCTAGATTTGGAGATGGACCCGGTGCAGGAACATCGTGTGCTGACTTAGATCGGATGGCCTGTCGTCGCTGGCTTGCTACATGCCATATTTGTGACTGCACAGCGACTTCTTCTTCTTCAGCCACCAATTCCATCCCAGCTCGCTCATCTATTGCTACTGTCTCTCCCCCTTCTTGACTCTCAGAACTTTCAGAACTATTAGAACTATCATCTCCCCCTGCACCCTCAGAACTCTCACTCCTGCCAACTTTGGGAGGCAATCCCGGTGCTGGGGCAGCCATAGCTGGACAATGAAGTCTTAAATACTCTCTCACTCTTGTACAGGATTGATCAGCATGCGCGAAGATTTCTCGTTGGAGAGGATGAACCACAATGCCTAGTTATACGGGATGTGGTTTCAGAAATCCCAAGGAGTAAATGGGACACATCAGATTCTTTGACCTCGATAATATCGTCCATGGATTGGTTTCCATGAAATGTCAGACAAAGAGTTGGAAAAATATTTAAAAGGGAATGTATTTCTTCTTCTTTTTGTCATTTGCTTTATCTTGAATATATTCCCTGATCTCGTCCCAGATGAAGTTTCTGTAGTCAAAATGTCGATCAAATACAAAGCAGTGGAACATTCTTAGCGTGGCCACACTTCCAGTGTCATGCCTAGAGGCTTTCCAGGTCATGCATTTGGTCATGATATTCTAGATGATGTACCATAGACCTTGAAGACCTTTGGTCTTGAATTGAGAGATTCTGGATAGAGGACCATGATACCCCATGCTGAGGATTTCTGCATATAAAGTATCAACTTCCACCAGTGTAGCAAAGTCGACTTTGCCTTGGATTGCATTTGCAGTGGGAAGACGCAAGATAGTACGCAACATAGGAAGGGAAAGAGCACTAGTTAGATTGTCGATCTTGGTTCGAAGTAGACCCTTGCCATTATTGGTAACAAACTCCAAATAATGCCAGAACTATTGAAGCTAGACAACATTTTTGACTTTGAAGCATAATAGATCCGGTACCCTGAATGAAGTCATAGACAAAATTTTTCACTTTGAAGAAAGAGTCGATGTCTAGATTCCAGTTGTTTGCAGAATGGGACACCCACAGATCGGTGTCTAACAACTTATATACTGGAGAAGGCATATGAAATCTGTTGGAAAAAAAAATTAGATGAAAGGATAAATAAAAAAAATAAGCCAGTTAGTAGAGGAGGGACAAAGTGTTGGTTAACAACACTTGAAACAGTTCGGGTGTCTTAAACTAACTTTATCCCATGGAAAAGAAAAATTAAGGATAGAATAACACAAGAGATTAAAAAACAGAATTAAATATGAGAAAAAGAATAAAATAGATAAAAACAAAAAAATGAGAATTAAAACAAATTACATAAAATAATATAGAAATAAAAATGAAAGAAAGAAAGATAAAAAAAAGAATTATACAAATTAAAATATAAAATAAGAAAAAATGAAGGTAAAAATAAAAAATAGAAAAAATAAACAAACAAAAAAATAAAGGTAAAAAATAAAATAAAATAAAAATAATAAAGATAATAATAATACAGAAACAGGTAAGAAAATAAAATAAAAATAAACTAAATAAAAAATATCGAAACCTATTGAAGTGTTGGTACATCCTATGTGACGATAGCAGTCTAAGTGATTCTGCATAGTGATTTTAGCAAGTATGTGTTAGATATGTTTATATGTGCTTGACTGTTATTGATTGTGTGTTTGAACTTGATGTAACATATTACAAGAAGTTCAAACATAAAGGTCAAAGATTAACTCAAGCATAAGTAAAACATAAGTTTCATCACTTAAGTGTTTAAGTGTATTGGCTAGATTCGAATAGCTAAAGGAAGACATTCGAATCTGTGATAGATTCGAATGTATCCGTAGATAAGAAATGGGCTAGATTCGAGAGTGTCATTGTGGACAGACTCGAATGGGCCTTGGGCCAGATTCGAGTTTGGCCCACATCAGACTCGAATCAGGGTCTATAATCAGGGATAGACTCGAATCATTAGGCGACTTTTAGCAGAATTCGTGAGGAATTAAGCAAAAGGCAATCTCGAGTTTATCAGCTAGGTGAGTGCCGTTTCGGAGAGAATTAGTTCGTAGGATCGTTCGTGTGTCGTTCGTTCAGCGTCTAATAGTCTCCGTGTTCCGTTGGTTGAGAGTTGTCCGTCTAACCGTCAACGAGGATTCCGCACTCGTTCACGGATCCGCGTCTAGATAGATCTTGCAGTCGTAGACCTTACAAATGGTAGCATTAGTGGGTGAGCTGCTTAGTCCCCCAGAAGATGAAGATGATGTATTTCGGGATGTAGAGGAATATGAGCCAGAAAAGGCAGATGAAGGCTTAACATCTTCAGAATCCGAATCAGAATCAGAGGAAGTTCCTGAACCAGCAGCTGCAGATCCCGAAATTCAAATTGGAACCTATGGATCGAGGTTGATTGTGAATGAAGGAGGTTCGAGGAGGCGAGAGGACAGGGATCTGAGGATTCAGATTTTGAAGAAGAGGAGGTTGCTCCGTTGGTGAGGCAAAGGGCCAAACGTCACAGATTCATGCAGGGGACATCATCAGAGTCCGATGCACAACCTCAGCCTCAAACCCAAACCCAACCACAAGCCACAGCTCCACCATCACCGCCACCTCAGCATCATGAACCATACATTCCACCACCATTCATCCCATCTCCCATTCAGTTCATTCCATCTACGTCAGCTGCATATACTGAAAATCAAAGATTCATGCAACTCAAAGGACGTGTTGACTTTCAGCATGTTCAAATCATATCCCTTACAAAAGCTGTCGGTGAGCTCCAGGAGCATAACTCTAATCTTGACAAGGAGAATGCAGAATTAAGAAAGATTGTGGAGACTGTAAGAGACGAAAACACAGAGCTAAAATCGTTTATTGCTGATCAGTCTTCAGAAATCAGATCAATGAGGTCCCTCCTTGAGCAACTGATGAAAAATCTACAAACTCAGGGGGAGACAAGTTGTAAGGATCAGGAGGTACAGCGAAGAGATGATAACGAAGGCAATGATCCCGGTGCAAATAAAGAGAATGACTCTGTAGATTTTCCTGCAGCTCAAGCTACACAAATTCAGGGGGAGCCTAGTCAAGGCGAAGGAGAAATAGGTGAGGCTAGTTCATCTAAACAACCTACGGACTTTGAAATCAGTGAGATGATTGACGCGCTCATGGATCTCGATGATGATCCTCTGGATGCAGGTTTTGATAATGAAGATGAAGAGCTGGAGGAAGGCGAGTTTATGCCAGAAGAGGTAGTGGACTGGCAGTCAGATGATGAGGTAGTCGCTGATGAGGATGATGAAGCTGATGAGATAGTTGTGCAGCAGAATCCTATTACCGATACCTACATGATTGATGGAAATAGAATTGTCAATGTAGATATAGTAAATGCTGCATTGAATCCTCAGCCATCGACAGAAGAACCTGCAAGAGAGCTAACGAATGAAGAAAAACGAAAACTATGGTTCAGGGCTGAAGAGAAGGAAGTAACGATTAAAAAGACAATGAGAGTGCCAGGTACTGGGAAGCTGTCTGAGCGAATTTTAAGCTGGTTCTTTGATAGAGATCTGCAGCTATTTGTAATTAAAAGGAAAGACGGGCTTCAGTACATGAGGCGAACATTAAAAGCATTCAACTCCCTGCCAAAGATCGAAATCACTGCGCTAGCATGGAAAGATTTGATAGACATTGGCAATGATCCCTATGCGAGCGTAATTGAAAGAATCATAAGAAAGGAGGGGAGATCAAGGAAATTCGAGCGTTTGAATCCAAGGGTCGGGAGAAGAGTAGAGGATCCGTCACGTATTGATCCTCTAACTGGACGACCTTGGATGAGGATTCACTATAAGCCGGCTAGATGTCTTAGGAAGGTTGCTCTCAAGCCGATGCCACAAAATATTCTGAAGAATCTGAAGTGGTGGTATGCTGACACGGAAACTAGGGAAGCAGTCATGGAAGACTTAGAAGAAAATGTTATTCATAGAGTCTACGACCCTCTTCACCTGGTAAACCTCTCCAAAGATGATCTTCACATTTTGCATGCCTGTAAGATCTCAAGTGATACACATATGGACGGTGAAGCTAATAAGTATGAAAATGTAGTCAAGGTATGTGTCGAGAAAGGTTTGTATGCTGGTAGTATTTTGAATCAATAAATAAACAAAGTTTTTAAGTCAAATGTGTGAATTATTAGAAGCTATCGTCAAGGGGGAGTCTGTTGGTACATCCTGTGTGACGATAGCAGTCTAAGTGATTCTGCATAGTGATTTTAGCAAGTATGTGTTAGATATGTTTATATGTGCTTGACTGTTATTGATTGTGTGTTTGAACTTGATGTAACATATTACAAGAAGTTCAAACATAAAGGTCAAAGATTAACTCAAGCATAAGTAAAACATAAGTTTCATCACTTAAGTGTTTAAGTGTATTGGCTAGATTTGAATAGGTAAAGGAAGACATTCGAATCTGTGATAGATTCGAATGTATCCTTAGATTCGAATGGGCTAGATTCGAGAGTGTCATTGTGGACAGACTCGAATGGGCCTTGGGCCAGATTCGAGTTTGGCCCACATCAGACTCGAATCAGGGTCTATAATTAGGGATAGACTCGAATCATTAGGCGACTTTTAGCAGAATTCGTGAGGAATTAAGCAAAAGGCGATCTCGAGTTTATCAGCTAGGTGAGTGCCGTTTCGGAGAGAATTAGTTCGTAGGATTGTTCGTGTGTCATTCGTTCAGCGTCTAATAGTCTCCGTGTTCCGTTGGTTGAGAGTTGTCCGTCTAACCGTCAACGAGGATTCCGCACTCGTTCACGGATCCGCGTCTAGATAGATCTTGCAGTCGTAGACCTTACATGAAGCCAAAATCTATTGAAACCTTGGAAATGTGATGAAACCTTTAAATGGTTTTGAAAGGTTTCGGTATACCGAAACCATTTAAAGATTGTAAATACCGAAACCCTACCGAAAATGAGTGAATCTTTGACGTTTTGAGAGTATTCGGTATTATACCGAAACCATTATCGAAACCTGTTCATACCAAAACCCGTACAAATTTTGAGAATACCTAGACCCTATCGAAACCATCAATGAAACACTTATCGAGAAGCATTTGCTTAGAAAGGTTTCGGTATATCAAACCCATGTATCGAAACCATTACCGAAACCACTGTCGGACCCATTTGGTTTGAAAAGTTTCGGTTTCTTGAAATATACCGAAACCCTACCGAAATCCTCTTTAAAATAATTGAAACATATGGAAACAAGTCGACGCCATTCGAAACCCATAGAAGTGTTACCGAAACTCTAAGTTTCGGTGAACCCATTACCGAATCCACCATTTTCAAGTTATTAAAGCAAATGAGTCATAGATTTCAACATGAATCGGTGAAATAAACATACATTTACACTTAATACAACATTTTACCAACACTTAAAATCTGAAACATAGAAAAATCGATGAACACTAGGATGAAGTAGGGAACCCGAGAACTCCATTTACAGATGGTGAAATACATATGCATATGAACATACAACAAACATGAAATGCATGAAACACATAAGAAAAACATACCTTTGGTGATTTCTTAAAGAAGAAAAATGCAAGGAGAAAGCTTAAGAGGGGGTTTCGGTTGGAGAAGAAAGCGTGGGAAGAAAAAGAGAGATAAAAAAAATGAACCGGCTCCCTTTAAAACAAATTTAAAAAAAACTTGGGCCGGATAAATTTGTCATTTGAACTCAAAATTAAAAAAAAAAACTAAAAACTAAAGTAGAATTAGATAAATTGAAATTTTAAAATGATTTTGGCATTTTCTAAGATTTCAAACAAAACAAAAATAAAAAAATAATAATAATAAAGAAAATAAGGTAAAATCTGTTTGGGTTTTTCTAAAAATTGATGGAATAACATTAAATTAAATTCAATGAAATAAATGAAATCTTTTTGATGTTTTCTGATAAAAATAAAGATAAAAACTATAAACTAAAAGAAATAAAAATGTTTTTGATGTTTTCTGATAAAATGTGATAAAAAGAAATGGAATTTTCTCCCCCTCAAAATCTCAATCAGATCCAGATACAAAATACTAACTACTCAACTGATGTTATTATTTCAGATAAACACTTACAGATATGGACAAAGATAAATTCATTTCATCAAAGACATATACAAATAAAGATAGAGTTGAAGTAAAGTTAGTACGATAAATCTACGCCGGATTATTCAACATGCCTAATTTTGCGACCAAGGTTTGAAACCAAGAATCCTCCAAGGCCTTGGTGAAAATGTCAGCTAATTGATCCTCCAGCCGTACAAAATAGAGTTCAACTGTACCTTTTTCTACATGATCTTTGATGAAATGGTACATGATGTCTATGTGCTTTGTGGGATGGCGCTTCGGGAGTCACAGTAGATAGGGATTTTGGATAGCAGGGAACCATAGTCACGCAGTTGTGTTAGCATCCACAACACCTGAGAACAACAGCTAGCAGCCACAATGTACTCAGCTTCAGCTGTGGATGTTGAAACACAATTTTGTTTCTTTGATGACCAACTAACCAACGTGTCCCCTAGGAATTGTACGCTTCCTGAAGTGGTCTTTCTATCAATATGACA
>JAANYP010007003.1:0-12935 GCA_020465985.1 Centrapalus pauciflorus | reverse complement strand
TCAGATAGAATGATAATTTCTGGATGGTTCATGGTTTCTGCTAACAAGGTTCATTTGTACTCTTTTAGTTAGTTACAAAAACATTCTTAAAATCAGAAATTTTTTTATGTGCAGTTATAGTCTAGGGTACTAATGTAACCTAGTTCACTATAACTAGTCTCTGATACCAATCTGTCACACCCTGCTACCTTGGTTGGCAGTGAGACGTGACGAGTGCGGAAGCGTAACCATAATTATAACGAACGACCACTATATGGACGTTTTCGAAATATTACATCATTAAAATTTAAAAAAAATGTAATAATGTTTTACAAAATGAAAGAAATGAAGTTCGCGTAATACAGAGATTCTAATACATAATTAATGCGTCCAAAAATAATGCAGTCAAATCTCCGTTAGTTTCGAAATATGCATGCGACTCCATGAAATGCGGAAGCTTGAAAGTTGGTGTATCCGAAGGCACACTTGCCTTAATTACCTGAAAATACATGCTAAAATACGTCAACAAAATTGTTGGTGAGTTCATAGGTTTACACGAAAAGACCAGTTGTATGGACATTATCAGATACGTTGAATTTATAAAAATCATAAATTCCATGAGTTGTGTTACATAAACCATCATGTCACCGAAGCTTAATTAGAATGTATTTGCCCCGAGCAGTATTCCCAAAATACCGTGTGTTGAATATATATGCACCCGCAGTTAGCTAAACCACTAACCCGAGTGGGGGACATGACTCCCAATAGATCTATTCACAATATATTCGCGCTTGCAAACAAATGCAACTAACGATTTCATGATATAAGGGCGGAAATCACATATGTAATACATAATAGAATCGAGAAGTTTTTGTGTCCATATAAAAACGAAGCATGCATTCCATCCCAAAACATAATAATGTGAAAAATGGGACTATGAAGACTCACCTTGTTGATTTTTGATGATGTTTTTGGGTCTGAGTTGAACACTTGTTTGAATGGTTGAGACTCGTCCTAATATTTTTACGAGTTCGGGTCAATATCATCATAATACGTGTTTGAATATTTTTATGTACTTGGGGGTGATGTATAAATAATTTCGTAGGATTTTATATGTTGATACTGATTTGTAGTTATGTTCAAGTAATTTATTTAAAAATATAATTTGTTGTATTAATTCTGATTTACAAAAATGATTTTAAGTAGTTTATTTCCAAGGACATTTTGATGCATGCATGCATACGTATGTACATATGTATTTATATATATACGAAAATGCATACATATATATACGAGCATGTGCATCATTATGAAAGGGTATTCATATATTTTGCATGGAAAATTTCACGAGTATTATGAGAACCGAGTTGTAAATGAAAAATATTATATTTTTAGTAAATATATTTAATTTTTCATGTTTTTATAAATTTTTAAGGTGGAAAAACTTACAAATATTGAGGAATGCTTGAATTCTGGCCGATTTGCTTTGAGAGAGTTTGTGAGTTGGTGTGTTTTTGTGAAATGGGTTTGTCTTCTATTTATGGAAGAAAAAGGGTTATTAAAAATAATGATAAACTAATTAAAATTTAGTGAAATGATGAAAAGAAAAGGTGTTTTCGGTTGAGTGTTGGACAAAATAAGTGTGGCCGATTTCATGATTGTATGTTGCATGGAGTTTAATATTAAAATAATACAAAAGTACAAGCTAGTTGTCCTTTAAAGGACAACTTACTTTTTAGAGTGATAAGTAGTATGGGTTTTCAAATTTTTTTATCAATAAAAGTACAAAAGCATGCACGAAAAGGTGATAGTAATAATTTCTGATATATATATATATATATATATATATATATATATATATATATATATATATATATATATATATATATACATACTTAGAAAAATTTTCTGGAATGTTAAACTCGATTCAAGTGTGAATCGAGTTTGTTACAGTGTCAATCGAGTTTTATCACACTTTGATCGAGTTTTATGCCCTTGTCATTCGAGTTTCATATAGCTTTAGTCGAGTTTTATACAACATCGCTCGAGTTTCTTGCTTCTTTAATCGAGTTTCTTTGTTTAACTGTTCGAGTTTTATGTAGTTTTATTCGAGATTTATGTTTCTTTATTCGAGTTTCATCCCTTAGAAATCGAGATTTGTATCTTCATTGTTCGAGTTTTATACTGCATCATCCGAGAAAATTGTTTCTTTAATTCGAGTTTATTACTTCTTTCATCGAGATTCATACAACACCATTCGAGTTTATTGATTATATGATTCGAGATTCATATAATTTCATTCGAGTTTATTACTTCATTATTCGAGTTTTATATTAGTTTAATTTTTGAGTTTCATACCTTATTTTTAGGCCAGTCGTTACAGTCTCCCCCTGTTGAAGGAATTTCGTCCCGAAATTAGCTCGTGTTCTCCTCTGTTTGGACTTTTGAGAACAGCTGGGGGTACTTCTCTCGGAATTGATCTTCGCGTTCCCAAGTAAACTCAGGACCTCGTTTAGAATTCCACCGGACCTTTATTATTGGAATTCGACTGTGCTTGAGTTTCTTGACTTCTCGGTCCATTATTTCCACCGGTTGCTCAATGAAATTCAACTTATCGTCTATCTCCAGCTCGTCCATGGGTATCACGAGTGATTCATCAGCCAGACATTTCTTAAGATTGGATACGTGGAAGGTATTATGAACGTTACTAAGCTCTTGGGGTAGATCGAGTCGGTAAGCTACCGGGCCAATTCTTCTGGTGATTTTGAATGGTCCGATATAACGAGGATTGAGTTTTCCTCGTTTTCCAAAACGGAGTACGCCTTTCCAAGGCGAGACTTTCAGCATCACTTGATCTCCCTCTTGGAATTCCAAATCCTTCCGTCGGATGTCTGCATAACTCTTCTGTCGATCCCGCGCAATCTTCAATCGGTTCCGAATCTGGGCTATCTTCTCTGTAGTTTCCTGGATGATCTCAGGTCCAGTAATCTGACTATCCCCTACTTCAGCCCAACAAAGAGGTGATCGACACTTTCGTCCATAGAGTGCCTCGAATGGGGCGGTCTTAATGCTCGAGTGATAACTGTTGTTATAAGAAAACTCAACTAATGGCAGGTGTCTGTCCCAACTTTTTTCAAAGTCGATGACACATGCCCTTAGCATATCTTCCAATGTTTGAATCGTTCTTTCACTCTGACCGTCCGATTGCGGGTGATAGGCTGTACTCATATCCAGACGCGTTCCTAGTGCTTCTTGCAATGATTGCCAGAACCTTGACGTAAATCGGCTGTCTCTGTCTGATATAATGGATACTGGCACCCCATGCCTTGAGACGACCTCCTTAAGATAGGTTCGTGTTAACTTATCCATCTTGTCAGTCTCCTTGATTGGCAGGAAGTGTGCGGTCTTGGTCAGCCGATCCACGATCACCCAGATGGTGTCATAACCTCCAGAGGTCTTTGGCAACTTAGTGATAAAATCCATGGTGATATTTTCCCACTTCCATTGGGGTATCTCTGGCTGGACTAGCAATCCTGACGGCCTTTGATGCTCAGCCTTAACTTTTAAACATGTTAAGCACTTGCTGACATAAGTAGCAATGTCAGCCTTCATGTTTGGCCACCGGTATGATCCCTTCAAGTCGTGATACATCTTGTCCGACCCTGGATGAATAGCATATCTTGTTTTGTGCCCTTCATCCATGACCAGTTTCCTTACGCCTCCAAAATTCGGTAACCAAATTCTGCCCATGAAGTATCGGCATCCATCTGACTTAATTTCAAACTGCTTATCCATGCCTCTCAATGCTTCATTCAGCAGATTATCCTCCTTGACTGCCTCTTCTTGTGCCTCTCGGACTTGAGAGTTTAGGTTTGACTGTATAGTCATTACCAAAGCTCGGACTCTCAAACACCCTACGGTGCTACAAGGTACCAAATCTAAGTCTACATACTCATAAATTTATTACAATCATCCCAAACATATCATAGCAATAATCACATAAACCAAATACCAAGCGAGTAGCAAATATCTTCAATTACTTCAACAGACGACCTAGCTAGAAGGTCCAGCAGCAGATTTCCCTTTTTCCTGTAAAAAGTAAACAACTGAGAGGGTAAGCGAATGCTTAGTGAATACCAATGATTTTACACATTCCACAAACCCTTATGATGCCCCCAGAAGTAACACCGGTAACACACACCGTATACTTCCACACGTACACATAGTACGCAAACCCGAGCCGCAACTCCTTCGAGATGACGCTCGGCATAAGAAAAACAATCCATCTGAGGCAAACGTACGATCGGGGATGACCTACTGCCTATCCTGACCACAGAGGTGTCAACTCTTGGTCATATAGCACAGTAACATCGGAGTACAGATGCGACCCTCAGGTCCATCAATAAGATGCACAACAAAGAAACAGATATGCAACAAGTATGAATGTGCATCAACATATACGCAAGTTAGTAGAGTGTCAAACGAAAGTGAAACAACATGCCTCAGCAGGCGAAGCAAACATAAAGCAGATGCAGACATGTTAAAATCAGAGGTACTCACAGTGGGTGCGTTATTAACTTTATCCAAATTTTATTTCTCCTCGGGCTTTCAACCGGATCACAAAGTACCCCACTGTGGGTTAAACAACACCACAAGGGACCTGTAATTCATTTGTAACAACACATCATGTCAATAATTGTTTAAATCCATAAAACCAAGTTTTACAAGTTCTGCAATATTTTTCCCCATTTTGGATCCATATCCAAATTCGAACCACAACTAAGTTTGAACCCAACTCAAGTTCAGACCTTATCCTTTGAATAACTTTTGTTATTTTATGTATTGTCTATGAGTTTCATTCATAATATTCGAGTTTAGAGAGTGGGTTTCAATTTTTAGGCATTAAATTCGAATTTAAGGGGTTAAATTCGAATTTCCTTTCGAATTTGAGGCCAAACTCGAACCCTATGGGTTAAATTCGAACATCATTCGAATTTAGGGTCCTAAATTCGAATTTAGGGACATAAACTCGAATTCCTTGGTGTTAGATTCAAATATATACTCGAATTTAGCTCAAAAATCGAGTTTGTTCTTGCATTTCGACTATGTTCTTGGTAGTTTCGAGTTTGTTCATGTCTACAACTTAAATCCTTCATTTCAAAGCCTAAGAATCATGAATATGTCATGTATTATGCCTAGGTTTGATTATATTACGCATACTCTATCATATTCTAGCTAAAACACAAGCAAAATCGGCTTTATTCATGCAATAAATGTCAAATTCGAATTTCATGTTTTCAAAACCGAGATATATAAACTTAATTAGGTCGATTCTTACCTCAATTCGTACGAAATCAAGAATCCAACCGTAGATTGTTGTAG
This sequence comes from Centrapalus pauciflorus, assembly GCA_020465985.1. Taxonomy (NCBI): domain Eukaryota; kingdom Viridiplantae; phylum Streptophyta; class Magnoliopsida; order Asterales; family Asteraceae; genus Centrapalus; species Centrapalus pauciflorus. The sequence continues at coordinate 7,574 of JAANYP010007003.1, read as the reverse complement.
TACTCCTCGAGGTCTTTCCAACAACATATAAATCTCGAAAATCGGCCGGTCGGTTTGTGAGATAATCTAGAGAGAAGTAGAGAGCGTTTTCTAGAGAGAGAGAGTCTAGAGAGAGAGTGAAAATGTGAAAATGAAAGGCTTTTAGCCTTTTTATTCAACTTTCTTCATTTTTGCACATTTCACCCCTCAACTTAACCGGTTCCATAAAATACTGATTTATTCTTAAATTTATCATTACTAGCTTTTATAATTCATACTACTTCCTAACAATAATTCAGAGTTCAAATTTTCTTAAACTTCGTAACTTCATAAAATAGCAACAAACTTTTAAATATCCCGAAATATATAATAGTTTCTCATAATTCAACTTAATTATTACTTATCCACTTAAATAGATCTGAATTACAGTAATTGAATTCGAGGATGTTACAGGATACATATAGGAACATGGCATAGACTTTGAAGAAGTCTTTGCACCTGTAGCTAGAATTGAGACGATACGGCTGATATTAGCACTGGCAGCTTTCAATAAATGGAAGTACACCATTTAGATGTAAAATCAGCATTTTTACAAGGAGATTTACAAAAGGAAGTATATGTTTCACAACCAGAAGGATTTATACAGCCAAGACATGAAGGCAAAGTTTATAAACTCGCCAAAGCTCTATATGGTCTTAGACAAGCACCACGAGCATGGTACACAAAATTAGATAAGACCCTGAAGGAATTAGACTTTAGCAAATGTGCGTTAGAACACGCTGTTTATACAAGAACAACCAAGTCATCAACATTGTTGATAGTAGTATATGTAGATGACCTGATAATCACAGGAACACCAAGACAAGGGATAGATTTATTTAAGGATCAAATGAAGGATAAATTTGAGATGAGTGATCTCGGCTTATTAGCGTATTATTTAGGAATAGAAGTTATGCAAAGTTATGGCAAGATTTCAATAAAACAAATAGCCTACGCAAATAAGATACTCAAAGATGCAGGAATGTTAGACTACAATGATGCAAAAAAATACCTATGGAACCAGGGTTCAAATTGACAAACCTTACAGAAGGACCTTATGTAGATGCCACTGAATATCGAAGCATAATTGGATGTTTACGATACTTATTGCATACTAGACCTGACTTAAGTTACTCAGTTGGATTACTTAGTCGTTTTATTCAAGAGCCTCAATAGCAACATATGAAAACAATTAAGCAAATATTAAGGTACATCAAAGGAACTAAAGATTATGGAATATCTTATGCATACAAAGGAGGAAACAACATAGAAGGTTATAGTGACAGCAGTTATGGTATTAATACATAAGAAGGAAAAGGAACAACTGGAATAATATTTTACTTTGGAAACTCACCAATTAGCTGGACTACTCAGAAACAAGGAACAGTAGCATTATCATCATGTGAATCAGAGTTTATTGCAGCAACAGCAGCAGCAACTCAAGCAATCTGGTTAAAGAGATTACTTAGCAAAATTACAAATACTGAAGAACAAAAGATCAAGATTTATGTTGATAACAAGTCAGCAATAGCCTTAATGAAGAACCCGGTATTTCATGGAAGAAGTAAACACATTGACACCAAGTACCACTTCATCAGAGAATGTGTTGAAAGAGAAGATTTGATAGTCGAGCACATCAACGGAGAAAAACAAAGAGCCGACATACTTACTAAAGCATTACCAAGGATCAAGTTTGTCACAATGAGGCAACTACTTGGAGTTGAAGACTTATCAAGCAACAATCAAGATTAAGAGGGAGAATGATAGAGTAATCATGATTGTTAGATTAAAATGTAATTTAGATTAGTTAATGTATGATTATTGTAATTATAGAAAAGTATAAGGACTAGAATAGTCATTAGACAAACCGAAAGGGTGTGTCTCTTCACGAATAGACACAACTATTCGAAAAGGTTTCATGAAAGGTTGTGTATTTTCATCGTACCTCTTAGTCATTTATAAGTAGGAACCTTAATCAAAATTTGTAAAGTGTGAATTCAATGTTTATGTTAATAAAGATCAAGTTTTGATTATTCGATCCTGTGCAATTATTTCGTTATCAAAGAGATCCCTTTCCCAACAGGAAACGTTCCATGTTCATTTCTTTGGTAGCCACCTGATATAGAGAAAATCCACATAGGGTTGAGAAGTCATGCTGATACTCATCTACTATTTTGGTCGCTTGTGGCAATTGCATCAGTTCCAAACTTGTGTGTTGTTGGGTCAAAGGCCTGGAAGTCAACATCGGCTTTAAGGTTTTATGTACGTATGTTGCATGGCTTTATATATAGATGTAATTAGGGTTTGCTTGTAATATTTTGGGAGAAAACTCTGAATCATTATACTAAGATTGTGTACATCTTTGAATAGTCATATTGTGTTTATATTATTCATATTGTTCTTGGGGTATTCATCAAGGTTGCAAAAATCGGCCTAGTCGGCCACTTGATCGGCGACTAGGCGGGAAGCGGGATACCACCGCTACGACTTGGACCAGATCGGACTAATTAGGCGGTGACAGTCAAAGGCGGACCTAGTCGGTGCTAGGCGGTCAAGTCAATGTCAAAATCGGCCTTGAATGTAAAACGGTGATGAAGAAGGAGGATGAGATATATATATATATATATATATATATATATATATATATATATATATATATATATATATATATATATATATATATAAACTTTATGATGTCGAGAATGAGACCAAGGAAGCGGTGGCCGGCGGCGATGGAACAAAAGGGAGAGCAGCGGCGAGAAGGCGACAAGGAGACACTTCCAATTTTTTTTTAAAAAAAAAAACCCTAAAGAAATAAGAAAGCGGATGCTGTAATTTTAATTTAATAACCATTTATTTTACTATTCTAAATTAATTAATAAAAAAATCTTTTAATATTCAATATACATACATATTAATTAATTTTATATATATATAATCTAAATTAATTAAATTTAGGAATTAACCGTGAGTTCTAATTATAAAATAGTATTAATTATTGTTTGATCATTTTTTACTAACCTATATTTATATCTTAGTATTTATTAACATGTTACATATATAATTTGAAATTTATACACTAAAAATTCCAATCCGACTACTCCCCGATTAATCCTCGCCTAGCCGATTAATCGCTAGTCCCCTATCGGCCGGCCGACTACCGCCTAGCGACTTCTAGGTATTCATATACTTATGCTTGATTGCTTCAAATTTGGGAATTACAATTGGTATTAGAGCGAGTAGATTGGTTTTAATTGGCATCTTTTTTTGTTTTTATCTGCTTGCGAAACCCTCACTGTTCGTCAAAAGGGTTAGCCTAGGTACGAATTGGTTGTACATATTTCTTTGGTTTCAAAATTGGTCAGAATTCATTCAAGGATCAAAAAAAAAAAATTCATGTCAAAAGCTACATATGAATTATGTTCTGTGATTCGTTAGTTTTGTAAACCTGGGAAAAGGGAAATGCATATCTATTGGAGGAGAAAAAGTTAGTTGCATCTAATTTGATTTTTGGTCAAAAAAGGCTGCAAATTTATTGAGGTGATATTGTCAAAATTTTAATCTATTCGGTCATCTTACAAGCAAAGCAAATCTACCCAGACCACCATAATTTATCATCTTCAAAGTTGTACCAAAAGGGGTCGTTAGAGTATTGGTCTATAAAAACTTCAGCTGATCTTGGGAGACCTAAGAACTAGGTCCGGCAGTTGCTTTACCTATGTATTTTCCTGTAAAAAGGTTTAACAACAACTATAAGCAATGCTTAGTGAGAATATAGATTTATGAGATACATGCATTACAACAAGCGGAAAGTGGGTAACTAGCGTGATATAACTTGACAGCCACTACAGCCACGCAAGATCGAGACATAGTAATCAGAATTGGATGATGTCCAGGCCACGCTCACGCTTTTAGTGGAAGCTATCCACTCAATACTGGGCTAGCTACCAGTAAACATCATGGTGGGAGCACCGGAGTAATCAACAACCAAGTTCAATAGAAGTGGTTGACATAGCAAGGTCTAGAATAATAGACCGACAACGCTAAATATGCTAAGCTGAAAATCAATACATCAAAGATACGAGAAATGATGAAAAGCACACTAAGCAAAGTCATGATAGCAATCAACTTGTAATAATAACCGAAAGGAACTGTAACTACAATATGTGCAGAATGATATATCAAGCTATCATGATCCACAGGGCATCACCGAACCATGGTGAGCACATGTCACAATCCAGCTGAGCATAAATGAATGCCAAAATAAACTATCAACAACCAGATTCAAGCATGTAAAACTGAATATCTATAACTCACTGTTTATTGAATTAATCTGAGTTGTTGACTTTATCAAGTGGATTTCTCCACCACATGAGTTATCTCAGGATTTAATCTTTGACTTTCTGGACTTTGGCTTGGCTTTTCAAACTTTGACCCACTTTCAGTACTTTAAACTTTATTACTTTGTTCAGATTTATCTGAACTTGTCCAAAATATATCATTGCAAGAACATTAGCTTTAACTTTAATTAACTTAATTCTGATAACTCATAAGTTTTTATGTCCTTTTTCATGAACATGTGTGATTTTTATTAAGTCAATTAAGCTTTTATTTGCACATTTGAATTTCTCATAAGACATAAAAGAACATCACTTGATTTATATATGTACATATATAGAGGGAGGTTCAATTGAGAACTTTTATGCATCGAGGTACAAAAGAACCTATATCATCTATTAGATCAAAAAATTGTATGGATTAGATTAATGCAAAAAGGTAAATAGTTGGACAATTTTATGCATCTTGTGCATTATAGAAACAAACAAGGAAGAGCATATTGGGGAATGTGCATACCTCATTAAATGTAATATTTCAACAAGTAATCAAATAATAAATGCTAAATAAATTCAATTGATACATTTCCAAATTGAACAAAAATTACACAAATTCAAAAAAGATGATGGAGATCGATGCATTTAATCATTAATCGTGTTTATCTATGCATCGTGTTAAAAAAAAGACGCATTTAACAAAAAAAATACACAAATTCATTTATACATCGTGTTCAATTTGTTCATCATTCATTTATGCATCGTGTTCGTCGTTCATATTCTTCATTAATCTATGCATCATGTTCAACTTGTTAATCATTCATCTATGTATCGTCATTGTTAATCATCCATTTATGCATAATCATTTTTCGTTGTCCATCGTTCATCATCCATCTATGCATCGTCATTGTTCATCATCCATTTATGCATCATCATTTTTCGTTGTTCATCGTTCATCATCCATTTATGCATTGTCATTGTTCATCATCCATCTATGCATCATCATTATTCATCGTTCATCATCCATCTATGCATCGTGTTCTTCATAATTATCATCGGTTGCATCATTTGTTCATGTTCATCATCATCGTTGTTCATCGTTAATCTTCATCTTCAAATCATCATCACTATGAAAATCATGAATAACACGATTAGAGAGAAAGTAAGAAAGGGAGGGAGGGAGGGAGAGAGAAAGAGAGAGAGAGAGAGAGAGAGAGAGAGAGAGAGAGAAATGAGGAGGAAAATGAGGAATGTAGTTAATATGAGATTTTAATTTAAAATGTAACTCCTAATTATCTTTTAATGATTTTTAGAAATAAATTAATTACCATATCTTTAATTTTCCCTAAATGCCCTTTGTGCACTCTTGGTAAATTCTCCGATGCACCGAATAAGCCTTGAGGTTCTGATGCATTAAAAGTTCTAATGAACTCAATCTAATATGAATATATTAATATTATATATATAATAATATTATATATATATAATATAGAGAGGAGAGAGAGAGAGAAATTGAGGTTAAAATGAGAACTTTATGCACGGGGCACCTCGGGGCTTCTGGTGCATTCCGATTAATTAAAAGGTTGCACTAAAGGACATTTTTGGAAAATTAAATATATAAATTTAATTAATTTTTAAAATATCATTATAAAAGAAAGTAGGCAGTTACATTTAAATTATAACTCATATTAAACTATATTCCTCATTTTCCTCCTTCCAAATTTCTCTCTATCTGTTCTCTCTCCCTTTCTCTCTAATTTGTTCTCATATTTCATTAATGGTGATGATTTGAAGCGAAGATTAACGATGGATTGAAAGCAATGAAACAAGGAGATGCAACCGATGATAATATAAAACACACGATGCATAGAGATGAAGAACGATGAATAATGATGATGCATAGATGGAAGATGAACAATGACGATGCATAGATGGATGATGAACGATGAACAACAAAAAATGATGATGCATAAATGGATGATGAACAATGACGATGCATAGATGAATGATGAACAAGTTGAACACAATGCATAGATGAATGAAGAATATGAACGACGAACACGATGCATAAATGAATTTGTGTATTTTTTTGTTAAATGCGTCTTTTTTGAACACGATGCATAGATAAACACGATTAACGATGAAATGCATCGATCTCCATAATCTTTTTTGAATTTGTGTAATTTTTGTTGAGTTTGGAAATGTATCAATTGAATTTATTTAACATTTATTATTTGATTATTTGTTGAAATATTAAATTTAATGAGGTATGCACATTCCCCAAAATGCCCTTCTTTCTTTGTTTCCATAATGCACAAGATGCATAAAATTGTCCAACTATTTACCCTTTTGCCATTAATCTAATCCATACAATTTTTTGATCTAATGGATGATATAGGTACTTTTGTACCTCGATGCATAAAAGTGCTCAATTGAACCTCTCTCTCTCTCTCTCTCTCTCTCTCTATATATATATATATATATATATATATATATATATATATATATATATATATATATATATATATATATATATATTAGTATTGGACTCTCATCCGAGATTTACAAGATGTGAATCTCGGGTCTCTCACATTGTACACACACACACACAATTAATTATTTCTGTTCTTGACAGCTTATACATCCGAAATTGGCTATCCGAATTTGGGACATCCGAGTTCGGATCATTAATCATCCGAGTTCGGGTCCCAACCGAATTCGGATCCAATACTTAGAAATTTTCCAGATTTCGTTTCGGTCATTTTATACATATTTGTGACTGAAAATATATTGATATAAGCTTACGTGTACTTTTTTAACACTTTTTAACATAAAACATACCAAATCAGTATCTTTTTGACTGTTTTCAACAATCCATCAAAGACACACTAAAACACATAGTAATATCTGAAAATCATACTTATTGTTCGAATCAAAGGCTGAAATTTAGTATATTACTTCTCTAGTACTCGATTTATACTATTCCACAAGAATATATAACATGCAACCACATTCACGTCTTAAATTTGAGATTCGGTTCTCTTAAAAAAAAAAAAAAAAAAAAAAAACATCAAAGCCTCCAAAATTTGTAGTTTTAAGTAAATCTTATCTTGAAATCTTGTAGATTTTGTTGCTTGATACTTGTTTGTAAATTTTCTTGATAAATTTCTGAATTTGTTGCAAGAATTTATGATTCTTGATGAAGAAGGAGAAACCGTGGGTTTC